>BPTQ01000008.1:163348423-163948423 GCA_019973895.1 Chrysanthemum seticuspe | reverse complement strand
CTCGTGCCATTGGCGATTGAAAATGTTCAACTTTTATTTCAGAATGAAATTCAATCTCACGTTCCAAAATTTTGAGGTCAGATAAGAAAGTGTCAAAGTATTTTATAACGCGACAACTTTCGGCTTTTGTTTTAACTTCACTAAGTGAAGGTAAAGGACCATTAATTTGTGCACCATTGTGTTTGGGACTAACTTGAGAGACTGGTGTGATAACAAAAGGTTTGTTAGAAGTATCTTATTGTTTGACAAAAGTAACGGCTTTTGAATAGTTAAATGGTTTGTTATAAACGACATTTTCCATTTTTGACCGACTCTCGTCATCTGCATCTAATTCCTCCATACGATTATATTCAACAACAGTCATAATTGAATCATCAATTCTATGTTCTGCACTGTAAACTTCAGGATTTGGTTTGAATGCTCTGTTCGAAAACTTAGGTTTGTAATCAGCAAGAATTGGTCCATATCCATTTGGATTTGGTTTAAAAGTAAACTTTTGAATAGTTGTGATTGACTCACCATGTTTATAAACAACATTTCGAAACTCTTTGTTGTAAGTCGACAATTTCTTCAAGATAGTTATCTATTCGTTTCGTAGAATGCTGTTTGTACTCAGAGAACTGTTTTTGACAAGTTAACAACTCAGCCTTGGCTTTTTGAGTTTCCAAAGTAAGAGCGTTAAGTTGCTGTTTATGTTCATGTTTCAGTTGTTCTATTTGAGACAACAAAGCATTCTTGGAAACGGCTAGATCACGTATCTATCATTCTAATGATTTTTTGTTTTGATGAGATTTAGCAAAAGCGACTTCAAAACCTTCTTCACGTTTTTCTTGAGTTTTGAAAAAATTGATTTGTCGAATTAAGCATTCATTATCCCTAATTAACAGTGCATTTTTCTCTTTTAATTTCGTGCAAATTTCCAACCGACAGTGTTGGTCTTTAATTAAGGTCAGGAGCTAAATTTCTCTAGTAGACCGAAGCTCATTTTGTTCAACGTGAGTCTCAACATGATCATTATTTAGATCCTCAAATATAATCACGGAGTCAACGTGATTATCAATATTAACCATAAGGTCATCTTGATCGTCAAATATAACTACAGGATCTATTTGATAATCATCAGAATGAGATGTAGATTGCTCATGATGAACACTCTGATCCTGGTCGGATGGAGAAATTGGCGGAGATATCAGATCAGGGATGAGTATATTTTGTTCCGGTACCTGAGACAAGCCATCAGTGTCATACACTGGGCCTGTGCACTCATGTGTAGAGCTTGCATTTGTGCCATCAACATCACTGCTGCATTAGCCTGCAAGTCCTCCATATCATCATCAGAATCTGCATCTGCCATAAAGCTCTGTTCCTTGTTTGTAAGAGTTCCACCAGCTTCATCCTTAAGAGCCAAGAGCAACGCCTCTTTGTGATAAGCACTGCCTCTTTTCCTCGGCTTAGGACATGCATTAGCCAGATGACCCTTTTCATTGCAGTTATAACAACGAAGACCATTAACCCCATTCTGAGCATTCCCCTGTTCAACCACTTGAGCTCTCTGTTGTTGTGGAGCACCCTGGTTATTCCTTCCTATAGCATTAAACCCTTTACCACCTCCCATCTGACGACCATAACCACGATTCTGAACTTCAACGCGTCCATTGTTCACAACAGCTTGATTCCTTGTATTAGATGAGGAACGAATGCGATTGTTGGATTTGTTTGTATACCGACCGAAGGCTTTAGCAATCATAACAAATCCTTGTTGCAATTCATCGAAGGCAGCAGAGTCCTCATCAGCTTCACTGTAAAGTGCTTGAGCATTGTTGTTGTTGTATGGAACCAATTGAGTTTGTTGAGGTTGTTGCTATGACTGATCATATGGTGTAATGGTTGCAGTTGGTTGAGGAGCTGGTAGCTGGGCTGTTTGAGGAGGAAGATTAGTTTGAGCCCACAAAGCAAGTTGTTGATTATCAAGAATTGATTGTGAAGTCGGGAGTCCACGGATAGTCCTTTCTTTGTCAACTTCTTTTTGGTGAGGCTTCAAATAGTCGTACAACAATCCGTATGTAGCATGATGAAGGTTCTTAGCTTGACGGAGAAAAATGACATACTTCTCCCATTCCGGACCAAGACTACTTAGGAACTTAGTGTTGATAGCAATTCGAGGCATGATGATGTTGTGTTTGTCCAAATCATTAATGATGTCTGAAAAGCGATGATGATATGACTCTAATGTCTCTCCTGGTTCAATCATGAAGTGTTCATAAGCCAAGTAGATTTTGGATTCCATGTCTTCCTGATTGAGTGATGTGCCTTCCATTAGAAGATGAATATGTTCCCACATTGCTTTAGCTGTCTTTTGAGCATCAACACTTCGAAGGATCGGATTGGGTAGTCCCAAAAGGATGTATTGCATTGCTAGTTCATCGGCTTCAAAGTCTAGAAGTTCATCACCAGTGAGGTCGAAGATAGTTGCAATGTTGGTGACAGCATCTCTTGGTGGATTGGCATCTGGATCTGCGGGTGTGATAACAGTAGGCATCTGAAATGGACCTTCCATAATGACCTTCTTTAAAAACTTTCCATGTGGCTTCTTTAGATCACACAACCTAAAAAACCTTATCACCCATTGATCATAATTTCCGGGAGTGAGCATTAGAGGTCTATCAAGTGAGCCAGCTTCATTAATTGATTGTTGGCTACTTAAGGCTTCACACATCTTGCCAAACCATGTCGGTTCCTTCATAGTATTCCTGGATGGATGTTGATTGTAGAAGTTTGTGTAAGGTTGTACTTGAAGACTAGGTGGTGGTTGAACCATTTGTGGTGGTGGAATTGCTCCAAGTTGTGGAGTATGTTGTTGATTAAATTGTTGTTGATAAATTTGTTTTTGATGATTAAATTGTTGATGTTGTGGACTTAGTTGTTGCTGTTGTTGATGATGATAAGTGTAAGGAAAATAGTTAGAGTATGGTGGTTGTGACATGTTGAAAACTTGTGTTGTTAAATGGATCTTTGTAGTCGAATGAACCGTTGTTGATGAAGTATCCTTAGGCGTAGAAATCACAGAAAAGCAAAGTACCACTTATGCGTAAAAACACCAAAGATACGCGTAACAACACTAGTTACGCGTAGGATTAGCTTACGCGTAAGAAATGAGAAAACACTAAAGTTATGCGTAAACAGAAAGTTAAGCGTAGAAAACTTAGGCGTAGGATTAACTTATGCGTAAGACAAAGCTTAGGCGTAAGATGAATCTTATGCGTAAGGAGTTCTACGCGCAAGCTTAAGCTTATGCGTAAATTTAGGGTTTTACCCAAAAGATCTTTTACACTATCACAGTGCAAAAGATATCCAAAGTCAAAATGTTTTCAGGCTTATCCAAGCAAGAAAAACACTGAGTAATCCACGAAACTGAAGATCAAACCACGGAAAAGTTACGCGTAAGATTAGGGTTTCACTTACGCGTAGAAATTAGCCAAAAGTGATTTCTGCCAACTGATGTTTCCAAACCAGATTTTTGTGATGAAATAGCTTCAATATCACCAAAATAACACAAAAGTGTGAAACTTGATGATCCAAAGCTTAGAAAACAGTTACGCGTAGAACAATACCCACGTAAAAAACCTAGCTTAAAAACAATGATCCACACGTAAAGTTTGAAACTTTTTGCCAAAAACAGATATTTTAACACCTTAAAATGTTGAAAGGACAAGAATCTTGGATTAAAAAGTGTAAAAATTACGTTTTTAAGCGTGAAAAAGTTAGAACCTCGTTTACGCGTAAGACCAAAAACCTTCAAAACAACAAAAAATGTGTTCACCCAACTATTTGGCGAATGATACCACTGTTAGGTCACCATATTAGTAACACAAGCATCAATATGTAGAAATAGAGAAGAGATAGAGATCGGTTGAACAAATACAAACACACACACACGTATGAACTATAGCCGGTTATGCGTAAGGTGTAAAAGAGTAAATGAATTGAACAACCAACCCTCAAGTGAGGGTTATTACAAGGTAGTTATAGGAGAGGGAGCTAGGGCAACACTCCTAGTCCCTTCCTTTCCTTATTGGACTTGGGCCAAGGCTTATGGGCCTTCTACATAAGCCTTAGCTTAATAACAAACATAAAGGCCATATTAAGCTAACTATTACATATGAATCACTAACACTTGAATTACGGTTTAGGAGTGATTCCAACAGCAACTCAGGATCCGAATCACCATATTCGACTCAACAAGTAGTCACCATCTAAACGATCGACAAACTAATCCGCGAAGACAAATAGACAAAATCAAATGTGGGAGGATGAAGATCAAATTAGCGAAGACAAACGGATATCGAAATCAAATCTGAACGAAAAAGCTCAACCAAACGAAATAGGTCGAAACAAACGGAAGCCTAATGTCTACCCAAATCCTCACATGTCATATCCTAAGCTCTAAGGGTCTCAAAACCTAGGCTCTGATACCATAATTGTAACACCCCAACCCGACAAGGGTCCGAATGCCACATTATGGAGTCATATCAGAACATACTAATAAAAATGCAAGCGGAAGTCTTGTAAAATAAAATACCAAGTCATATAAATGAATGACTTCGAAAGAAATACAAAATCCAACATGTCAAAAGAAATGAAATATCGGAACAAATGTTCTTCCAAATGAGTCCAAAATAATAAGGGAACTAGGGTCGGTTCACTCAAAAGCTCCTACTCTCAGCCCATCAAAGCCTAGCATCCCACTTGGTACCTGCCGCATTGAAAAGAAATGCGGCTGAGCTTAAAAAGCCCAGTGAACAGATATAACAAAACAAAAGCTAAACATAATCAAAATACAAAAACGAGTCAGAGGAGACTGATAACAAAATCGTAACGAATGAACATAATGAGTCTATGAGTCAATGAGGAACCTGCAGAACACAGTAATAACAGATATCCAGTAGGAACAGAAATCCAAGAAGACCAAAGCAAAGCAAAGTAGCGAATCATTAAACAAATATAAACACATATAAATAACCAAACATACAAGTATCGAACATAATCATATAGTAGTTGATGAACAGTATCATAATCAAAACAAGCAACCAACCAGTGAACTAGCATATCAGGCAGCAGATCAACTAAACATGAATATGGCAAAACAAACAAATCAATTAATCATATATACATAAGCTAAGCAGAATTCTAAGATCAGGTGAAACCAACTGAATCGAATGTAAGCATGGCAATCACACAAGTCAGAAAATCAACAATTTATAAACATAATAAATATCATAACAAGCTGAGATACTAATGGAGGTATAAGCATGTCAGTCACAAGTATAGGTAGAAAACACTGAACGAACATCATAATCAAATGAAGTAACTGAACAAGAATATAACATGGCAAACAGACAAATCAAATAGTCACATAATCGCATGGTAAGCGGATAATTAGATATTAGCATGATGACAGATGAATCAGGTAACCACATACTAACATAGTAGACTGAGAAAATGTAATCATATACCAGCATGGTAAACAGAAGGATTAAATAATCATATAATAGCATAATCAATACTTGAATCCAGTAATCATATAAAACTCAGTAAACGGATGAAGTGGTAATCTGAAGTATAAGCTTGGCAGCCAACCGAAATAGAGTGAAAGCATAGTAAATCAAATGAACTGAAGACTGAGTATAATAACCAAATGAACTGAAGCATGAGTCCGATAGTCAAACGAATCACATAAGAATACTGGATGAATAAGTAATCAATTGAATGACTGAATATGCATAGCAAACGAATGAATCAAAATATCATATAGTCACATAATAACCAAAATCAGAATGTTGCCACGAGCACCTAATACTAAAGGAGATACTCCAATAGCCAAATCTAACAAATCACATATCATAACCCATATCTGCCAATCATTTCAAATCCGTCAAATCATAAGTGCACAAGGAGGGGAGACCTATCAAGTACCAAATGGAGTAGCTAGCTCCCAAATGTAAGGGGGTGTATTGCACATACGCACCACATCACTAAAACTAAACTGAGTACCTAGGATGCATCCATACGCTCCCTGCAAAACAAATCAAATATACATATGCCAATACGAGACTGTACATACGTATTCGTAATGTCCAAGTGCACACATATCGTAATCATATGAAAAGGGAACGTCAGGGACTAATCACACCGCCCCAGATAGTGTCATGCCATTGGTGCATCAATGACATGGCCATGGTACCTCCATGGCTAGTTAGCTCGGGCAACCAAACACAACAATCATATCATATCAAATTGAGCATACAATGGAATCATATCAATAAGGGATCTCAAGCAGATAACATATCAAACGAATAACTAAGCGAATATCAAATCAGAGAATCATACCAAAACGAATCATATCAAATCAAAGTAAGCATAATACGAATCGGATATCAAAATGGACAAGAGTCGTGAGAGAAAAGATGTGTCATTACTGAAATGACGGAATATTTGTACCTTAGCAATTGAAAGCAAATGAAAATGTGAGCATGAAGAAATGACGTCACGTCTTCTTCAACGAATCTACATGAATTATGGTTCGTATAATACTCATTAGCTCATTTAAGTTATAACGGATTTATTGCTTATATAAACCGTATTAATATTTTTAGAGTTAAATATATCAACTTATCATAATTTAGAGTTTAAAGCGTAACTTATCACAGCTTAGGGTTTATTGCGACAAGTACATAAACTTCAAGGTTTTCATGTGACAATGTTCTAAACATCGGGGTTAAAAGTGAAAAGTATCAAAATATTATAGCATGCAACCATGTTAAGCTTACTCGTACAATTTTAGAAAATTCATTATTTTTACTTGATTCATACTTCACTTCGTCAAACAATTACACTTGCTCGCGGTCCAAACGACTTACCGACACAACTAGATAAACACGTATAATGACTAACCTCCGACTCTATTTCTCCGAAACATTTTCAACACACCATATAACGTACCCATAAATTCCGCGATGACCCTCGTATTTACCCCCCACAAGAACATGACTTACATATTTCATTTATACAATAGCACATGCACACACCATTTTAACGAGACCAACAAGTTTCCATCGTGACCACTTATTACCCAAACCCACACCCACGACTCATGCACTTCTCGACACACACATATGCAAATTCATTCAATACCGAGACTTACTAAACCTTAACTCTTTCTCGTTACAGATTAATCAAACACACCTCTTGACACACACATTACTCACATGCAAACACACTACTCGACATCAATGCACCCTTATACCCACTCGACACTCATGCCACATCACTTCTTTAACAGTTTCATTATTCCTTTTTAACGAATGATTTGCTTGTCAAGAGTATCAAACTTATTCAGAAAACATGATGAACCATAGCCTCACAAGACCATGCATCTAGGCCTAAATACTCGCTGCCTAAAGAGATACAATTACCCATTTTATAATGTCAGTATGAAATATAGTAGAGATATCATGCAAAACACAATAATAATTCATGCATACGATTCATGCATCCTATCCTCTTATAACTACATATCATATTAGCATATAATAAGGATGACTTATGATTAGTGTATGGGTTTATATTAAAATGATAGTTCGAAATATACCTCCAGACTAAACAAGTACGATCAAAACCGAAAACACGAACATGAACGAATGTGCGTACACAAGTACGAATACGAACACCAAGATTCAACGAGGTACGATCGAAATTAAAAACCAACGTACTCAACAGCTAAACGTTTAACCCAAACTCTTCCAACCCACGAGCTAATATTCTCCACTGAATCGACACCAAGACTGTACACGTGCACGAACAGATCGAACAAAATTTGAACACAAGGAATGTCAGCGTGATACCGAGGATGGATTCTGCTACTCTCCTTGACTTCGTAATTATTGAGAGAACTAAAAAGAGCCGTCACTTGAGTTTATAGGTTTTTAGGGTTAGTGTGAGAGAATGAAAAAAATGGTATACGGTTTTGATAAATAACGAGGTGAGAGGTTCTAAAATTTGGAAGTTGCCGATATTTAGGAGTGAATTTCGGAAATTTATTTGACCCATGATTTCAAAATATTTATTTGTGATATCTCCAAATCTTCAAACCTGTATATGATCCCATGAAAACAAAATTACTTTCGGTATTCTTCTTAAATGCAACAATGTGTACACTAAATGTTCCAAGTTTCGAATGGGTCCAAAATAACATTGTGACATGTGATATTTAACAAGGGGTGTCGAATTTTACTTGAAGCTTAGGTGAAATCGAAAAAGAATGAAATGTGTCGCATTATTCGTGTAGCTTGGTTCCAAAATAAACGTAACAAGACTTACGACGTATGTTATATTTTGTAATTTAATATAACGTATAGTTTTAGTGTCGTATTTTTTTTTCTAATTACTCATGGTATATTCAAAATGAAAATAAAAACTTAAACCGGATTTTAGGGCGTTATACATATTCTAACTCGTCACACTTTTTGTACTAACAGGTATACTGATCGATAGTGATTTTGAATGTGAACCATTATGAAATACTGTTTACTACTGCGAAATTAGAATTTTAAATTGTTATGAGTCTGTAAGTTTATGTGACAATTATACGATATAGATTATCACAATATTTCCTTTTAGAAAAAACAATGTGTGTTGGTTGTTTTTGTGTGCTCACATGTGATATTTTTTAGTTTACATATGTTGTTTATAAATATGAAGTGAAAATACACGCCATGACCCATAGTACTATTCTTTTTAGCTTTATGGTCTTCGAAGTGTTTTCTTTTTTTTCTTCATCAGGGGGTGTTTTTTTTTCTGTTAATGAGTCTTAATGGGAAGATAGTGGTGGGGCCACACATATAATATGTTTCTTTTTCTGTTAAATGGTCTAAATGGAGAGAGAAAGCAAATGGTGCTCCTCCCCATTAAGACTTATTAACAGAAAATGACCCACCCACTTAATGTGGGAAACGGTGCACACTTTTATTAATAACGAAATCAGATTACAGTTAATAATAACAGAAAATAAAAGACAGAAAATTAAATACAGACAGAAAGGGGTAGAAGCAGAAGACAGACTCTAAATTGATAAATAAATAAAAACAGTAAAAGTCGTGGAACGAGGCTCGTGTAAAACACGATTCCCTTAAAACAGATTCGCCGTCTGTTCCCCAGGGTACAATGTCCAAAGCTGTTGTACAGCCGGACTTGACTTACTTTCCTGAAAGATCACAGAAGCTTGAGTGTTTCTGATCGAAGATAATGCTGGATTTCGGCTGCAGAGGAGTTACGTTTTTCTGTGTTTGAAAACCGAATGAGATGTGTTTAATATATAGGCTAAACATATCTTGGTCACCAAGAAAAGATATTTGCCTGAATATACACAGATACGAAAATATGTTAAATATTAAACACGATTTCAATATCTTCCATTTATTTAAACTGATTCTATCTAACTTGTTTACAAAGTTTAAATCAGTTCCAAAAATAAATGAACACAAAATCTGGAAATATATGACAACGAAATCTGCAGCAAAAAGATACGCAGGTATGCGAGGTTTTGGAGTTGCATTCGTGTCCGCAGGTCGCGCGGGCTCGCATGAGTTCAGAAGCTTCGAACCCACTTTGGCCCAGAAATCCTGAAATCTGCACCCCCTCTGCGCGCGCGCACGTAGGTGTTGGAGTAAAACCAACAAATCATTTTGAAGGTTCGTATCAAGATTTCTATATAAACACACTCCCACTTCCTTTTCTAGGCGATGTGGGATGTGTTTATTTTCCCAAATTTTGTGTCTCACGTGTCCCACTTTGAGACACGATATCTCATTCATATTAACTCCATTTTGGACATACTTTAGCTCGCTGCGAAGCTCTCGTCGAGGAGAACGCAAAGCTACCAAGAAGTATGAATATATATAAAATATATATATATATATATATATATATATATATATATATATATTAAATAGTGTCCAAAATTTGCAAAAACTCATTTTGCAAAACTATTTTTCCAACAATCCCCTGCATGAATGGAAATCGGTCGAAAACACACGAAAGTTTCGGTGAAATTTCTGCGGTTAAGTCTTGCATAGGATAGGTAGGTGTAACCCTTTGAACCTTCCCTTGTGAGATGCACTTAGTCTCCTAGATCTGAGTAGACGCAATGTCCTTGAACTCATCATCCATTTACGTAGACGACATTACACTTCACACAAGACTCTCCCTGACACTGTCAAGTCCTCATAGTCGTGTTCGTTATGGTCATGAACACTAGCCTGGTTCTGCAAGAGCTCTTAGGAATTGCGCCCCCACATTTCCCTTCGAAGCGACCCCACTTCTCTCTCACATAGGTGATTTCATCTTGAATCATTAAAAACATATGTTTTGTGATTTCATCTTGAATCATTATGCTTTATGATTTCATCCTGAATCATTAAAGCCATATGTTTAACCTCTCAACAAGTCACATTTGTTATAGGAATGGACTAGGAAAGTTACAATATTTAGTAACTCCCCCACATTGACGTGACTTCCCCCACATTTCTATGATTAGGTTGTCCTATTGAACCCAGATCTTGGGATCTCCAGTCAACTGGGTTAGGTTTTCCTTCATAGAAACTCATTCCTTCAAGGGCTTTAGTCCCATTCCTCTAGACGACTTACTTACTAACTCTCTGCTTAAGCCTTTCGTAAGCGGATCCGCGATGTTATCCTTTGACTTCACATAGTCAATTGAGATAACTCCTGTTGAGAGTAGTTGTCGTATCGAATTATGTCGACGACGGATATGTCTGGACTTTCCATTATACATTATGCTATGAGCTCTGCCAATTGCCGATTGACTATCACAATGTATACTAATGGCCGTTACTGGTTTAGGCCACCTTGGTATGTCCTCTACAAATTGACGTAGCCATTCCGCCTCTTGTCCGCATTTATCTAACGCGATAAATTCTGATTCCATCGTGGACTTAGCTATAACAGTTTGCTTGGAAGACTTCCAAGATATAGCCGCTCCTCCTAGTGTAAACACATATCCACTAGTCGATCTAGAATCCTTTATGTCAGATATCCAATTTGCATCACTGTATCCTTCGATAACACCTGGATATCGATCATAATGCAGTCCATAATCGCGACTGTATCTCAAATAGTGAAGTACCCTAGTCATAGCTGCCCAATGTGCATAGCTTGGGTTACTAGTATACCTACTTAGCCTGCTAACAGCATATGCTAAGTCAGGTCGGGTACCTGTCATTAAGTACATTAACATGCCAATAATTCTTGAATACTCTAATTGGGCAACACCTAAGCCTCTATTTTTATATAGATGCTTACTGGTGTCAATTGGAGTTCTAGCTAGGCCGGAATCCCCCGCATTATGAGTATTAAGAATTTTGTCCACATAATGTGCTTGACTTAACACAAGTCCATTCTGAGTTCGTATGATCTTTATTCCAAGGATCACATCAGCCAAACCCATATCCTTCATGTCAAACTTTGATTTCAACATGTCTTTAGTAGATTTGATCATCTTGTCGTTACTGCCAACGATAAGCATATCATCAACATATAAACACAAGATTACATATCCACTATTTGTGTCTTTGACATAAACACATTTGTCGCATTCATTAATTTTGAATCCACTCTCTAGCATGGCGTGGTCAAATTTTTGATGCCATTGTTTGGGAGCTTGCTTTAAGCCATATAATGACTTAACAAGCCTACAAACTTTGTTCTCTTGTCCAGGAGCCATGAAACCCTCAGGTTGGTTCATGTAAATTTCTTCTTCTAAATCTCCGTTTAGAAATGCCGTTTTCACATCCATTTGGTGAACTTCCAAATTTCTTAAAGCGGCAATAGCAAGTATCATCCTAATCGAGGTTATTCGCGTAACAGGCGAATATGTATCAAAGTAATCAAGACCTTCACGTTGTCTAAATCCTTTGATTACTAATCTTGCTTTATACTTGTCAATGGTGCCATCAGCTTTCATCTTCTTCTTAAAGATCCATTTATAGCCTAGTGGTTTACAACCAGGAGGTAAATCCACGAGCTCCCAAGTATGGTTTTGTAAAATAGAATCTATTTCACTTTTAATGGCTTCTTTCCATTGAGGCCCTTCTAAGGAAGTAACCGCTTCTCGGTATGAAGTAGGTTCGTTTTCAACCATAAAAGAAACAAAATCGGGTCCAAACGATTTCTCGGTTCTTGCCCTTTTGCTTCTTCTAGGTTCAACCTCTTCTTCCTCAGTTTGATCTTGTCTCTCATCTTGGAGATCATTATCATCTCGTTGTCTCTTATCTTGGACAACTTCTTCATCTATTCTAGATGAACTTCCAGTTTCCTTCGTTAAACAAGGAAATATAGTTTCAAAGAATGAAGCATTCCTTGATTCCATTAATGTACCCTTTTGTATATCCGAATTTTTCGAATCATGTACAATGAAGCGATAAGCACTGCTATTCTTAGCATATCCGATGAATATACAATCCACAGATTTAGGTCCAATCTTTTGGGCCTTGGGAGTCGGTATAGCTACCTTTGCTAGACACCCCCACACTCGTAAGTACTGATATAATGGTTTTCTTCCCATCCATAATTCATAAGGGGTCTCTTCTTTTTCCTTACGAGGTATCTTATTTAAAAGATAAGTAGCCGTTAGAATGGCTCCCCCCCCCCCCACATGTCATGGCTTAGACCAGAACTTATCAACATGGCATTAACCATTTCTTTCAAGGTACGGTTCTTTTTTTCGACAATACCGTTCTGCTGAGGTGAATAGGGAGCAGTGAACTCGTGTCTAATTCCATGTTTTGCACATAGGTCAGCGAATGGAGACACATATTCACCTCCTCTATCACTTCGGACCACCTTGATTTTCTTATTAAGTTGATTCTCAACTTCGTTTTTGTATAGAACAAACTTGTCTATAGCTTCATCTTTACTTTTCAGTAAGTAAACATAGCAATACTTTGTACAATCATCAATAAACGTGATAAAGTACTTATTGCTACCTTTTGTGGGTAGTGATTTCAAATCACATATGTCAGTGTGTATCATATCAAGTGGTTCGGTTTTTCGTTCAACCGATTTGAAAGATGCTCTTGTAAGTTTGGCTTCAACACAAGTTTCACATTTATATTTTGAGTCAATATGGAAATTAGGTATGCAATTAAATTTAATCAAACGACGCATCGAATTAAAATTTACATGTCCAAGACGGCCATGCCACATATTAGAAGACTCAATCAAGTAAGCAGAAGAATTCATTTTATTGATATCATTCTTAACAACCATTACATTGAGCTTAAACATACCATTCAGGGCATATCCCCTACCAACATACACTTGATTCTTAGAAATAACAAACTTATCAGACTAAAAAACAAGACGAAAACCAAACTTGTTCAACAGCCAACCAGACACAAGATTCTTGCGAATCTCTGGAACATACAAGACATTAGTCAACTTGAGCTCTTTCTCGGATGTCATCTTCAAGATTACATCTCCTTCGCCCTTGATTTTAGCAGTTGCAGAGTTGCCCATGTACAACTTCTCTCCACTATCAACCGCTCTGAAAGAGTGAAACATACTCTTATCATCACACACATGACGGGTAGCCCCAGTATCCACCCACCATTCCCTGTTGTTGGAACCTACCAGGTTAACTTCAGAGATCATGGCAATGACATCAGACACCATAGCAATCATGTCCACATCTTCATTCACCATATTAGCATGGCGTGAAGTCACCCGCTTCGGCATCTTACAGTTAGCAGCACGGTGACCTGGCTGGTCACAATTGAAACACACCCCTTGGAACTTCTATTTCACAATTGCAGCTTTAGGAGCAAGGTAATCAGACTTCCCTTTGCCCTTCTTGTCATTCTTTCCTTTTCCTTTGCCTTTAGCTTTGACATTGGACTTTGAAGATGACGAAACATGCTCAACCATATTTGCCTTTGTAGAATCAGGCGTATACGTGTTTTTCTGAGCCAGCTTGTTGTCATGTTCAATACGAAGACGAACAACCAAGTCTTCAACACTCATCTCCTTTCGCTTATGCTTCAGGTAGTTCTTGAATTCTACCCAGCTTGGAGGTAACTTTTCAATAATAGCAGCAACTTGAAAAGTTTCACTCAAAGTCATTCCCTCAGCATGAATGTCGTGTAGCAAAACCTGCAGATCTTGAACCTGACTCATCACATTCTTTGAATCATCCATCTTGTAATCCAAAAAACGAGCTACCACGAACTTCTTTGTACCAGCATCCTCAGTTTTGTACTTGTGTTCCAATGACTCCCATAATTCTTTGGCAGTCTTGGTCTTCCAGTACACGTTGTACAAAGAATCAACCAAACCATTCAGAACATAGTTGTGACACAAAAAGTCTGAATGTTTCCATGCTTCCAAGGTTTGAACAGCCTGTTGATTAGAGGATTGACCTTCTGCAGGAGGTTCCACGTTAGGTGGGTTCTCTTTTAAGAACCGCGCAAGGTTCAAAGTAGTGAGATAGAAAAACATCTGCTGTTGTCACCTCTTGAAATTCTGTCCATTGAATTTCTCTGGTTTCTCAGCATGATTAGCAACCGTGTTGGTAACTGGCGCACCAGTTACGTTCACAGGAGTAGTCACAGGAGGGGTAGTGGTGTTTGTCATCTTGCCTGAAAATTCAAACACAAACAGTTAAGCCAACTGTTATAAAATCGGTATCTAAGAAATTCAATCGTGATTTCTGTTAACTTGTACCGAATCTGCTTCAAAAAAACTCAATCTTGGTTTCAATGAATCTAGATTTAAATAAATGACCAAAGTAAATAGTTCAGTATAATAGAAACTCAATCTTGGTTTCAATATAACTGATAAGAATAAACTGTTTTAAAAATCGTTTTAGATCTGTACACCAAATCTGTAAATTAAAATCCTGTTTATAAAACTGGTTTTCCAAAGAAACTCAATCCTGGTTTCGACATAAAACAATTTGTAAATAAAATCTGTTAATAATAATTAATCCGATTTAATAAAAGCGTTTTTAATTCTGTTAAACAGAATCTGTTTTAAGACTGTGGGAAACGGTGCACACTTTTATTAATAACGAAATCAGATTACAGTTAATAATAACAGAAAATTAAATACAGACAGAAAGGGGTAGAAGCAGAAGACAGACTCTAAATTGATAAATAAATAAAACAGTAAAAGTCGTGGAACGAGGCTCGTGTAAAACACGATTCCCTTAAAACAGATTTGCCGTCTGTTTCCCAGGGTACAACGTCCAAAGCTGTTGTACAGCCGGACTTGACTTACTTGCCTGAAAGATCACAGAAGCTTGCGTGTTTCTGATCGAAGAGAATGCTGGAATTCGGCTGCAGAGGAGTTACGTTTTTCTGTGTTTGAAAACCGAATGAGATGTGTTTAATATATAGGCTAAACCTATCTTGGTCACCAAGAAAAGATATTTGCCTGAATATACACAGATACGAAAATCTGTTAAATATTAAACACGATTTCAATATCTTCCATTTATTTAAACCGATTCTGTCTAACTTGTTTACAAAGTTTAAATCAGTTCCAAAAATAAATGAGCACAAAATCTGCAGCAAAAAGATACGCAGGTATGCGAGGTTTCGGAGCTGCATTCGTGTCCGCAGGTCGCGCGGGCTCGCATGAGTTCAGAAGCTTCGAACCCATTTTGGCCAAGAAATCCTGAAATCAGTTCATATCAATATTTCTATATAAACACACTCCCACTTCCTTTTCTAGGCGATGTGGGATGTGTTTATTTTCCCAAATTTTGTGTCTCACGTGTCCCACTTTGAGACACGATATCTCATTCATATTAACTTCATTTTGGACATACTTTAGCTCGTTGCGAAGCTCTCGTCGAGGAGAACGCAAAGCTGCCAAGAAGTATGAATATATATAACATATATATATATATATTAAATAGTGTCCAAAATTTGCAAAAACTCATTTTGCAAAACTATTTTTCCAACACTTAATCCAGAAGGAAGGAAAAAAAAAAAAAGCCCTAAGCCATCTTGATTGTGACATATGCTAAGAAAGTAAAAGAAGCAAGTTATACTTATTCAATACCGTAATTTTAGTTCCCAAACTTGAGGAGAAACAGTTTAGAGAGCAACCAGATTATTATTACTCGTACTTGAGGGTTGTCAGTTTGTGATAATCACCGGATTATGATGTTTAAACAAAGTAATTAAAAGACGAAACAAACAAACAAAGTTAAGTTATGAAGCAAAAACTTTATTCAAAATTACCAAACAAATTACAAAGGTATCAAATACAAATTTTAATTCATTAAAATAAAGAATTCTAATTATCCATATTTATAAGTAAACAAACCGACTTAAATTTCAAAATTATAAACTAACTCAAATTAGAAAATATATCATATTTACCAAACGCCTCTTACAGTTAAAGTCACTTTTTTAACAAGCAGATTTGCTTGAGGAATAGTCCTATCAAAAAAATATCCTTATACTCCTAAAAAAAAGTGGTTGAGAAAAAGAGAAAGACGATGTGGAATGTTTATTATTCCATCTCGTCTAGCGAATCAAAACATTCAAGCATATGTGTTTTTTATTATTGAGATTTGACTGAATGAACTCTTAAATTGTAACCAGTTTGTTTTTAATCTGAAATCAAAAGCTGATAACTCTAGACTGTCTCTTGCATAAATCAATGCGTTCAAATTTGGTCATATTGAACTGATGATGATACGACCCAGGAAAAAGATAGATTTAGCAATTAAATTTTTATTAGAAGTAGTAATAGGAACGAGTGGATTTTTATGTTATAAAAAAATTGATATCATATTAGCAAATGCCTATATAAAAAGGAACAAAATTTTACTTTTACTCGTAACACCGGTTTCATAGAAAACCGAGGCTCACAATTATTAGAAAAAATATATCTTTTTTCAAGAAAAAGCGAAAAGACAATAAAACTCAACGTTATATTGTAGCACTTGAGCTAAACGATGTTACAACACCTAAGGCGGTGTGGTAACAATGGCATTATAGCCCCTATAATTTTGACTATAAGGCCTAACGGAGTGGGCATCGGGTTGGGCAGCGAGTTCATGAACCCGAGCGGCAACACCGCTCCGCCTACCTCGGGTTCGGCCGGCGAGTTGATTTTGCGAGCTTCGAAGCCGCTTGAGAACGTTGGAAAAATTCGACCGTTTGTATCAAAGAGCCGTTGTTAAACGGCTAAAACCCAAATAAAAAAAAAAAAAAAAAAAAAAAAAAAAAAAAAATCACTCCTATTTAAACTAATATTTCACATCTATTTTCAAAATAAAAACCCACAACACACAATAATCTTTCAAAAACACTAAACTATGGATCCAAGGAGAGCTAAAAAAACTTTCACCTCGCGTCAAGGTCGGTCTCAACCATCTCTGAATCAACCAAAACAAACTCCGTTAGGATTTAGCCAATTTTATTCTCAACCATCCCCGAATCAATTTTATGTTCCACAACCCCAATCTCCACAATTTTTCCCATATAATATGGGTCCTCCTCAATTGAATCCACAACACTACAACATCACTGCTACAAGCGAGTTTTCCCCGTTCGAAAACCTTAGTGAAGACGTAGAGTACGTACCCGAAACACAACCACTACCAAATGAAGAAGACGAAGATGAGGAAGTTCAAGAAGTCGATCCTAGAGGGAAGAAAAAAGCTTTCGCCGGGAGGAGGCCCCGTGAAGTTTGGACGCCGGCACAAGAGGAGGCGTTGGCGAAAGCATGGGTTCAAATCTCCACTTGTGGTGTTGTCGGTAATGAACAAAAGTCCGACGGTTTTTGGAAACGGATTCTCGAGCATTACGAGGCAACTTTGGGTTCGAGTTCCCGAACATTTCATGCGTTGAATACCAAGTGGAGAACAATGAACACGGCCATGGGTATTTTCAACGGCTACTACCTCCAAGCGGTACATAATCTATACTTTATTTTTTACAATTACATTATTTTGTTTTTAGCTATACTTTTTTATTTTGCGTAATCCGCAGTTTTTATTTACAATTAAATTATTTTGTATATAATGTAGAAACGTGCTAAGGCTAGTGGGTGCAACGACTTGGACGTGGTGAGGCAAGCTGAAATGGATTTCTACACAGCAAGAAAAAAACATTTTCTTCATACCAGGGCGTGGGAGGTTGTCAGAGTACATGAGAAATGGACGGAGCAAGAATGTTTTCAAGATATTGCCGGTGCTGCAAGCAATTCTTCAAAAAGGAGGTCGGGGGAGTATGACGCGGCAAGCAACACCATTCCCGACATGAATGAAGACCCCACCCCTCCAATTGAATCAAGAAAAATGAAGAAGAAGCAAGCTGCATCCTCCTCGTCTATCTCAAGCGTTGCGGATGAAATCAACGCGTACACACAAAAGAAGACACAATATTTGGAAGAAAAACGCGAGATGGCGAAACAATTGTTGGCTACACAACTGGAGGGGGCGAAGTTCAAGAATGCACAACGGGAGTTGAAGTTTTTTTTGGATCCGCATGATCACATTCGCGATCCCGCTATGTTGGAATTAGTTCTTACCCAGAAACGTGAACTTGCGGCCAAACACGGATGGGCTTGTAATTTTTAAATTGTAGTTTCAAGTTATTTTAATTTCAACTTATGTAATGTTTTTTTTTTTTTTTTTAAGTTGTAGTTTCAATTTTTAAGTTGTATTTTTTTAAGTATTATGTAATGTTTTTTTTTTTAATGAAATGGTATGTTTTTATTTTAAATATTGTATGTGATTTTATGTATTTAAAAAGAAAAAAAAAATGGAATTCGGGTACTAGGGTACCACTCCCACTTGTTAGGGTAGTGTTAGGGTAGTATTGGGGTAGTTTTGAGTTGGAAGGTTTTTATTGGATAGAGGTGACGTGGCACCCTTAGGGTATTAGGCTTTAAAACTTCCACTCCCTCCCCCCTAACACATGATACCTTGTGGTAACAAGTTGAGCTCTAACTAAATTACATGATACGACACAGGGACGGAGCCAGGAATTCATGTTAGGGGGGGCTCAAAAATTTTCGGTAGTAACATACAATTTCTTGTTTTAGAAGCTGAATTGAAGTTTGGATCGTTTGAGATAGAGGTTTAATGATATTTTTTACGGTAGAGACATACTATTACTTTATTAGTAAAGAAAATAAACAATATAGGCAAACATTGGCGCAAGTTGTAGTGAAGATGGGAATCTAAGAAGGAAAAAATGTCGTCGTTTATTTGATATGAAACATGGACTATTATCTAAGCTATAAGGTGAGCTAGTTGGCAGTGCCGTCTCGCAGTTACAAAAAGTTATTCTAATAAACTCTCCAAAAATTTATGTACGTGTATTTTGAGATTATAAATGTTACAAAAAGTTATTCTAATAAACTCTCCAAAAGACTAGAAAAATGAAGCTAACCACGTCAAAATTTATCAAATTTGTATTCTAAAACCACCTTTAATACAATTTTCGATAATAAATAAGAGATACTATTATTTATAAAACGTATTTATACCATTCGTAATAATTTCTCACTTATGGGCTAAAACTGTCAATATTGGAAACCTTTTTATACTAGTTTAAAAATAAAGTAAACAATCGAGACAGAAAGTGTATAAAGTATAAAATATAGGGGGTGAAGTGCAGATGACATAAAGTTATCTTCTTCTTCACCAGTTTGGAATATTCAAACCTGTGTTTATACATATTTCTCAGAATCTTTTAAAATCAACCGATTTTCGTTTTACCATTTTTTTTTAAATCAAATTAGTTTACGCTTTAGAGCACATACTTATCAGTTATCAGATTTGTACAAAAACATGAATTAAATCTCACTGAAGTCAAAAATTATGGTGCCGCTACAAAGTTGAAGCCCGAGCGGTTGAGCACATCGCAAACGCTCAAATCCAGTCCTTCTAGTTAGGCCAGTTGGGGGGGGCCGAGCACCCTCCAGCCCCCCTACTGGCTCCGTCTCTGATACGACATGTTGAGTAAACTTACACGTACAATTAACATATTGTTGTTTCTGAAGTAAACTAACACTTCAAAATCAATTCTTTTAAGGGTGAAGGCTGAGAATATGTAACACACTTTTTCAAATATACCGAAGTACGTAACAAACAAATTTTATTATTTTTGTACGTAAATAACTTTCAAATTTTGTTCAATGTACGTAATATTGACAGATTACTAAGTTTTAAAGTTACAAATTGGTCCCTGTCGTTTGCATTCACTTTCACCGTTAGTCATTTGACATTTTTTCACTTAAACAAATTACAGTAACGGTCCTTGTAGTTTGCTTTGACTTTCACCATTAGTCCTTTGTCTTTCATCTTTTTTATATACGTTTTTTATGCGTTTTTATACACATTTTTTTACATATTTTTATACACTTTTTTTACACACGTTTTTATATATATTTTTTACACATTTTTATACACGTTGTTTACATGTTTCTATATATGTTTTTATACACGTTTTTATGTACGTTTTTATACACTTTTTATACACATTTTTTACACGTTATTATACACATTTTTTACACATTTTTATACACGGTTTTATGTACGTTTTTTATACACTTTTTATACACGGTTTTATGTACCGTTTTTTATACGTTTTTACATGTTTTTATACACGTTTTTTATATACGTTTTTATATACGTTTTTTATATACGTTTTTTACATGTTTTTATACACGTTTTTTACACACGTTTTTATATACGTTTTTTACATGTTTTTATACACGATTTTACGCACGGTTTTATATACACGTAAAAAACGTATATAAAAACATTTTTTACACACGTTTTTTATATACGTTTTTATATACGTTTTTTACAATTTTTTATACACGTTTTTTACACACGTTTTTATATACGTTTTTTACATGTTTTTATTCACGATTTTACGCACGGTTTTATATACACGTAAAAAACGTATATAAAAACGTTTTTTACACACGTTTTTATATACGTTTTTTACGTGTATAAAAACATGTGTAAAAAACGTGTATAAAAACATGTGTAAAAAACGTATATAAAAACATGTGTAAAAAACGTGTATATATACGTTTTTTACGTGTATATAAAACCGTGCGTAAAATCGTGTATAAAAACATGTAAAAAACGTATATAAAAACGTGTGTAAAAAACGTGTATAAAAACATGTAAAAACGTATATAAAAAACGTATATAAAAACGTATATAAAAAACGTGTGTAAAAAACGTTTTTATATACGTTTTTTACGTGTATATAAAACCGTGCGTAAAATCGTGTATAAAAACATGTAAAAAACGTATATAAAAACGTGTGTAAAAAACGTGTATAAAAACATGTAAAAAACGTATATAAAAAACGTTTATAAAAACATGTAAAAACGTATAAAAAACGGTACATAAAACCGTGTATAAAAAGTGTATAAAAAACGTACATAAAACCATGTATAAAAATGTGTAAAAAATGTGTATAATAACGTGTAAAAAATGTGTATAAAAAGTGTATAAAAACGTACATAAAAACATGTTTAAAAACATATATAAAAACATGTAAACAACGTGTATAAAAATGTGTAAAAAAATGTATATAAAAACGTGTGTAAAAAACGTGTATAAAAATATGTAAAAAAATGTGTATAAAAACGCGTAAAAAACGTATATAAAAAAGTTGAAAGACAAAGGACTAATGGTGAAAGTCAAAGCAAACTACAAGGACCGTTACTATAATTTTTTAAGTGAAAAAATGTCAAATGACTAACGGTGAAAGTGAATGCAAACGACAGGGACCAATGTTGTAACTTTAAAACTTGGTAACCTGTCAATATTACGTACATTGAACAAAATTTGAAAGTTATTTACGTACAAAAATAATAAAATTTGTATGTTACGTACTTCGGTATATTTGAGAAAGTTTGTTACGTATTCTCAGCCTTCACCCTTCTTTTAACCACAATCATATTTAACTAGAACAAGAAACTATCTTTTGAATTTCATAAACTTCAAAATCTAGTAACTACAATTAAAGATTACGGAGTAGTTAATTGGTACCATTAGTCTCTAAATTTATTTGAATTCGAGAGAAAATATCCATGTATATGTTCCAAAACTAAGAAAATTACAAAACAATAATTAACCATTTGATGGGCATAGACAAAGACAGCTCGGTGCCCCAGTTTGTGTTAACATGAGAGAGACATAATGCACTATATTTCGGTTTCAAATCTCAGTGTTATGCAATTTGACTACAAATTCCTAATTTGAGAAACAAATTTGAAAGACAAAATATTACAAAAGGAAAAGAAATTAATTTGTCACCATGTATAATATCCATATTATTGCATCGAGCTGAGTATGAAACTGAAAATCATGATTTAGATTTTTTGGAACTTTATGGATATCTACATCTACATATATGGATAAAATTGTATGGGTCTAACATTTAAAAGTCATCCAGGGAAAGAGAAAATATAATAACAAATAGTACTAGTATAAGATAACACTACAAATTTAGACATGTTTATTTCATTGAGAGTTATTTTTTTAGTCCAGATAGCCAAATCCTTTTTTTTTTTTTTTTTTTCTTTTGAACGGCAGAAAATATATATTATATCAAAATGCTACTAGCAAGATGTTAGAAGCAAAGAGTATAAAAACAAGACTAAAAATAAACAGAAGCTACAAATTCTAGAATCTACCCGAGGCTTTAACTGCGAAGGCTACAAGAAGCTACAAATCCCATTTTCTATCTACCTTACATTTGGAGGACATATCCAATCTCGTCAAAGCAAACAGTATATGATATCGACAATCACACAATTATTGGATAATAGAAGAGTTGCTTTTAGAAAAACCTTATAAAAATTATCCCCGTGTATGGAGGACTTTTATACATTTGTATAATTGACTCATTTAGTCATTTTCATGTCAAAAATATGTTCAAGATAGGTGTTAAGAAGTTATAGGGCATGTTTGGAAAGCAGTTTATTTTTTTTAGTTGTAAGCTTTTTGTTACAAAAATAATCTCTTTCAAAATAAATAGCTCCGTTTGGATATATCAACTTTAATTTTTTATTTTAAACAAGTAGCTCTAAAATGAAAAGCTGATTCATGAAGCTTTTTAAATATCTCGGAGCTGTTAAAACATAAAATAACTGTTAACAGCTTATAATTACATTTAACAGCTAATTTATCAAACACTTTTATTGAAAAAAAGATACAGCTTGTAGCTCATGTTAACAGCTTTGCAACTTACAGCTTATAGATTACAATTTACAACTTTCAGCATACAGCTTACAGCTAATTTTTCCAAACATACCCATAAACTAACTTTTTTTCTTTTAAATTATTGAAATAAAAGATGCACACCACAAAAACAAACTTATACTAAATTGATCGTCTTGACAAAATTTGCAACGTTGTGCACTTGTGGAGTTATTATGGCAATATAATTTGTCCTTATCTAGTTTTTAACTTGTTATCACAATAATTCAAGCACTAAAATCGAGCAAGCAATAGTAGGAAAATAAAGAGCGATGATTGATCAAGCAACAATTGGAATTAGGGGTGTCATTCGGGCTGACCCGACCCGAACCCGACCTGACCCGAACTCGACCCGAGCCAATTCGGGTCGGGTCAGTCGGGTTCAAAAATATATTCGGGTCAATCGGGTCAACCCGAATTGACCCGAGTTTTAAACAAGGTCGGGTTCGGGTACATTTTTTTAGCCTTGACCCGACCCGAACCCGACTAACCCGGTTCAACTACACTTTTACAATGTAAAATACTCGGGTTGACCCCGAACCCGAATTGACCCGACCCGATTGACCCGACCCGAGTTGACCCGAACCCGAATTGACCCGAGTTTTAAACAAGGTCGGGTTCGGGTATGTTTTTTTATGGCTTGACCCGAGTTGACCCGACCCGAGTTGACCCGACCCGAGTTGACCCGAACCCGGCCGGGTCAACCCGAATAACACCCCTAATTGGAATGTCTAGGCAATTTATTGCAGTATAATCATACCAATATTTCCTAATATGGCAAAACGTTGCACGTACAACAGGGAAAGATCAAATACGTGTAGAAATTGTTGGACAAAAAGAAAAGGAGAAGGTACGCATAGACGTTATGTGCATCTTCGTGACTTCAATAATTGTACTTAGGTTTTCTCAAAGATATTAATGGTTTTATAAAAGGTGTTGATACGACATTATTATTTTTATGCATACATTATATTTGTGCATTACAATGTTGTACAATATGCATTACAGTATTATACAGTGTGGTGTATGTATAAAAAAAAATGATGCGCATATCAACCTCTTTTGTAAAAGATGTTAATATACACACCATTTTATTTTATAAATACATCATCTTATACAAACTATATAACACACCGTCTAATACGTTGATACACAAAATATTGTATGTGCATCAAAATGAGTGATGCGTGTATCAAAACTTTTGTAAACTATACACGTGCAATATGGTAAGAGTGTACTTCTATTATTACTACTTTAATTTACTATAGAACCATATACATGCAATATGATAGTATTGTACTTGAATTTTTTAGAAAATACTCAAATTTTAAACCTTAGGCTAATCACAATTTTTTATGACGACTTCTGTCACATTAGCGTCAACTTAACTTTTTTTTGTGGTCACTCTTGCCACATCAGCGTCGGGCTCAACTTTTTATCTCTAAGACTACACACACGATAAATAAGCAGTAAAGCGACCGCAAAAAAAATAATAAATAAATTAAAAAAAAAGTAGTTTGGTTGGGTAGCCAGCCATAACTTTGATTTGCTTGGGGAGGACTCGATTGCTTATGGTTGGGCTAGTGAAAAGGATTTGGTTTGTTCGGTTGGTCAAGGGAACTCACCCAATTAGCATTAGCCTGTTTCGATCATATTTCTATTTCTTTTACCCGATAATAATATGACATCACTTGTTTTGTTTGCATCACACGGTCTCTTACAATGCATCCACATTCATATTGCGATCGTCGGAAATTGGCACTTATTGTCGCGCGAAAAAAAAAATAAAATAAAAAAAAAAAATTGCTGCTTTGCGTGGTACGAACCCTATTTATAGAGCAAATTTATTTTGAATGAACATATTCCATATTTCCATGTGTTATTGCAACTTCAAGTGACAAAAATGCATTCAATCAATATCTCTTGTGTCACGTGTTATCGTAGTTGAATAATGCTGTAGAAAAATTTTAGCCTCATGTAACAAGCCATCCTTCATAGATCTTTTTGCGATAACGACAGCCACCCCCCTTTGATTTCGATAACGACTAACCCACCCAGATAAACGTGTTGCGATTTGATATTCCAACTTCCAGATATTCACACTTTAACTCTCTCTTGTATAGTGCAGTTATGAAATTAACCACCTGCTTCAAGATGGTTTAGTGGTCACCCACCTTGATGTTTCCACATGAGTTATCAGATTCAGACTTCACCTATTAAACATTTTAAATGTGGCTAGGAAAAAGGTCAGAAACGCACAAAGATACTCCGATTATGCCGCGGATAATTTTTAATCAGAAGGTCGCGCTCTCCGAATAACCTGAGAAGACAGAACAACCACGTCGATCGACCCATTTAAAGTTAAAAAAATTTCTAAACGTAGTTATTATAGTTGTATTTAAGATATTAAAACATGCATAGTATCTTATACGTACCTCAACTGTTTAGAGGTGGTTATGATAATGCAAACGATTTGATACGGTTTTTTTTTTTTAACAAGCATATAAAGACGTACTCTGTATTATTTACGCACATAGGCAAAAGCGGAGCTAAGAAAATTTCTCCGCTGAGTCGCAAATTTATAAAAATCAATCGGGTCATAAAACAATTATACTCCTACCTTTTTAGTTTTTTTTTTTTTTTTTTTTTTTTCCTTAAAATGTGAGTATAGTAATTCATCTCAAGCTCCTCAACTGTTAGCTGACCCTCCCGTATGCATAGCTAAATCTGCAAATGTACATACATACAGGCAAGTATGATCCCGAGTCAATTTGATTCCTACCGGTCCCTCAAACCGGTTCTGTATCAAAAACTAGGGCATGATTCACAGATTCAGGACCAATGGACCATCAGCATTAACTAGATCGTCCTAGTGTAGGTATAAGCTGGTCCCAAGCCAGTTCTAACAGTAACAGTGGTCCAGTAGTATAGAGTTACAAAAAATGAGTGATGTTTGCGGGAAGATGTTAGAAAAACTTTTTCAGACCATTTTTGTCTATCAATAAATTCACATAAAACTGTACAGATTGGTCCAACTTAATTAGCTGTATGTTGCCGAACTCCTTAAAATAATTGACGGGTCAGTAGCAGGAGAATCATGCCAAAACGTATACAAAAATGATAGATTGCATACAGACTAAAAGTTCATGTTAAGCATTTGCTTGCGTTTTGCATACTTGAAAGCTCCCAGATTCAAAATTTTCCTACATGGAAAACCTCCTTCTTGAATGTCACTACTCGTAAACATTTCCAGTTCCACCCATTAAGATCGGATTTTCAAAGTTAATACATGTGTAAAAGTCAAAGCTTGTGCGAACCAAATTTCCTCTCCTTAAAACCAATTTAAGCTTTGAGGTCAGGATGGGCTAAGTTTATAAGTTGTATATGTTGGAAAATTTGTTAAAAAAAATTATTTGTAAACTTTGGAAACCATTTAATATATGTATGTATTATATATATTTTAATATTAGTTTGTAGGTTATCATTCTCTTTGAAAAGAGTTTCGCAACGAGCTATATACTGTTCATAATGGATATTATATATATGAATGAGATATCATAATGTAGGGATGAGCATTTCGAACCGAATCCCGGAACCGAACCGGAACCGTACCGGTACCGTACCGAAACGGTACCGATTCTTGAAATACGGTACGGTACCGGGACTACGAAATAAGGTGAAAAAAAAATCGGGACCACTAATTCGGTACGGGACCGGTACCAAATCGGGAAATTCCCGAAAAAAAGCAGGAAAAACCCGATTTCCCGGTACCGGAACCGGTACCGATACCGGTACCGATATCCGAATCCCGTTCGGTACGGTACCGGTACCACTAATTTATGCTCGGGAAAAAATCGGTACCACTAATTCGGTACGGGAACGGTACGGGACCGGTACCGTGCTCATCCTTATCATAATGAATTATTTGTAACATAAAAAAGATTTGGAAAATGCTTTTATAGAACTCTCCATATTTTCTATATTAGTTATTTTAGAAACTAATTGAGACTTATTCAATAAGTCAAGTACATATTCGTAATTTTATGTTTATAAAGATTTCAAATCGTGTTAAATAATATATCTTGTTCATATCTAGTTGTTATCTTTTTTTGATGGAAAATATTATTTATATTTGGCTGCGATATTTTTTTTGTAGAAAAGATAGGTTTTTTATATAAATAATGAATCTCCTCCGTTAGTTTTTCACAATTTTACTAACTTAAAAACGCCCCATTGTGTTGCCTTCATGAAGAAGAAATTCTTTCCAACATATTCGATAAACACACCAACGTTCTCGTGATCTTTCTAGCATGTTAGTCAAGTCCGGTGATACATGCAACTTTAGTTGTTCTACTGTGAGAAACAGACGACGAATGTAGTTTAAGGGAATCGTATCAAACACGGTACTTAACATTTATTGTTTAAACACGATCTAGTTTTAATGGTATGTTCTTTGTTTAAATATTGCAATCGAGTATGTATTCTGATGCAGGGTGTTATCGTACAAGAAGACGACACGTGAGGGCCAAGCTTTACACGTGAAGCCCATGACATCCCTTCATCTTGGTGCACGAAGGTCAAATTGTTGTGTTGGTTAGGTGGTGCATACCACCTAACTAAAACAACGTTTTTATTGTTTTTTTTTTTTTTTTAGTGTGTAAACATATTTGTATAAAGTGAGGTATTTTTATATGTTTTGTTAGATAGTAACCATTACGCCTCTAAAGGTGATGATAAGATGGTGTATTAAAAAACTGATGTGGCGTTGAGGTGAAAATATTGTCGATGACTATTATACCCCGCCAGATCTTCAAAACATTCTATCGATTTATCTGTTTTGTTTTATTATTTATTTGATTTGTAAATCGGTTCCCTACAATATATCGGTATATGCTAATCCAGAAAATTCAGGATATAAGATTATTAACAACACTTTAGTAGATATTAATATTATGTATACTGGGCCAAGCCATGCGTTGCATTTATATATTGTATTAAAACATTTATTATCAACAAAACAATGCACATTTCATATTTACATGGTATTCGAGCTTTAGGTAAGATTCATCTACAAACTTTTCTATCTTCTGGTCATTAGCTACTCACCGGTGATCCGAAAGGATCCTAGTTATTTTCCTTTTAGCCGCGATCACCAGCGAGTAGCCGATGACCGGCGAGTAACCGATGACCGGAGGATAGCAAAGTTTAGAAGTGAATCTTCTTAAAGCTCTGATACCATGTAAGATAGCAAATAGAAGAATTGATTGTGTTTTTGTGTGATTACATACTAAAATTTCTTGTCTATTTATAATAAAACATGACTTAGAAAATAAGGTAACATAACATATACTTTATGAACCTTTAAGCCTTTTAAGTTTGGGCCTTAACGGCTAACCTATCATCTAACACTATTTAATAGTAATAAATATGTAATGATCCAGCATCAGCTTCAGATAAAAGTATTGTATTTCACATCTGAAGAACTAGGTGTTATATACTTATATTTCACATCTCTAAATCTACGAGCTACTTCTCACTATACCACAGTACAACAAATTACTCGCATAGCTTATAAGCACAACTTAAGTAACACTAGAAGGGTATCCGCGCAATGCAACAGCGGGTATCCAGTGACTAAATGTTGACGATAATGTTGATGATGGCGGCAAAGGGCGACGGGGGTGGAGTAAGGTAGAGATTGGTGTGTTTTAAGGGTAGAGAAATATAAGTGAAATATTAAATATATTGTGTGTGTTTTTATGTGTTTGGTCATTGGTGTATAACTTGCTTATATGTGTAATAGGTTGCTTAAAAGTTAATGTTCGGTTTTAATGGGATGGTACAAGGTTTTAATGGGCTATTACAAGTATGGTTGTTACAAATATGTGAATTTAAGATATTTATGGGCTGTTACAATTTTTATAAATAGGTTAAACTAATATTTGGTTGTTTATAATTTAAAACGATTAATTTTCTATAATGCGGTTGAGATTTTCTATTAAAAAAATATTTTTAATCTTAAAAAATTTAAAACTTTTTTATTTATAAAACTTTAAACATTTTATAAAGTAGTATAGATTAGTAATAACAACACTAACATCATGGAACATACTTTATCATAACATTCAAGACTTTTATATTCAAGTCATTCCATAAAAATGAACAAAATTCAAGTGTTGATGTTTAATTAATTGATTTTAAATAATTAACATAAAACAAAATTATAAAAGAAGCTTACTTTGCATATAGAATAAAAGATATGATCAAAGAGCAAGGCCGAACCATTGCTATTTTTTAAACAAAATTAAATGTGTTAATACAAATAAACCGTAAAAACGTTTAATAATATTTAGCGATCTCTTTGTGTTTTGTTGATAACAAAAATATAATGTTATCATAAGTAAAACGATAAGGATACATTTTATTTTTGTAAAGCATCTACATATAGCCATTTAATACAAATTATTGTAATAATTTATTTGTTGTAATAGTTTATTAGGATGGGTAAAAACCACAACACATGACCCATACCCATGGAGCATATCCATAACCCATGGAGTTAACCCATACCCATTTGACTAGATGCATTGCATCTATTAGATACATTGTATCTAATTAGATACCTGATGAGTGTCTAAATACTCATCATTTTTGTACCACTTAGAATGTCAAAAACATCTGAAAACACTCAGAAATGCATCAAAATGATAAAAATATCACAAATAAGTGTTTTATGTGTTTTAAATGCAAAAATACCAAAATCAGGTGAAAAACGTATCAAGTTTGCATAATTGGCAGTTTTAGTCCCCCAAGTTACAAAAGTTGTCAAATATAGTCCATGGTCATTCCAAAACTTATATAAAGTCATAAAAGGTCGTTGGGATTCACAAGTTGTAAGAAATTGTCCTTTGAAGTTTAAAAATCACAATTTACAACTTTGGTCCCTCAACTTTACAAAAGTGTCAAAATCAGTCCCTGGGTGTTTAAAAATGAAAATTATTCAAACTACACCCTTTTACTATTCAAATGTGGCATATTTGGTCCTTATATGATAAGTTTTGAGAAAATTACAAGTTTGGTCCCTGGAGTTTGAAAATTGTCAAAAATAGTCCTTGGGTTTATAAAAATGGAATTTTATGCAATATTGGCCCTTGTACTATTCACATGTTACAATTTAAGCCCTTGTGATAACTTTGGAAAGTTGACAGTTTCAGTCCTTCATTTTCAAAAATTACAAACATGGTCCTTGTGTTTAATCTATACCAAACGAACCCCTTGTATTATTAAAACCCAAAACACAGTCCAGTTAACCCCAAGCCCAATATAAGCCCAAACCCAAAGTTTTAAAAATTAAAACCGCCTAGCACTGTTCATCGTCCTCTACCATGCCTGCATTCCAAAACCAGGTGGTTTCACCACCTCACCACCACCTTTCCACCTCACTCCCCAGCTGTATACCAACTCCCCTCCACCTCCACAATCTCCCAAGAAGCATTAAATGCTAAAAACCTGCTTTAAGACTTTTCCCGCCAAAATTGACAAATGGACGATTATGATGATTTTCAAGTATCCAATGGCTGGATTGAAGTGGGAAATGTTCAGAGGTCGACAAGGAGTCAAATGGATCCTTATAAAGAAAGAAATGAGCAGTGTGGAAGAGTAGTAGAGTAGTTTTAGCTTTTTACATGTCGTATGTAGTATAACTTAAATTCCAGTGTATTTTTCAGTTTCCTAGTTGTATTGTTAAAGTTTTTAATGTAATCTAATCATATTCCAAGTATTAATTTCAGTTAAAAAGTTTGATTTCATTTTTGGCAATTTTGAGTGAATTTGACAAATCCACTTAATACTGTCAATTGTTGTAGTTTCATGTTTCTTCAAGCTCATATTAGCTTATTACTAAGTTTTTATAAGCTCAGTACCATTAAAAACTAGTTTTAGTCAATAATCAAAAAAATCACAAAAAAAATCTAGAAAATACTTGAAAAATAAAAAATATGTCTAAATCAGTTTCAAAGCTTCATTAAGCTTTATTTCCTGTTTGATTAAGCTTACATAAGCTCAATATAGCTTATTGTGGGTTTAGTTTGGTTACATACTCAGTTCTACTCTAAAACAAATTCCAGTCAACAAAAGTCAACTGTAGAAGCTGTTGTGTTTTTGATCATGGATATGGTTGATGCAGTGCTGATTTAGGTTGGAATTAGATTAGTATAGTGGTAGATTGGGTTCTGTGTTAAGCTCCATATAGCTGGACTGCTGTAAGCCCTTCATTCAATTTATGTCAATTTTTGCTCAAATCTGCATGCCATTGTTTTCATTGAGTTAGTATTAATTGCTAGCTTAAATCATAGCAGTAAGACTCATTTTATTTAGCTATAGTTAGATTAGGAAGTAATTCACACTAGTTAAGTATATTGTTAGTTAAAATTTGCATTTAAGTTACATGAACCAGTGTTTGGAATAAGCTGTTATTGGGAGTGTTTAAGCTTCTCAGTGGTTAGAATCTTTAATGCTAGTTTCATTTAGTCTTATAGAATTTATATCAGTCCTTTTCTTGCCTCCTAGAATCACATAAGTCAAAACTCCATTCAAACTGCCCTTATGATCATTTCAGTTTGAATCAATAGCTAAAAGTTTGCATATAGGTTTAAAACTAGTTAGAATAGCTTGCATTAGGTCCATTTTATCATTAAACATCATAATCAGTTCAATAGTTAAGCTCAAATCTCATAAAAGTCAAAAATCCATTTCTGTCTTCAAAAGTCAAAAGTGAAAAGTCAGTTTTTGCAAAACTTTGTTGATGTCTCATGTATTCAATTCTGGTCACAAGCCTTTGAGATTTTGGGCTTTGCTAGTTTAGTTGGTCAAGATCTTAAATCTGGTTTTTGTGGAATTTTTCCAAGTCTCTAAAAGCTCTAAATAAGCTGTACAAATAGGCCTCATATGCCCTGTTCACACTCAGCTAATACTGAGTTGTGAACCAGGCATCTTGCAGCCTTTGCATAGGGCTCAGTTTACATAGTTAGGGTCTAAAAATTGGTCCATGTGTAGTCTGCTAGGTGATCTTTAGGTCCCAACTTCTGTTTTCCCATTTAGCTTATTAGGATAGCTTATTCATTAGCTTAAAGTAGTCCCCTTAATAACTGTTTTGCTTAATTAATCTCATAAGCTCAAATCTAGTTTAAGCTTATTTAGTGATCTAGAGTACTGTTAATTAGTTAAGTTAGACTTAATTTAGCATAAATTAGCTGTCTTGATCATTTGGTGAAATTTGGTAGCTTATAGCTTATTTTAGTAGCTTATTTAGAACTGCTTTACACTACAGTTTCATAATCTTGCACATAAGCATATGTTTTTATATTTTTTATAGAATTAGAATAATATTTTAGACTTTTCCTGAATTTTTCATAATTTTCTGCCACTGTTTAGTATTTTTCTTATTTTAAAATAGTTTTTAAGGCTATTTAATTAGCTTTTATTGCAAATAAATCAGAAAAGCATCAGAAAAATATGTTTTCAATTTTCATAGATTAAGATAAATATAAAAATCATAAAAATAATTTTTCCAGAATTTTCTTAGCTTAAATAGATTTTCTAGCATTTTAATTAGTTTTAAATAGTTTTAAATTCATAATAAATACATAAAAAGCATAAAAAATATATTTTCAGTTTTAAAATAAGTTTTATAATATTTTTAGATTTTTCTAAGTCATAATTTCACTTTTCTAGCTTTATTTCATATTTTCTTATATTTTAGGGTATTATTAAATAGTTAAAAATAGTTTTTAATTAATAATAATTAAATAAATAGTCATAAAAATAATTTTATTTTTCCAATAATTTTCTAGTATAATTAGGATTGTAAAAATGTATTTTTCATATCCGTAGGTATTTTCCTTCTTTATTTTCACGTTTTATTTCGTACGTTACGTAGTTTTTAATTTAAACGTAAGTTTTAGGTTTTAAACGTTAATCAATTTTAAAAATAGTGATAGCGTTTATTTAATATAATTTATCATTTTAATTTTCTTTAATTTGCATTTAAGCCCCTGTAATTTACAAACTTTCTCTTTAGGTATAATTATTCCAAATTCACAAACCTTTTCCCATTCAATATCACCCGATCACAGATTCGTTGTACTACAGTGTTCACACCTCGTTGGGACTTAACGACCCGGGGATACACTAAACTCCTCTGATCTTAATTGCATTGGTTTCTGAGCTGTTTGAAGTTTATTACGGTTGACCATTCACAAGTGGTTAGCTTGTGTGATAAACTTAACTGTTTGGAAGCCAATCAATACCCATGGTTCAAACCATAACCCATGACCCATGACCCATAACCCAAAAACCCATGGGCAAAGAGGAGCGTCTCACGGATCCCTGGAGTTATATTGGACGGATCCCTCAAGCAAGGGGTCCGTGGGATCCGTGCAACAGTGGCAAGAATTTTCCTATAAATAGAGAGCCATTTCTTCATTTTTACTCACCCCTCTTCTTACAAACTCTCTCATATATTCTTACACTCTTCTAACAAAAGATCACTTGATCTAGAGAGTTGTTCTTCTTTCTTCTATTGTGATTCTCATATAGGTCCTTCTCTAAGGCGAGATCACGAGCATTCTACAAGTCATCCAAGCAAGGGGTCCTTGATTGATTTGTTCCTCCACAAGATTTCTGTAGCGAAGATCTTGTATTTCATATTTCACATTTTTGTTGTGTTATAGTAGTGTTGGTTTGTTCCTCCGTTTTACGGACTCGGTATTTAGCTTTGTACCGGAAAAAGGTGTAAGCAACGTTGTGAAGGCTTCTTCGCCAAGTTGAAGGAGTTTGTTGACATAGTGCTTGAACTCTCGAGTAGGTGACTCGGGGAGTGGATTAGGGCAAGGAATATGTCCTTGTAGCCGAACCACTATAAATTGGTTGTGTCATTTCTATCCTTTACTTTACTTACTTTACTTGTATTACTCATTGATCTATACTATCTCCTCATTCATACGATTTCACATAACATCGAATCTAAAAGTTTTTTGAAACTAACTTAAAATCGGCAAAACTATTCAACCCCCCTTCTAGTTTTCCACAATTGGCATCAAGAGCTAAGTTTATAAAAGTTTTAAAGTGAACCGTATTTTAAAAACTTTTCGATCACTATGGGTTCTGAAAATTACAAGGAATGGCAATCCATGCAACGACCTCCACTTCTTGATCTTGGGTACATCATTGTTGAAGGCAATTTTGAAGCCACTGCAAAAGATGAAAATGGAAATTTAGTTAACATACCTCATGATAAACTCACCGATAATATTAAGAAAAAGCTTTCCAAAAATAGTGAAGCTAAAATGGTTTTATATAACGCTTTACCCAAAAAGGAATTCGAAAGAATTTCCATGCTTAAAACCTCTAAAGAAATTTGGAATTCTTTAGTTGTAACTCATCAAGGTAATCAACAAGTTAAAAACAATAAAATTGATTTATTTGTTCAAAAATATGAACAATTTTCAATATCGGATGAGAATACTATAGATCATTCTTTTGCTAACTTTAATACTATAATTACATCTTTACAAGCACTTGATGAATCTTTTTCTAGCCGTAATCATGTTAGGAGATATCTAAGGGCACTCCCATCCAAGTGGAGATCTAAGGTGACGGCAATCGAAGAATCAAAAGACTTGTCAATCCTCACCCTTGATGAACTCATAGGCAATTTAAAAGTCTATGAGCTTGTCCTGGCTAAAGATTCTGAAGCCTCAAAAGTGAAAGAGAAGCACAAATCCCTTGCCATTAAAGCCAAGAAGGTCTCAAGCGATGAAGAGAACTCATCTTCGGATAGTGATGACGAGGAGTATGCCATGGCGGTAAGGGACTTCAAAAAGTTCTTTAGAAGAAAGGGAAGATACGTCAAGCAACCATATGACGACAAGAAAGGATTCTGGAAAAGCAAAGAGGACGAGAAGGCAAGGGATGATCATGCTTGCTTTAAATGTGGGGACCCAAACCACTTTATTAGTAAGTGTCCCAAACGTGATGAACAAAAAGCATTCGTGGGGAATGAGCGAGGAGGAAGACGAAGAAATTTGTCTCATGGCAAATGACGAGGTATGTCACGAATACTATAGTAGTTCATCATTAGATGATGACTCATTGCATGATGAATATGATAAACTTTGCAAAATTAGTTTAAAAGTAATCAACAAAAACAAGTTTTTGAAAAACCAAAATCAACGTTTAGAAAAGGAAGTCATTGAGCTAAAAGCAAAATTAAAACGTCTAGAAAAGGGGAAGATAGCAAGTGTGGAATGTGAACTTTGCGTTCAACTTCAAACACTTGTTGATCATCTATACTCTAAGATTGCTAGAATGAACACTAATACTCTAGATATGATATTAGATAGTGTTAAAACATGAAACAACCAAAAAGGTTTAGGTTTTCAGCAACTTGATGCATCAACTAGTGAAAACAAAGAAACACAATTCGTAAAAGCAATAGAAAAACAAACCACTGTAGTCACGGATCCCACGGATCCCACAAAAAGGGAACCGGCTAGTATACAGCAAGGGATCCGTGGGACTACTGAAGCAAGCAGTGGTAATAATATAGCTTCCTCATCTAGAACTGATTTTGTTATTGTTAATAAGAAGAAACCAACCCATATTACTATTAGACAACCACCTCCAAGACAAAATCAAAGTTTTACAAGAAACAAAGGTCCATCATTTTCAAAACCGAACACATCTAGGAGACTTAATAATGTTTATCTGAGAAGTAACCATCAAATGGGATGGAATCCAAATATGCAAAATGGCTTTTCATTTCAAAACTTTGCACCATGGAACGCATACTCACCTTACCCATATATGTCTAACATGAATGGAATGTTTAACACTAATGGACCCATGAACAAATGGGGACCAAACTTTTGAGTTAATTTTTTTCTTAGTTGTGCTTAAAGGTCGACCTAGATCCGGATGAGTGGATCAAGGATAGCGGGTGCACGAGGCACATGACCGACAATAAAGATTTATTCTCCACATATGAATCCTTCAATGAAGGAAATGTGGTATTTGGAAATAGCAAAAGCAAAATCATCGGTAAAGGTACGATTTCTAACAAATCTCTAACCATTAACGATGTGTGTCACGTAGAAAACCTAAACTTTAACCTCTTAAGTATAAGACAAGTACTTTTTAACGAAACCGGTAGTAAGATATTGAAAAACGGTATCACTATAGGTAGAGGAATTAGGAAACATAGAGTCTATGTCATTAAAATCGGTAATGAACCTCAAGAAAAACTGTCTTACTTCTATGGATGATACTTCGACCTTATGGCATCGAAGATTGGGTCATGCCAATATGCGACTTCTTCAATCGCTATCATCCAAAGATCTAGTAAGAGATCTACCAAAATTAAAATATGAACATCACTTTTGTGATGCTTATAATGTAGGAAAACAAGTCCATGCTAGTCACAAAGCTAAAAACATGGTCTCTACAACTAAGTGTTTAGAATTACTACACATGGATTTATTTGGTCCATCCTCTATCCAAATTTATGAAGGCAACTACTACACTTTGTTTATAGTGGATGATTACTCTAGGTACACATGGACTAAATTTTTAAAGAACAAAACAGAAACGTTCGATTACTTTGAAATATTAAGTAAGAAAATCCAAAGACAATTAGGAAGTCCTATAGTGTCTATTAGAACGGATCATGGTATGGAATTCGATAATGAAGTGTAATTTGGATCCTTTTGTGACGCTAATGGTGTTACTCACAACTTCTCGGCTCCTCGCACTCCACAATCGAATGGGGTAGTTGAAAGAAAGAATAGAACCCTACAAGAAATGAGTCGCACCATGGTAAATGAGCAATCCATACCTCAAAAGTTTTGGTGCAATGCCGTTGATACATCAACGTACATAATTAATCGAGTCTTAATTAAACCATTTTTAGGTAAAACTCCATACGAGTTACTTCGAGGCAAAAAGCCTACGTTAGATCACTTTAGAGTCTTTGGTAGCAAATGTTTTCTCCTTAACACTAAAGATTACCTTACAAAATTTGATCCTAAATCAACCGAAGGTATCTTTTTAGGTTACTCTCCTAATAGCAAAGCTTACGTCATATTAAATAAAGAAACAATGAAGGTTGAAGAATCATTAAACGTAAAATTTGATGAGAGTCCACCCAAACCTACTCTACCTCTTGTCGATGACGAGATTGTCGAGAGTGAGAAATAAAGAAAAAGACAAACGAAGAAGAAGAACCTTTAAATAATGAAATCATAAATATTAAAGAGTCTAAAGATCACCCCGTAGATAAGGTCATAGGAAAGTTAAACGAAAGAGCCTTAAAGTCTCAAAGTTCAAAACCAAAGTAGCTTATTTTGTTTTGTCTCAACCATAGAACCTAAGAATATACAAGAAGCCATAAAAGATGAAAGTTGGGTAATGGCTATGCAAGAAGAGTTAAATCAATTTGTTTCTAACGATGTTTGGATACTCGTCCCTCCACCTAGTAATCAAACCATAATAGGAACCAAATGGGTATATAAAAACAAGTTAGATGCAAACGGTGTAGTGTCTAGAAACAAAGCTAGACTCGTTGCCCAAGGGTATAATCAACAAGAAGGAATAGACTTTGATGAGACCTATGCCCCCGTGGCTAGATTAGAGTCTATAAGAATACTTCTTGCTTATGCTTGTGCTAATGATCTTAAGCTTTATCGAATGGATGTCAAAAGTGCTTTTCTAAAGGGTTTTATTAATGAAGAAGTATATGTAGCTCAACCTTCGGGCTTCATCGATTTTGAAAAACCTAAACATGTGTATAAGTTAAAGAAAGCTCTTTACCATCTTAAACAAGCTCCAAAAGCTTGGTATGATAGACTCAAGTCATTCTTAATTAAAAACAACTGCACCGTGGGGTTAGTTGATAACACACTTTTTACTAAGAAAAGAGAGTCACATATAATCATTGTTCAAATATATGTAGATGATATTATATTCGGATCTACTTGTCAAGACATGTGTGATGATTTCTCTAAAATCATGCATGACGAGTTCGAAATGAGTATGATGGGATAACTTAGCTTCTTTCTTGGTCTACAAATCAAACAAGTAGAAGATGGTATCTTCTTTAATCAATCTAAATATATAAAGGAGATGTTAAAGAAATTTGGTTTAGAAGAGTCAAAACCCATAAGAACACCAATGTCATCCGACACTAAACTCACAAAATATGAAGACGGCGAATCCGTTGATAACACAAAATACCGTGGCATGATTGGTAGTCTTCTCTACCTCACGGCTAGTCGGCCGGATATCATGTTTAGTGTTTGTCTATGTGCTAGGTTTCAAGAAGATCCTAAAACATCACATCTAGAAGCCGTCAAGAGAATATTTGGATACATTAAGGGTACAACTCAATTAGGATTGTGGTATCCTAAGGGTACGGGGGTAGAAACAATTGTATATGCAGATTCTGACCATGCAGGTGATTATGTTGACCGAAAAAGTACAAGTGGGGTATGTACTTTTATGGGATGTTGCTTAACATCTTGGTTCTCAAAGAAGCAAACGACATTGGCCATATCAACAACCGAAGCCGAATATGTCTCCGCCGGCAAAGCATGCCAACAAGCAATATGGATGAAACAAGCGTTAGTTGACTACGACATTCACCTAAGTGACATAGCCATTCTATGTGACAACAAAAGTGCCATCGACTTAAGCAAAAATCCGGTATTGCACTCTCACACCAAGCATATAGAGATTCGTCATCATTTCTTAAGAGACAATGTTTAAAAGGGGAACATCTCTATTGAGAAGGTAGCGTCCGAAGACAACATAGCCGACGTTCTCACCAAACCGTTGAAGCGGGAACAATTCAACCTACTTCGTCTTAGTCTTGGTCTCATGGAACAATCGTCGTAATTAGCTTTTAAACTCTACAAGGTATGTAAACACTAGCCTTCTTCTTTCTGAGTCTAGGATCTCTTATTCACACACAACTCACAAGCAATACGGGAATTTTCAAAACCCAAGATAGGTTTTACTTATAACTCGTACTTTCATAGTTTTCTTTTATTTTTTCAAGGCAAGTACCTTTTGCAAACACGTAATTGCATACCTATTTCTCCAGGATAAATTTTTTTTTCACACAAATAAATCTCTTTTCAAAATGTTTTCTAAAAGGATACTTCTTCCCGTATCACTTTCATAAAAGTCATTTCTCACGTCTAGGACAAACCGCTTTTTCATTATTAATACAACGTAAAAACCCGTTTTCATTGCATCTCATGTCTTTTGAATGCTAAAGAGGACACATAACTAATATGTGTTTTCGGGTACATTCATTTAAGCAACAATGAATTAGGAGCACTCGGGTTATCTCACATAATAGTGTGCTTTTTCACTTCTAGTTTATTTTTCTTTTCTTTTTAGGAGTCGAGATAACCGCAACTCCAAATGGTTTGCATATAGGCACACACTAGGCACAAATCTTTCCAAAAGGAAAATTTTGAGCTGCCTGAGTCACCAGTACCACGGATCCCAGCTTTAATACTGGACGGTTCCCTCAAGGGAAGGATCCGTGAGACAGAAGCTAAAATTATCTTCTATTTTTTCTCACTTTGGATGAAAACTTCTATATTTTCATCATTTTTTTATCATTTCTTTTGGAGTATGTTACTTAATGCTTATGTTCTCATGATCACATGCCTTAAATTCATATCTAATCATTAGATTTTAATCCACATTTTGGGTCAAGCATTCATTACAATGGATTATTTTTCTATAAATAGGATTCCCAAAATGCTTGTATTTTCATCACTCTCAACCTCACAAACAAACATCATCATGTCATCCAAAAGATCTTCCAACATAGATGAATCACCTAGTGCAAACAATCCCTTTCAAGAAATCCAAAATTTTGTCCTCCCACCTTCCAAAGTACCACCACCCAAATCTAGAAAAACCGCACGGATTAGCATCCGGCCTTGTTGCTTAGCAAAACCATCATCAAATGGTTCATCACCAACCACTCATTCACCACAAAATGCTTCCATTATAGAACCTCCTTCATCTCCAACAAGTACACCAACTTCATTACCCATCAAATCCCCACCTAAGGTCACTCTTTTGGAACTCCTTAAGACTCCAACAAGACCTCAACAAACCAACCAAAAAGAACTAGTCTTTTTAACACCTCCCACATCTCCAAACACAATCTTCAAAGACCTTGAAACCTCACCACCTTTAGCTCCCATTGTGTTACAAGAACATCTAGGTTCTTTTCCACCACCACTTGCAAACATTCCGGACTTTGATCCGTATTTTCCAACCTTTCCACCACAACTTCCGCATCTCACACATCAAACTAACCCGAAAAATTTTCGCACACATTACCCACATCACTTACATTGTGAACATTGCCAATCCACTATGGATCTTGCAATAGAAATTAGGGAAGAAATGCGAGTCATACTTAACCTCATCTTTGGTCGCATCAACATCATTACTCACCAAAACTCCCATATATAACCTTATGGAAGGAATCAATTTATTATTTTTAGTATTTTCTTTTGAGTCATTTTTTTAGAACAAATCTTGTTCTTAGTTTTACATGCTTGTATGTGGCATAAATACCACTACACTTTGTTATTTTATTACAATGCTCTGTTTACATACCTTGGCTCCCAATCTTGATTATCGTCAATCAGAAGATTATTTATGCATGTTACTACTAACCTTTTCTTTGTAGGTAATTTTATTTTCTCACTTGACGCCCCATTCTAGGGGGAGCTACCGTCAAGGGGGAGTTAGAGATTCGTGGACTATTTTTCCAAATTTTTTATTTCTTCATTAGGGTCACTTTTTGTTTCGACACAAGGGGTGAGAAAAAGTAAAACTTATGCTTTCAAAACATACATCTAATCTTAAGTTTTACTCATCATAACATTATGTTTTGTCATCAACAAAAAGGGGGAGATTGTTAATACAAATAAACCGTAAAAACGTTTATTAATATTTAGCGATCTCTTTGTGTTTTGTTGATAATAAAAATATAATGTTATCATAAGTAAAACTATAAGGATACATGTTATTTTTGTAAAGCATCTACATATAGCCATTTAATACAAATTATTGTAATAATTCATTTGTTGTAATAGTTTATTAGGATGGGTAAAAACCACAACACATGACCCCATACCCATGGAGCATATCCATAACCCATGGAGTTAACCCATACCCATTTGACTAGATGCATTGCATCTATTAGATACATTGTATCTAACTAGATACCCATGGTTCAAACCATAACCCATGACCCATAACCCAAAAATCCATGGGCAAAGAGGAGCGTCTTACGGATCCCTGGAGTTATACTGGACGGATCCCTCAAGCAAGGGATCTGTGGGATCCGTGCAACTGTGGCAAGAATTTGCCTATAAATAGAGAGTCATTTCTTCATTTTTACTCACCCCTCTTCTTACAAACTCTCTCATATATTCTTACAATCTTCTAACAAAAGATCATTTGATCTAGAGAGTTGTTCTTCTTTCTTCTATTGTGATTCTCATATAGGTCTTTCTCTAAGGCGAGATCACGAGCATTCTACAAGTCATCCAAGCAAGGGGTCCTTGATTGATTTGTTCCTCCACAAGATTCCTGTAGCGAAGATCTTGTATTTCATATTTCACATATTTGTTGTGTTATAGTAGTGTTGGTTTGGTCCTCCGTTTTACGGACTCGGTATTTAGCTTTGTACCGGAAAAAGGTGTAAGCAACGTTGTGAAGGCTTCTCCGCCAAGTTGAAGGAGTTTGTTGACATAGTGTTTGAACTCTAGAGTAGGTGACTCAGGGAGTGGAGTAGGGCAATGAAAGTGTCCTTGTAGCCGAACCACTATAAATCGGTTGTGTCATTTCTATTCTTTACTTCACTTACTTTACTTGCATTACTCATAGATCTATACTATCTCCTCATTCATACGATTTCACATAACATCGAATCTAAAAGTTTTTTGAAACTAACTTAAATCGGCAAAACTATACAACCCCCCTTTCTAGTTTTCCACAAACTGATGTTATATAATAATCGGCATCACGAACCTTATTTTGTACCAAAAGATAGGTTGAGATGATCATAGACCTTCGAAATGATTCATTTTAGTTTTCATCGATATTAAAGTTGGTGAAATGTGGAATGTCAAAGGCATGTTTTAACAGAGACAGAATTGTAACATTCCAAAATTGAGGGTATCCATGACTTGATACCATTCTTTCAATTAGGTGAATAAAACTTCAATTTCAAACAAATAAGGAACATGAAAGCATTTTATCTACAATATTAGCCTTATTAGGTTTAAGCACCAATCTTCAAAAAAGGAAATATGACAAAGAGCCATTACCACTAAAAATGTGAACAAACACCGTTAGCACTAATATGAACCATTTCCGAATCAAAGTAATTAGTTAAACTAATCAATCACTGTGAAGCAAAGAACCATTATCACTAAAATGTTAAGCCAATACCACTAGTAGTTAAATGAACCATTTCTATATCAAACTAATTAGCTAAATTAATCAATCATTATGAGCAACAAACGACCGTTAGCACTTAAATGAGGCAAGAAGAAAACATGATAATACACACTCAAGAGCCTTCTAATTCTTGAACGTTAAATACCAACTCATGAAACACGACAACAGTTTTACAAACAATTTCATAGTGACGCCATTATTTAACTTAAATCCAAAATACAATTCTCAACAACTACTTTGACAAAACTCGAATCTATCATCAAACCTGTGATAAAGCTCACTCGTACATTCAGGTTTATAGGCATCAAATTTGTGAAATCGTCAAGTAATCACGACATATACTGTCAATGAGGTTTCAAAAGAATGTATATGTCGTCTTCAACCACTAGAATCAACATATTGTCTCTATCATTCAGTCCAAAAGGTTTGTTCATCTTAAACTTACCTGGAAACGAAACGAAAAGAAATAAAACATGATCAGCTACATTATAAATGGAACTTTATGCAGTCATGAGAGAAACAACATTTGTGGTTACAAACAATAAGCTGCCAGATAAATTCATTATTTCAACCCTGAATCATACAAGCCTGGTGTTTTAACCCCTACAATTAGATAAACCAAAAGTAATAAATGTTATCCAATGATGATAAAAAAAACTACTAAATCCTCAAAATCAACTTGAAAGAGAAAAACAAAACAAACAAACAAAATCAATAAAAAAATATCTTACAATCAAAACAAGACAGAAATTGATATATCTGGGCAGTAAAGACAAGAGAAATAGGTATAAAATAACCCATGTCAAAATGTTCATAACTGGTACCAACGGTCATTAAGACCACCATTTTTGCCACTAAAACACCCTTTGAGACCCTGAATGTGTTGGTTTGCATAGCAGTTCCATGTAACACCAGAGACTTTAATCTTTCAATCAAGACGAAATCTGGACCAACAAGCTGCCTAAAAATCTATTAACTCTTAAATATGTCTTGCATTATATTTGACTAGTTTCATGAGCATGCATATTTTTCTTTTCTTTTGAGCCTAAAATCCTTCAAAAATGTACAGATAACTTGAGTTTTGCTTAATAATTTCCGAGCTCGATCTCGAGCTTGAACAATAGTTGGTACTCGTTTAGTTTCATGACCCGAGCTTTTAAAACTAATTTACACGAGTCGAACAAGCCGAACGAGCTAAACAAGTGGAACAAGCTTTACTAGAAGTCTAGAAGTGTATATCCACTTATTATTTATCTTAGACTTAAGTTTCATAGATTCCTTCTTCCTTTCTTTTGTTTCATTCTTCCAATGTTGGGATAAACATACTCTTATTTTGTTAAGATTTTGAGTTTTCTCAACCTCACCTCACTTGAAAGAAAACTCTTTCCCTTTTGCTAAGTTTTTTTCCGCCTCACATGTACTATGATTAAAACACACACATATACAATTCTATAGAACTCAACCTCTATCAGTATTAAAAATACACTAACAAAGTGGTAGTAATTCGTTTGGATCATTGTCCGTCTTGGTGTTATTCACATCCGTTAAATTTTTTACATTATTAAATATTCACATATTACTCGAATATTACGTAACTTAAATATGAACATACCCTGTTATTAACATGTACCGATTACAGGTTTTGACCGTCAACTATAAAACATATCATAAAAAGGTGTTTTTGACGAGTGAATGAGAGTTAAACAAAATAGGTATATTGTGTAGTGAAGTGTGTATTGTGCATCTATTTTAAAACCCTACCTACCGAAATCACGTCAAAATGCCACATATTTGTTCATTTTTTCAAAAATGTTAGGGTAAAAAAGTATTGTGTGTGCATATTGAAACAAAATTTGAAATTTCACAACACAATGTGAAAGTTATTAACAAAACGTGAAACAATTTTTAATTCACGCACTAAGGCTGTACACTGGGGAAAGTATGTTGCTATTAACGATATAAACAATTTTAGTTCATCAAATAGTTAATAATACTAATTTATATATTATTAGCTAACTGAAATAATAAACTAACAAATTTGTAAATATATTATACTAATAACATATTAATGCAAATGATAATAAAAGTTTTTGTGTGTAAAGAAAGATACAAAGGAAGAAAACATTGGTTAAATGAAGAAAAGGAGTAAAAAGAAAAGGCTATAAATATTAAAAGTAATGGCTTAAGTAAAAAATGGGGTAAAGTCTTAGATCTATAAATATAGATGTTTATGCTTATTTGGTTTTACCAAAATTCAAATTTTGGAGTGATGTCTAAGAAAGTCTTTTCTTTCTGACTTCTACCTCTCTTTGAAAATATAGACCGGAAGAAGCTTCTTATTAATGAGTTTGATTACATTTTATTTTTATAATTATTGTAAGCGCGCTTTTTGAAGCTTGAGCCCGAGTAAAAGACGAGCTTATCGAGCTAGAGCTTCTAACGAGCACTTTGAGCTTGAAAAACAATTAATTTAAAAGTTTTTAAATAGATAAACGAGCAACAAGCTCGAGATCAGACAATGAAAATATATACGCGTTGGAGCCCGAGCCTAAGTATAAAAATATATTCGAGCTCGAGTCAAGCTCGAGCCTCGTAATTGTCAAACAAGCCGAGCTCGAATATCCTGAAACTCAACTCGACTTAATTGTTAACACCCCTAGAAAAATCCATCCAGGCCCGCTTTGGGTTTTCAGTCAAGTGCTAATGGAGTCTGTGTGCGGTCAAACATAAAACCGTTACAGATCTGATTGTATGTCTTAAATCTAACCATAAAGCAGTTTTGGACAGAAATGTAGAATTTTTTTCCACCTACCAACTCAAACCTATGGCCCAATGAGAAACAAGTAGATGTATAGTCTACTGGTAAAATCCATGAAGTAGAATAACCGGCATAATAACGCTGAAAAATACTAATGAAACCCATCACGTTTTATTGAAAAGAAAGCCTAACGGCCTAACCTCGAAAACACTGTTGTCCACAAATCAGTAATAGACCAAACCAAGAAAAACAAATGCAACAAACACACCAACATATTTGTTAAACCCACTAGGCAAACTAGATATGATAGAAAACAAGTAAAGGCGTCTAGAATAATTTAACATTTACATATTCGATCACCATACATTGTATACGAGTTTATGACGGAAATCAAACCTGACAAAATTTAAAATTTTGGTTTACAGCAACATCTCTGCAATCTGAACGGCGTTGAGAGCAGCCCCCTTGCGTATTTGGTCACCACAAACAAAGATATCCAAACTGCATTTAAAAAAAAATCAACAATTAACTTTCAATGGTGAAATATAAAATATTCATATAACCCATTGAACCATGTGTTCCAAGAGTCACGTACCCATGGTTTCCATCTTGAGATTCATCCCGACGTATTCTGCCTACTGCTACATCATCTTTGTTTGAAACTTCCAAAGGAGTCGGGAAGTGGTTACTAGCTCGATCATCAATAACAACTACACCAGGAGCTTTCTTCAAAATCTCCCTTGCTTCATTCTATATACAAAAAAACATAGCATATATGTTAGCTTCAAGACTGTAAAAAACAGAGAGAACTTAATCCAAACTGTTATAGTAGTACCTCATCGAGAGGGCTTGCAAATTGTAAATTTACACTCTCGGCATGTGCACGCATAACAGGAACTCGTATACATGTGGCAGTCACTTTCACATCCTTGTCATTCTAAAGTGCAAACAAATATAATTTACACCCCGTTAGCCTTTTACAGCATAAAAATATAGAACTATATAATTAAAAGTTTTAAACCAAACTTATGACTAACCCAGATTTTTCTTGTCTCTTTAACTAACTTCATTTCTTCCTCATTATATCCGTTTGGAAGAACGGGTGCATTATGTGAGAATAGGTTGAAAGCATACTGCATTTCAAGTACAATAAGAAAACAGTAATCAGTTAAAAAAAATGTGTTTTCTTAGAGTAATTTCTTTGTGGTTTGAAGATAAGACCAAGAATAGAACCTGTTGATTAAAGATATTGCAAGTTGGTCGTTTTCCTTCAAGCACCTTCGTTTGACACAAAAAAATCAGATTCAACAAACTTCGTATAAACCAAAAATATACACTGTTTTTATGTAAGAATCAAAACCTCACGAGTCTGCAGCTCAAGCTCTTCCATAGCTGCAGCACCAGCACCACTAGCTGCCTGGTATGTACTAACAACCATTCGCAATACCTGCAACATTCGATCAATAAATAAAAAAACTTAAAACAACAAAATACATCATTTTTCTGTAGTTGATTTGAAAAAATGAAACAAATATAGATGATAAAATAATTATCCGCAGCATACATATTGGATTCAGACAAAACACACACAATAAAAAAGCCATGCCAAAAAAAACTTTGTTATTACTATGGTGTGTCATCATTTGTATCATACACACTATTATTATAATTCATAAATGACATGTCAGTAAATTTTTAAGCTCCTTAAACACAAAAGTGAAATCAGTTCACACAAAAACTACAACTAAGAACTTAAAAGAACAACGTGTGTTTGCCATCGCGCAATGAAACTGATTACATGATACCGAATAACCAAAACCAAATAATACACTCTAGAAAAAAACTATTTACCATCAAGCATTGAGACGTGCTTGTACTTAAAATGTTGCCATAATCACCTATATACATCTCTTATAACTTCTAATCATATTAAGTACACGACAAAAGCACGACTCAAATAAACACATTATCAATCAACAATAACCAAAAAAAACAGCTAGAAAAAGATTTCTCACTTTAGCTCTTTTATGAAGCGGAGTAGCAGCCATCAAGCAAATAATAGTGGAGCAATTCGGATTCGCAACCAACGCGCCTTTCCCAATCCTAACCCCCGTCATAGCTTCCGGATTGACTTCAGGTATAACCAACGGAACCCCTTCCACCATCCGAAAAGCGGAACTATTATCCACAACAACACAGCCTTTCTCCACAGCAATAGGCCCATACTCCTTACTAATACTCCCACCAGCACTAAACAACGCAATGTCAACGTCATCAAAGCTATCTTTATTTAACTCTTCAACTACGTATTCATTGTCTTCGAATGTGTATTTCTTTCCAGCTGAGCGTTTGGATGCCAAGAGTTTTATGGACTTGTATGGGAATGAGCGGTCGGAGAGGACGGATAAAAACTCTTGCCCGACGGCGCCGGTAACGCCTACCACGGCGAGTGAGGGCGCGTCTGGGCGTAGGGTCATGCGGACGGTGAAACGGGAGGTGGGTTTTGTGAGGCGGAAGGTGGGGGTGGTGGTGAAGTGGTGGTTATGTGGGATGGTTGGTGATTGCATGGTGGCCGGAAAATGTGGTCGTGAAATGTAAGAGGGGTTTATTGGTGGAGTATGTGAAAAGTGGCGGCTAAAATGTGATAGGGTTAAAGGTATTTGGATTATGGAATGAAAGTGGGGAAATGATAGTTTGAGTCCAGAATTTTGTGTTGTAAATGTGTTTTGGTCCTCTACTTTTATACTGTATGTCACACGAGTATAGGAGACCTCGAGGCCGATTGGCCTGGTCGGGTTGTTGTTGGGTTTAGGTTTAAAAAGGTTAATTCAGTTGTTTGTTTGCCTTTTTAAGATTTGAGTTTGGATAAGAGCGGACGGTGTGGACTTGGTTGTGGCTTGTCGTGGGTGACGTGGAGGTCCGTCGTCGCTCGCCGCCACACCGGGGTCCCTCGTTGTGGCTCGCCGTGGATGTGAAAATCGTGGGGACGACGAGCTAAACTTCTGACACAAAAGCAGCAAAGTGCAGAACGATTTGTGTTTGTGTGTGTAGTGTGTGTGTTTGTGTGTGTAGTGTGTGTAATTGTGGGCCCCAAATGAAGAGGTTGAGGTTTGTTATGAGTGAGGAGGGGGTTTGTTGTGGTTAGTTGTGGGAAAATGGGATGCTGATGTGGCGCTGAGGTGGCGCGACGACGAAGTTAAGCCTTGTTATGACACCTTCCACTCTAAGAGTGGACGGTGTGGGGGTGGTTGTGGCTCGCCGTGGCCTACGTGGAGGGTCGCCGTGGGCCGCCGCCACACCGGCGTTGCCCGTTGTGGCTCGCCGCCTCGCCGTGAAACAAGAAATCGTGGGGACGACGAAGGTAAGTTCAGACATTTAAGCAGCGATTTTTTTATTTTTATTTTTTTCTCTCTTTTTTTTTTTTTTTTTTTTTTTAAGATTTGTAGAGTTTTATATAATAAGGTGAAGGTGAAGTGTTATTGATTTCGAAAGTTTCGTAGAGGTACTGAGCTTCTCGTGGTTAAACAAAAAAAACTGAAACTTGAAAGATTAACTGAAAACATGAAATACATAAAATAAGCTTAAACATTAAAACTACAGAGGGATCCCTAAAAACAACATAAAAACATGAAATACATAATAAAACTACTAAACACTTAAAAAAACGAGTCATCCGAGTCCAAACCATCATCGCTTGTTGGCGGAGAATAAAACTCCCCATTAATGTATCGACTCTCCATTATGTCGAAATAGTTGTCTTGGAGGTACTGAGCCTCCCGTGCTTCTTGCTCACGGCGAGCAGCCTCTTCACGTGCCTGCTCTTGCAGTATCTCCCTGACGTTTTCTTCATCTTGTTCAAGCTGCCGGAGGGAAGCCTCACTTAACCCGCTTGGGTGGTTTTGAAAATCCACCTGTGGACTGTTCACAGGTGGACTTGGAACAATTGGGAGGTACGGGATGTTTTCAAACCCCACCGGGAAGACATTTTCCGGTGGTGTTGAGTAAACTTCAAACTCTGGCAGAGTTGGAAAGTTGGTTTCCGGCAAGTGATCTGGTGCCGGAAAGCTGGTTTCCGGCAACTTCTCTGGGCTGGGGAATTGCTGAGAAAAGTCTTTGCGAGACATTTTTTTGTGTGTGAATTGTGTTATTTGTGTGTGAAACTAATGCTGGTATGATAGTATATATAGAAAACTTAACCGTTTGAATTTGAATTTAAAATTTAAAATTTGAATTTGAATTACCCCGCCCAACAGTACCCGTTTTTTTAGTTTGAATTTAAAATTTTAAATTTGAATTTGAATTTTGAATTTAAAATTTGAATTTGAATTACCCCGCCCAACAGTAAATGGCTTTAAAATTTAAATTTGAATTACCCCGCCCAACAGTACCCGGTTTTTGAATTTGAATTTGAAATTGAAAACCACCTTTATAAATAACATCAACCACCATTTTATTTCACATCTACATCAATTCAAAAAACACACACACAAATGTCTCAAAATTTGAAGTGGAACAAGTCTGAAGAAATCTTGCTTGCGCAAGTTTAGATACAAATTTCGCAAGCTATGGATATGCAAAATAACCGTTTCGAAAATATTTTTTGGAACGACGTTATGCATATGTTCAATAATCTGACAACCGATGACCATCGTACAAAAAATTCAATCACGGGTAAATGGACGAGAATTAACGTCGATTGCAAAAGGTTCAACGCAATTTACAAACAGTTGCAGCGTCGAAGTGCTCAAAATGACCACACTCATCTCGAAAATGCGAAACTAAGCTTCCAGCAACAATTTGGTAGAAAGGAGTTCAAATATGTTCACGTTTGGGAGATTTTGAAAAATTGCCCAAATTGGGATGTCGAAGATTAAATCCAGTAGTATGTGTTGTTTTTTTTTAGTCGTGTTGTTTTTTATTCCCGTATCGTGTTGTTTTTTTTTCCGTATCGTGTTGTTTTTTTTCCGTATCGTGTTGTTTTTTTATTATTGTGTTATGTATTGTATTTTTAATTTGAATGAAATGAATTTATTTTGTTTATTTGGAAATGAAAATTGAATAAAAAAAATAAAGTGGTAGTGGTGGGGCCCAAATGAAGAGGTTGGGGTTTGTTATGAGTGAGGAGGGGGTTTGTTGTGGTTAGTTGGGGGAAAATGGGATGCTGATGTGGCGCTGAGGTGGCGCGACGACGAACTTTAACCTTGTTATGACACCTTCCTCTCTAATAACTCAAGTTACATTTTAACTTTTTGTCACGTCAGTGCCACATCAGCTTTAACATTTCACTTTAACTCACTCAAAAAACATCCACTATCATAACATTCTCAAAGTTAAACCTTAACTCACCAACAATTTACAAAAACAACCCCTCATTTATGGGCAAAAATAAATTATAAAAAAAATGAAAATAACGCACGTTAGAATGGTAACGTGCAACCTTTAACACCCACGACGGTATGGTTAACTTGAGTTAACTTGGGAATAACTTAACTCGGGAATAACTTGGTTGTTGCAAGTGCTCTAAAGGTGCTTACTAAAGATGAGGTTATATGAGTTTTATGACAATGGTGAGATCAAAAAAATTTCTCATCCTCAATTTTTTTTAGAGTTAACTACATTTTTTTTCGTGGTTGTTCGATGGATATTTCATTTTTGGTATATTTTTTCAAAAGTTTTTGTTTGAGTCCAACAGTGATAGTTTGGTTCTACTTTCAGTCCAATTTCGTTAACCTCGTCAAATATACTTGTTGCCACCTACATTTGATTGTCAAGTGAGGGTAATTTGGTCTTTCTATGTTATTTTTTTATTGGCCTTTCTTTTAACTTAGAAACCCTCACTCTGTTTTATACATACAACAAAACAAATTATCCCCAAATAAACACACGCCAAGAACGTATCCCCTCATTGATGGCTAGGTGCAAATAGTGCAATTCAACAGGAGTAATTTATACTTCATGGACGGCATTCAACCCAGGAAGACGTTTCTTGTGTTGTTCTAAAAGGGTAAGTAATGAATCCTTTATTTTTTGCAATTTTTTCTGTTTGACCTAATTTTGCAATTGTAATTTGTTTAGGTATCAAATCATGGGTTTATTGATTGGTATGATCAACCTATGTGTCAACATTCTATGGCATTGATTTATGGGTTATTAAAATCAATTAATTAGTTACAAGGTGTTGTTGCTCAAAATCGTGTTGAATAAAAAACGTTGAAGATGTTGTTATTGTTTAGTTGGGTTTTTTTTCATGGTATTTTATCTTATTAAATGATGTTAGGGATCAGTTAGTTGGGAAGATATTGTAATGGCAGTCTTTTGACTTTTGAATGTAATGGTAGTGAAAATGAAGTAAAGTTGACTTTTGAATGTAATGGTAGTGAAGGTGAAGTAAAGTTGTTGTAGTTGTGAAGTTAATGTAATGGCACTGTGTTTACTCAATGATCAATGTTATATGTTTTGGTTGGTGAACTAATGGCAGTTTTTTTGTATTGATTATGTTAGTTAGATTTTCAAACATGTCAAGGAAATATAACAAAGTCTTGCGTAACATAGTTTACATACAAAAGTCAAACATAACAATATAACAAAGTCTTAAATAATGGCAGTGTGTGCTAACATGAAACAAACATAAGAAAATGTTAAATACCACCAAAGTAAACACCAACATAATAAAAAGTCAATCAGACAAGTGAACACCAACATAACAAAGTCTTACATAGTTGACATACCAATAAAATCTTACATAACAAAGTCTGAAACAAAGTACCATAACAAAGTCTGACAAACCAGAGTCAAACATAAAAAAGTTACCAATTCAGTGACACAAAATACAAAAGTCAAACATACCAATGTCTGAAACATCAAGTTCATCCATGAACCATTTTACCTTTACCATTTGAAGTCTTTTTTATGGGTGATTTTCAAGTTGCAGTAGGCCTAACAGTTGGTACAAATGGCCTTGCAAGATTCTTATATGTGATTCCCTGCTTGCAGAACTCTTTGTCATTCTTGGCCTAACAACTGGTATAGATGGGTTCAAAAAAGGTGCATAAGGCCTAACAGTTGTTGCAGATGGGTTGACAGTTGTTGCATATGGGTTGACATTTGGTGCAGAAGGCCTAACACTTGGTGTTGATGTGTTGACAGATGGTGCAGATGGGTTGACAGATGTTTGTGAAGGTTGACAGTTTGCCTAACACTTGCTTGTGAAATGTTGATTGTTGGCCTAACATTTGCAGATGCTTGTGATGGGTTGGAAGTTGGTCTAACACTTGCAGATGCTTGCGATGGATTGATTGTTGGCTCTCTTTGACCTTTTCAAGATATTTTGTTATGATGTGATTCCCCACACTTTTTGCATGTAACAATCTTCCCTTCTCTACTTTACTTCTCATTTTTCATTATACCATCATATAACTCAGCTACACTTTTCTTCCTCTTCATTCTTGGTCTACCAACAAGAGGGTGATAATCTGGTGGTGTTAGTGTGATTGGGCTTGGTGACTTCTCCCACATGTCTGGTCAGCAACTGCATAAGCCAAATGGTATATTCCATTATTTTGATAAACCCCTACTGTAGTCAAGATCTGTCTTGGATATGGTCCAGACATGAAACACCCATCCAGACCCAATAGATCTCTCTTTCCAACTTTAAATCTACTTTTTAAACCTCCCAAGCAAACATAGATTCTTTTGAATTGCCTTGTGTAACTTATCTACCTCACATGTTCTTTCCACATCAATCTTTATTGTAGTGTCTGAATTTTGTTATTTCAATTCTAAGGCACAATCTTTTAACCTAGCATAATGTTGGATGTAATCTCAAGAAACCCTCTCATGTGTCATCTATTTTGCCCTAAACACTTTTGCTTTTGAAACCCCTAGTTCAAATTTCTTTTGTAATTGGTCTTTTAAAGCAGCTAATGGTACTTGAAGGTTTGGTTTTATTGTTTCTTCAACTATTTTGGACAGAAACTTAGTTGTATACTTTTTCACACGTGACAGACTTTGTTAACGGAATCGTTAAAATTGGACTGAAAGTGAAACAAACTATCACTTTTCGATTTAAACCAAAACTTTTTGAAAAAATAGACCAAAAATGAAATACCCATCAAACCACAAGGACCAAAAATATAGTTAACTCTTTTTTTTATCCCCTCACTATTATTATATTTAATTTTTAATTTATATTTTAATATATAATATAATTTAAATATTATTTTCTCTCTCACAGCTCACATCCAAATCTAAATAAATAAAATTTAAATCCAAATTCAAATGCTAATCATAAACTCATCTACAAATCAAATGGGTCCTTAATATATCATGCAAAAGTATATCTTATACTCCATCATACTCTAAATAAATATTCATTTTTATATTATGAGTCTGTTTGATAGACATTTTTTTAGAGCTTTTTTTGAGCTAATAGCTTTTTATTTTGAAAAAAAATGCTTCCATTGCAAAAAGCTTTGTTCGAAATGTAAGATGAAAGCTTTTATTTTATTAAAAGAGTTTTAAAATGGGATAAAATAAAAAGCTCCTCCATAAAGGGTATTTTTGACAAAACTAGCTGTATGTTATAAGCTGCAAATTGTAAGTTGTAAACGTATAACCTGTAAATTACAAAGCTGTTAACACAAAGTTGTTAACATGAGCTACAAGCTGTATCTTTTCTCAATAAAAGTGTTTTATAAGTTAGCTGTTAAATGTAATTATAAAATGTAAAATGACATATCTATAATTGTAAACAAATATTTAAGGGTATATAAGTAATTTAAAGTTTTAATAGCTCCATGATGTTTAAAAAGCTTCATGAATAAGCTTTTCATTTAGGAGCTATTTGTTCGAAATAAAAGTTTAAAATTAATGTATTCAAATGAAACTACTTTTTTAGAAGAGATTATTTTTGTAACAAAAAGTTTATAGCTCCTCAAAAAGCCATTATCAAACAAGCCCAAAGCGTTCTAGTAATTATAGAGCTTTTTAAAGTCAAAATTACATTATTACCCTTAAATTAACTAACCTCATAATAATATCTAATGTGTATATCATTTGTTTTTGCTCTATGTCTAATACTCGTAATATTAAATTTGTTAATTACAAGACTCTTATATATGTTATTAGGGTCCGTTTGGCTTGCATGTGATTTAGAATTGGATTTGGATTTAAATTTGATTTGATTGAAATGAGGAGAAAGAAAATTATTTATTAGATTTTAAAAAATACATTTATTTTATTATTAAATTATAATAAAATAATCATTTAAATATAAAAAATATACTAAAAAGAAGAGAGATTAAAGAATATGTAGTGGACAAATTTTGGTGAAATAACAATTGTACTATGTTGTTCCATAACTTCACAAAACCTATCTGGTTAGTGAGGAATTAATATTTGGTATCAAACTTTAATATGAGTCTAAATCATGTCTATCAAACAATTAATTTGAAAATTGAATGAGTCCAAACCTCCCCAAACCCAAATACCAAACATGGCCTTAGACTACTTGCATCTTTTTTATAACGAAAAAAGCGTATAGTATTTACGAGAATCGTGTGAGTATAGTGTGGCATTAAAAATAATTTGAATAATAAAACATTGGATATTTTATTTGCCACGGACAAAGTATAATATATACATGAAATTTCTAAACTAGGAAAAAAATTAATGCATGGTCCATGACTTGGTCATTTTTTAAGCTCATTTCTCATTTTGGTCATGCTCGACTGCTCAACTGCTCGACTCCGTTATTTTTATGACATGTGTTTTTACAAGTACAAGTGTTAGGTGAAAATATTTTTTTACTTTAACTTAAATGATAAATTTACCCTAAAACACATATATAAAACACACCACATATTTCATTTTTTCTATTTTGTTTTGTCACTCTCTCTTATACCAACCTCCGACCAAAAAAATAACCTTAACAATCATCACCTCTTGGCCGCCACCATCATCATAAAAAGACACCACAAGATCCGGCCAAGACCATTGTCAAAGATCCGGCCAATACCCATCGTCAAAGATCCGGCCAGATCCAGCCATCACCCATCGTCAAAGATCCGGACTTCGGAATTCTGAGCAAAAAGCAAGCTAATTAGCAACATGGTTCTATAAAAAATTTGATTCATCCATGACGGCGGTGTCGAGATCTACATTAGCAACATCGTGAAAACTAATATGTTTTTTATTGTGTTGATTTTTTGTTAGTATCAATTGTTTGGTGATGATGAGTGATGATGATTTTTTTTTTAGATCTGTGATGCGTGAAGTGAGTCGACCAGATTTGTTTTGTGTGATGGTGAGATGGAATATGAGTGTTTATACAGATTGATTTGATGATGATTTGGTGACCGGATTTATTAAACAACATAAATGTTGACTATTGATGATGATATTTTTTTTAATAAAATTGTGGTTAATTAAGGCTAGTGAACATTTCACGTACCAGATTTGTTAATTAAGGGTTTGGTTATTCGGTTTATTATGTATATAATATGAGTTTTTGTTTTTTGAATGATGAAGTAAAGTTCTGTTGGAGATGGATTTATTGAATGTGTGGATCAAGTGATGAAATAAATAATTTTTGTGTGTCAGTTTTGATCAGTATAGATAATTTTTGTGGTTGAGCAGTTGAGACCAGTGGTTGTCGAACAGTTGAGCAGTGGTGGTCAAGCAGATGAGCAGTGGTGGTGATGGACTGGTAAGGTGGTGAGGTAGGTGGGTGGAGTTAGGTGGGGTAAGTGAGATAATTAATGAAGAAAGATAATAAGGGTAAATTTGTCATTTAAGTTAGAAGTAAAAAAAATATCTTCACCTAACACTTTTAGTTGTAAGGACACATGTCATAAAAATAATGGAGTCGAGCAGTTGAGCAGTCGAGCAAGACCAAAATGAGAAAATGCCTAAAAAGATGATCAAGTAATGAACCATGCATGATTTTTTTTTGTGTCTATTTTGAAAATTTTCTCTAATAAATATTAGTTTTTAACTATGTGCATATATGAGACTCTTAAAAAGTTTTCTTTATATAATTATGTAATATCTTTTATACGTATATAGTTACAGTACATGTGCACGTGCGTGTTTTACATAAAATTTTCATTATGTATTAATATCGATTACTATTTTTTTTTATATTTTTGTTAGAAGAACTTTGTTTAAGTGACACAATATTGAGATTGATGTTGGTCATATTTAACTATTAATATCATGTTTTGGACATTATGTGTATTTAATAACACATAATTACCTTTGAAAAAAAAATCCGGATATCCTAATATAAACTTCAAAGAGGAATCACATGTGTCGTTGTTATATGTACAATCTCGTGTATTTATTTTCATCTCACATTAACCCATGAGGTGGTGCCTTCATTTTGATATTCATATTCATTCTAATAATAATTTTAGTCGTATTTAATTTTTGTGTCCATGTACGCGTGGGTTAAACTTATAAAGAGCAATATCATGAGTTGTAGGACCTAAGATATATCAACTCTATCACACTAACACTAAATATGAAGCACGGATTTGGTGGTGACTTGATGTATGATGCGTTTTAGAGAGAGAGAAAGATGAAGACAATATGAGGTTTATTCCATATGAAAAACACACACTTACACACTCAAGCACACATACCAAATGGCATGGTGTGTGTCTTTTATACTTAGAACATAAAAGCCTTATAGGCTTTGGATGGGCTTTGTTTGGTTTGTGGATTGAGCTTACATTACAACATGACTAAACATAACATAACTAATAACCGTTTAGCTTAGCCCAATCCACGAGCCCATTGGCTATTCTAATACAATATCTAACACACGTTACAGAGTTCCTAAACGTGAATGACCATCACTTTCTATCACTTATTATCAAGGCTAACAATCTCCCCCTAAGGGGTGGTCATTCAAAAGATGCTTCACTTGATTAGGTGTTTAGACTTCTTGATCTTGAACTTTGTGTGTTGACATAGAATAGTCTTGATTCTTTGTTCCTTCATGCTTTTTGATCAGATAATGGTGTTGTCTGCCTTTCGTCAACGTCTTTGAAATAGGTGTCTCTACGTCTTTCTCCACCATGCTCACACTTCTTTTGATTTTGAATTTGTAGTGATGTGAAGTTCTCTAGTCTTTGAACTTTGAAGATTCTTTGACATTGACGAAGAATCATCTTTAACTTTGTGTTACCTTTGATTTTGATGAGAACTTTCACGTGTTGGGATGTTGGTATGAGCATGGTGAGATGGTGCGGTCTTTCCTCAAAGGAACAGTCATCAGTACCTGCATGAATATGTTAGTTGAAAAACACCAATCGATTACGGTAGACTTTTCTTATAGAATTGACCACTACGATTGTTTTACAGATGAATGTCTTGATTTCATTCACCTTGGTTGGGCACATCAGTCGTCCGAATCCCATTGAGGGACAATTATCATTACTATGAATAGATTCAAGTAATAACCCACGTCTTCAGGATTCGATTCGTGAAAGGAATCTCCTTAGCGGGATTTCCAGCACTTACAGGTTCGAATGTCGAGGGTGTTAACAACATAGTGTAAAAACACATCTCTATTTCTAACAAAGGCTGTTCCTGAAATAGAAGGCCCTCAAGAAGGATAGCACGATTTACCAAAGTATATCTACAATTCAGGTGAGTTGCTGAAGTATACCGAAGCGTCACTCCACGACTGTAGACCGTTTGAGACACACTAAGCGTAACCCACAAGGGATTACCAAAGTGACCTGCTGTCAGGGCTGTTTGATGTTGACCCTGGCAGGAATTTCCATTCAATCACTGATGCAGGTTTTACTGACCAGGTTTTAATATTTATAAGTCTCGTTATACCTATGGTCTACCCTAATGCACTAACGGGCAGTGTACCCGGTTGTGTGTAGTGTAGTATTCGGTAAAACCGAGGTTGTCCCAAGAGCTATGTGTGTGGATTAATACTAAGTCTAGGTGTCACATATTTTAATATAACTTCGATAAGGATTTAACGAATTAACTACTAAAGCAAATAAAAGGCAAAGAATGTGATCAATAGAAGATAGTGGTGCTAACCTAGTTACTCATCCTAACTAGTAGTGTTTACGTCTAATTACTTCCAATTACTTCAGGTGAGGTCAAAGTCGAGAGGACAGCATGTGGTCAGTTCGTCCTAACCTATCAGCAAAGGGTACCGCTGGAGAAGTCAGGAGTTCCCTCATAAGTCCAGTTGTTCCTGGTCCCCTAAGCCAAGTCATTAAGTTCCGCTACATGCTAAACTTATAATAGTGAGTGCCCGGGCGCTAGCATCTTAAACACTCACCCCCTAATTCTTAAGTTCATCCAAACGGTAGGTGATCAGTTAGTCAAATCGCACAAGTAAAAAGGGTCGTCAGTTAGTCATATCTTACCCTTCCCGTCTCAGTCTACTCACTTAGGGTCAGTTGGTCATATCTCCTAAGCAACTAACCTCTACCGCCATTCAAAACTACCGAAACAAGGGTGGCTACCAATAAACTATGCATGCATACACTTAGAAATAATTATACGGAAGCAATGTAAACGCAAACAAAACAATTCAGGAATCATAACTAGGCCAACACCAAGAGGTGCTTAGCCGCTCATATTAACCATACAAGTCAATTCAATGTTTAATGTTACGAAATACATGAATCGAAAGTAAAGAAAAGATAAAAAGCTAATGCTTATCGTAGGGGAGTGATTTCTCCCTTGGAGATAGCTCCGTATGCTCCTCTAGATCTGCCTTCGACTTCTTCTCATGTTCTCTGATTGTTGTGTGTTAAATGGAATGCATTGAAATGCTGGAAATCGTACGGTATTTATAGGCCAGATCTGGTTACGGCGTAACTATTAAAAGAGTTACGCCGTAATCATATAATTCATCGTAAATTGCACTAATAATGCTGGTTACGGCGTAACCTCAGGAAGGAGTTATGCCGTATCTTCAATAAATCTTGATTACGCCGTAGTTGATGCATAGGTTACGGCGTAATTATCAGCGGCGCGGAACTTCGTTTGACCTAATATGGTTACGTCGTAATCTTTGGGAGAGTTACACCGTAATCTTCTGATAAGTTGGTTTTCTGAGCCACGCTTTAGTTACATCGTAATGTGAGAGAGGAGTTACGCCGTAACTTCTCTAAAGTGAGCATACTATGATAAATCTTCAATAAACTCTCCAATTCCGCGTCTTTTTAGCTCCAATGCTCGTATTTTACCTGAAAGTGAAATATAATGAAAAACAAGCGTAAATCCATATAAATGATATAAATTACAAGCATTATCGGTTGAAATTGACACTTAATATTCAGGATTATTTGATGTTATCAATCACTTAGGATCAAAATTGTGAATCCCCTCATAAATGTTCTCGACAGATTGCTAAGATATGCGTAGGACTCTAAAATATATCACTTGTGTCCTTATTGTTGAACAACAAGTGATGAAATGTTTAGTGTTCCTAAGAGACCTTTTAATGAATCTCGTGGCTCTAGACTCGATAAGTGCGCTTTGGTTTTCTTATGCGGAGACTAGGCAGAGGGTCTCCTTCTTCAATACCAACCATCTCTAAGAGAAAGTTGATAGATTATGCAGGGTTTCCCGTGAGAATGAAACAAATCCTTTTAAGAGGAATTGAGTGGCTAGAAGGTTAGGTGCAGTACCTCACTGGGTCCATGACGTCTTTATCTTCAATGTCGGCGTCATCTTAGTGACAACTAGTAGCATATGAGTTGAACCCTTGATTGATGCCAAACCGTCAAGTTTTTTATCACACAAGTCAACCACTTGTGAATGGTCAACCGTAATAAAAGCCAAACAATCTGAAACCAAAGCAATTAAGTCCAGGAGAGTTTAGTGTTTCCCCGAGTCGTTAAGTCCCAACGAGGTGTGAAAACTGTAATACAACGAATTTGTGATCGGGTGATATTGAACAGGAAAGGGGTTATGATTGATTACACTAAGGAAATTAAATCTAATAAAGACTTTGAAGTCATTTTAATTCTATTCTAAAAAAAACGTTTAACGATTAAAACCTAAAAACGTAAAACTTAAACTAAAACAAACGTAAACGTGTAAAATAAAAATGTGAAATCAGAAAACTAAAAGACTCATGAAAATGAAAATTACTTTTTAACAATAATAATAAAAGAAAATTTTAAGAAAAAGAAAATTATTTTTAACACTATTTATCTAATTATTATTAATTAAAAACTATTTTTAACTATTTAATAATACCCTAAAATATAAGAAAATATGAAATAAAGCTAGAAAAGTGAAATTATGACTTAGAAAAATCTAAAATATTATAAAAGTTATTTTAAAACTGAAAATATATTTTTTAGACTTTTTAAATAATTATTATTAATTAAAAACTAATTTAAACTAATTAAAATTAAGAAAAATAACAAATGAACAGTAAAAATTATGAGACTTTACAGGAAAATCTAAAATATTATTCTAAGCCTGGGAAAAATATAAAAAGTTAGATAAGCCTACTAATAAGCTGAATTGGGCAAATAAGCAGTTTGAATAAACACTTGAAATAAGCTAAAAGCTAACTATAAGCTACCATAAGCTGCTAAAGCCTAAATCTAACCTAAAATGAGCTAATGCAACTGATTGGGAAGTAAAAAGCACAAGCTACAGAAAAAAAACTCGCGATCAGATTTTAATAACTATATGCCAAACGGCCTCTAAGGCCCTACTTTAAGCACTATATTAAGCTATCTAGAAAAATCACAAAAATAAACTAAAATGGCCATGATGTTCACAACCAACCAAAGATCTTGTATCCCAAATTTGAGCTCAAATGGACTTATAATGAATCTGTGAAAATTCCACAAAGTTTTGTAAAAACTGACTTTTCCAACTTTTTTTTTTCTTTTCTAAATGAATAAACTTTAAAAGAGCTAATGGAAACTAGAAATCACTACTGAGAACAGCTATTTGGAGCAGAAAAAGCAAGATTTAACTGATGATGAGCCAACAAGTTAAAACATAAACTGTGCAAAAAAAAAGAATGGACAACAAGAAGCTTAATACAAAAGGAATGGACAGCAAGCTTCAATTAAGCTATAATCTAATGGGCTATTGAGTTATCCTATCTAAACTACTACTAAGAACATAAAATGAACAAAGATAAAAAGCTAATAAGCTATAAACTGCTCACATAGGCTACTGTTGATCAGGGGAAAAAAAAGCCAAGGGGGCTGTTTTGAGTGCAATATTAAGCTACCTAGCTAACTCTAAAAGCTAAACAAAGCTATAACAGATTAAGATATACTTATAAGCTACTCGGAAACCAAAAATAAGGTACTAATTCCTACTTAAACTGAACTAAATTGGAGATCAAAAGGGCTGCTATGGGGCTGCTGTTTAGGACAGCAAAACAGAAAAGGGTGACTTTCAAGGGCCTAAAAAGCTATCCAATAAGCACTAGAGCCAAATATAAGCAAACAAAGATTGACTTAATCCTACAAGCGGCTTCTAAAACCAATATCACACCCTAATTCTAAACCCAACACATCTAAACTAGAGATCAAAAGAGGGCAGTTGGGCAAAGAATACGCCACAGTTAAAAAAAAGAACATGCAAAAACTACTCTAAAGCAAAAACGAACTTACACTCAACTTGTAAAACTAGTTGAAACAACTAACAATAACTTGGTCAAGAATAACAATGGGTCAAAATTGAATTTTGACCCATAGGCAAGCTAATCCAAACATCACCTTAAGGTACACGAAATCAGTTTTGATGACTGTGATGATGTGAAAACTTTGAAGGCAACTTGTGAACTCAAACATAAGCTCATATGAGCTAAAAAACAAACAAACTTTTAACAACTTCGGCCAATTTTGATTTCAACTAAAAAGAGTAGCATATTCAATAATTAAATTGCAAAATTAGGAATATAAATTAACTTGTAATTAAAATGCATTTAAATTAAACATTACAGAAAATGTAAATGACAAGGAAAATTAATGATGGGACTAGAACAAGATTTTCTAGACAACCTTTCACACTAATCCTACTAGTCTATTTATACAAGAAAAAAAATCTCTCTCTCTTTCTTCTCTTGTCTGCTTCTGTTTGTGTTTTCTTCTGGGTGAGAGACACAGGAGTGAGAGGAGCAGGCGTGGGGTGCAGGATGGGGAAGGTATGGGTTGAGTGTGTCAGGAGAAGAAGTGTTGGGTTGGGTTTTAATAAAAGTTGTGTGGTGTTGTGGAATGGGAAGAAGAAAATAAATAGGTAAAAATAAAAAGGGTTTGTAGTTTTATTTTATTTTTGTATTTTTGGGTTTAAGAAAAATGGTTGAATGGGATTTTTGGTTGCTTTCCCCCCTACTCACTCTCAAAACGCGTTTCGGCCTCTGAAAATATAGAAAATCCACTCTCGGCTCCGTCTGTTTTAGCATATTTCTGATTTCGGCTCGTTTTTTGCTCGTTTTCTCTCTGTTTTCCATCCTTTTGTACCTGCAAGACACAAAACACACTCCGAGGATATTTTTAACATATTTGAGCGTATTTGGGTGTTTTTGGTCCTTTTTGTGGGTTTAAACAAGGTAAAATATATGTGTTTTTAGACACATATCAACCCTGTTTCTGCCCTAAGGTTGATTATGGAGGGCTATTTTTTTCATCATTTCTTTTACTTTTCTTTTTAATTCTTCAACCAATTCTTTCTCCTTTCTCACATTACTCCATTTTTCAATCATACCTAAGGACTTCTAATACTAACTATGGGTATTGTCCTTGAGTAGATCCCTCCGGCTCTGGCGGATCATAGGACGTATTTCCTATCCTTAGTCACCTTATAACTCCATGACTATCCTATGTTGCCATAAAACTTTTTTCTTAAAAATCTCTCAAAGTGTTTATGATTATCAAATACATTTTGTTAACACCTTGAGAGTTCTGAATTTTCAAAAATACTCCCCCTTCACATGTTCTTATATTGTTTTAACTTAAATCTGCACAGTGAGGGTAGAGTTCGCACTTTTTGATTGATCAACTCATGATAGACAATTCCCCACGAGACACGGTTACGTCGCTTACTTAAAGAGTTCCATTGTCAGTTTTTAGGTGACAACTAGCTCTAATAACTAACTTGAAGTTGTAAACTCTCCTTGAAAAGAAGGCTAGACCCATGAAAGTGCATGTCTATCACGAGTTTCTCGAAATGGTACATTTACTGACTTTGATTTATTCTCAATTCATTGGTTCCGTCTGAGTCGAGCTCGTTTGAGAATCAAACACCGATCATTAAACATTTTTTATCACATTTTAATCACGTATTCTCCCCCTCAAAAATAGCATATTCGCGATATTTTTGATATCAACAAATTAAACAACATTTTTTTGGAATCTTTTGGGGAGACAAACGGATTTGATTTTAGCATGAAATTGGAACATTTTGGTTTTATTCTCCCCCTTTAAGAAAGCATAATCAATAAAGGGTCTTGGAGGGAGTTATCTTGAGCACAAAATATTTTGAAAGATTTTGAAAAATCTTTTTCTTTGAAAAATCATGAAAGGTTCTCAAGATGATGATAATTTCTCACCAGTTTTAAATGTAGTGCATTAAAGCGTACACTAGATATTTCTTTTAGGAAACGAGTTTTGATTTGAAATAATCAAAAGCCATCATTTTAAGTCCGGGTTTCGTACTGAAGTACACGAAAGCCATTGTGAAAGAAATTTTGAGAAACGACATGTTTTAGAAAATATTTAAAGAACTCTCGCTCAAGCATCTGTACATGTCCGTATCATTGTTGAATGACATTTCTAGAAACGTACAAAATATTGATTATACAAAAGACATGTCGTGAGAAGAATATTTTTGTATTTTTGATTTTATATTGTTTTTGTATTTTTGAAAATTTTATATTTTTATATTTTGCTTTTGTTGGTTTTTCAAATTTTGTATTTTGTTTTTCAAAAATATTTATAGCGAAGCTTTTTGAAAATCGTTTTCAAGAAGATTCGAGAAGAAGTTCTAACTCCTCAAGGGTTAGGCTTCGCATTCCAATTCGTACAACTAAATCATCAAACCGTTCTTTTGGAAGGGCTTTAGTAAATAGATCGGCGAGTTGGTAATCTGTCTTCACGAAAAATAATTCAACAGTACCCTCTTCTACGTGCTCTTTGATGAAGTGATAGCGGCCTCTGATATGTTTGGTCTTTGAGTGATATACCGGATTGCACGATATGGATATGGCACTTTTCGAGTCACAATACATAGGTATTTTATCGAAAGTAAAGCCATAATCTGTGAGTTGTGTCCTCATCCATAGAACTTGAGCACAACACGCAGATAAAGACACATACTCGGCTTCAGCGGTTGAAAGTGGAGTACAATCTTGTTTCTTTGAAGACCAGCTTACTAACTTTTCACCCAAAAGTTGTGCTCCTCCTGATTTACTTTTTGCTATAACTTGATCACCTGCGTGGTCCGCATCTGAAAAGGCTATTAGATCAAATCCGAATTCCTTCAGATACCAAAGTCCCATGTGAATGGATGTCTTCAGGTACCGAAAGATCCGTTTAACCTCTTTGAGGTGAAGTTCGGTAAGCTTTGCCTGAAACCGTGCTAATAAGCAAACAACAAATTGAATATCGGGTCGACTAGCAGTGAGGTACATGAGAGAACCAATCATGCTCCGATATTTCTTCGGATCAATAGGTTTCCCATATAAATCGGCTCCAATTTTTGGTGATGTTACCATTGGTGTACCAACCGAATCACAATTATCCATTCCATGTTTTTTCAAAATCTCAATTGTATACTTAGATTGATTAATGAAAATTCTACGAGGGGATTGATGTCTTTTTAAACCATGATAAAATTTTAGTTCCCCCATTATGGACATTTCAAATTTGCTTTTCATGAGATTTTCAAAATATTTTGAAAGATTCGGATTAGTGGACCCAAAAATGATGTCGTCCACGTAAATCTGAACAATCAAAATGTCATTGTTGTATTTTCGTGTAAACAAGGTAGGATCAACTGTTCCTTTGGTGAAATTGTTTTGGATTAAGAAGGAAGTCAATTCGTCATACCACGCTCTCGGAGCTTGTTTCAAACCATAGATTGCCTTTTTGAGTTTGTAGACGAAGTCTGGATGTTCCATGTCTATGAAGCCTTCTGGCTGACTCACATACACTTCTTCTTTCAGAGTTCCATTCAAAAATGCAGTCTTGATGTCCATCTGATAAACCATGATGTTTTTGTAAGCTGCATAGGCTAAGAAAATGTTGACTGCTTCAAGTCTTTCTACCGGCGCGAATGATTCTTCAAAATCTATCCCCTTTTCTTGTCTATAACGAGATTTACTAAGAATTACAGTCATCTCTTCATCCTTTTTGTTCTTCCATAACCATTTGACATCAATGACTCTTATGTCAATAGGTCTTGGAACCAGATCCCAAGAGTCATGTAGACGGTATTGGAGAAGTTCCTTGATAACATCAAATTATCCCGAATATTAAGTGTCAATTTCAATTTATATCATTTATATGGATTTACGCTTGTTTTCCATTATATTTCACTTTCAGGTAAATTACTAGCAATGGAGCTAAAGAGACGTGAATTTGGAGAGTTTATTTAAGATTTATCATAGTATGCTCACTTTGAAGAAGTTACGACGTAACTCCTCTCTCACATTACGCCGTAACTAAAGCGTGGCTCAGAAAACAACTTTACAGAAGATAACGGCGTAACTCTATCCAAGATTACGACGTAACCATATTAGGTCAAATGAGGTTCCGCACCGCTACTAATTACGCCGTAACTCATGCAACAACTACGGCGTAACTAAGATTTATTGAAGATAAGGCGTAACTCCTTCCAGAGGTTACGCCGTAACCAGCATTATTAGTGCAAAATACAAAGAATTATATGTTACGGCGTAACTCTTATAATTAGTTACGCCGTAACCAGATCTGGCCTATAAATACCTCACGATTTCCAGCATTTCAAATCATCCCATTTCACACACAACAATCAGAGAACGTGAGAAAAAGTCGAAGGCAGATCTAGAGGAGCATACGGAGCTGTCTCCAAGGGAGAAATCACTCCCATACTATAAGCATTAGCTTTTTATATTTTCTTTACTTTCAATTCATGTATTTCGTAACATTAAACATTGAATTGATTGTTATAGTTAATATGAGCGGCTAAGCACCTCTTGGTGCTGGCCTAGTTATGATTCCTTAATTGTTTTGTTTGTGTTTACATTGTTTCCGTATAATTATTTCTAAGTGTATGCATGCATAGTTTATTGGTAGCTACCATTGTTTCGGTAGCTTTGAATGGCGGTAGAGGCTAGTTGCTTAGGTGATATGACCAACTGACCCTAAGTGAGTAGACTGAGACGGGAAGGGCAAGATATGACCAACTGACGACCCTTTCTACTTGTGCGATTTGACCAACTGATCACCTACCGTTTGGATGAACTTAAGAAGTAAGGGGTGAGTGTTTAAGATGTTAGCGCCCGGGCACTCACTATTATAAGTCTAGCATGTAGCGATACTTAATGACTTGGCTTAGGGGACCAGAAACAACTGGACTTATGAGGGGACACCTGACTTCTCCAGTGGTACCCTTTGCTGATAGGTTAAGACGAACTGACCAAATGCTGTCCTAGGGACTTTGACCCCACCTGAAGTAATTAGAAGTAATTAGACGTAAAAACTACTAATTAGGATGAGTAGCTAGGTTAGCACCACTCTCCTCTATTGATCACACCTTTTCCTTTATCTGTTTAGTAGTTAATTAGTTAATTCCTTATCAAAATCATATTAAAATCTGTGACACTTAGACTTAGTATAAATCCACACACATAGCTCTTGGGACGACCTCGGTTTTACCGATTACTACACTACACACGACCGGGTACACTGCCCGTTAGTGCATTAGGGTAGACCATAGGTATAACGAGTAATTATAAATATTAACCTGGTCAGTAAAACCTACATCAAGTTTTTGGCACCGCTACCGGGGAGTTATATTAGGATTTCTATTAAGTCTTTTATTTTTGTTTTGTTTTTAAATTTTCACAAATTCTCACGATCTCTTTTCAAGTTTCTGGTACCATGGAAGTTGTTAACATTGATGACCTCACTCTTGAGGAATATTTGGCATTGACAAGAGAAGAACAAGGGCCGGGGCTCGTAAGACCGGCAATTGGAGCTGATGTCCGTTTCGAGATTAAAGACCAATTTATGAGGGAGCTTCGTGCTAACCCTTTTTCAGGAAACAGGGACGAAGATGCGTGTGAGAACGTTGAAAATGTCTTGTACATCGCAAGCCTTTTCAACATTCCGGGTGTGTCTCATGACGCTGTTATGCTAGGGGTATTCCCCATGACTCTTACTGGGGCAGCCAGAAGATGGATCGAAAGATTGCCCGCCGGGGCAACTGATACGTGGGCTCTCCTAAAGAAGCACTTCATCTAGAGGTATTGTCCTCCGTCGAAGATATATAACCAGCTCTTGGAGATCCATAATTTCAAACAAAAAGACGATGAAACATTGTATCAAGCCTGGGATAGATACAACGATCTCTTCTACAAGTGTCCTACACATGATCTGAACAACCAGCAAAAGGTCAACATCTTCTACAAAGGAATCAACGTAAATACAAGACAGATGCTGGACTATCAAGGACCAATTCCGAGCATGACTCCTACTCTAGTAATTGAAGCCATCCAAAAAATGGCTAACCATTCCTAAAAATGGCACGATAGAGGAAACAAAAGGAACTAAGGCGGAAGTTTTGACGGATTTGAAGCCATCACTAACAAGCTAGAGAATCTGGGTCAGGATATGCTAAAAATCAGGGAAACTGTTCATGCCATCCAAGTAGGTTGCGAAAGCTGCGGGAGAGGACATCTCACCAAGAATTGTCCTCACATTAACGAAGAAAACATAATCGAAGATGCTAAATATGGAGAAAATCAACCGTTTTATGGAGATAATTGAAATAGTAATGGGTATCATGGAAATTACAACCGCGGGCCTTATGGAGAAAAAAAGCCCAACCTTGAAGAGACCATAAACAAATTCCTGAAAAGTTCAGCCCAGAAGCAAAAAGAACAAGATAAATGGCTCAGGGATTTCCAGGAAAACACAAATAAAAATCTTTCCAGGCACGACATAACCCTAAAAAACCTTGAAGCCATGGTAGAAAAGCTCAGTGTAGAGATAGAGATGAGTAACAATGAACCTGAGGGGACCAAACCTATGGTAGCATGCAATGCCATTTTTACTGATGATAATTCGCACGAAGTGATTGAAGAGTGCAAATCTACAACCAAAAATTTAGAGAAGACAATTGTCGACACAGGTGCAGTTACGCCGTAACTATTTTCCTGAGTTACGGAGTAACCATGATTTAGAAGGCGTAACCAGGTCAGAAATCGGTTAATTTTCAGTTAAGGATATTAGCGCAGACGGGTTAGTCATTCCATGTTCAGTTGGGAGTTATGATATCTTGGGGGTAGTAGATTTTGGGTCTAGTATAAACGTCATGCTACTTTCCATATTCTTAAAACTCAAATTAATCCATCTTTGGAAAACGGATATCGTGATTGAGGTGGCGAATAAGACCAAGGCTACTCCGTTAGGAATTACAGGTGGTACTTGTGTTAAGGTCGATAGATTTGTTTCTGCCCCAGAATTTGTGGTTATCGACATGGAGAAATATACGAAGGAGCGTTTAATTCTTGGAAAACCGTTCCTTGACTCATTGGGATACTATAGTGTTAGAGTAGAATTTAAATTGGAAAAAACCTTATACCATGAGCCTGATGAAATTGTATTAACTGAGGATTCACCGGAGGTTAAAATGGATTATTCCGATAGGTTTCCTCCTTCATATTTTGGCCATTTGCAGGGGAACGAATAAAGTGATGATGACAACAACGATGAAGAAAATAATGAGGTCCGACCTTCTGTGCCTAGTTATGTTGTTACAGGAAAACTTCACTGTTGTGCTCCTGAAAATTGTTTTATTGAAGGGTCCAAAGTGACATTACCTACATGTTCTTCTTATAAAAAATGGTGTAATGGAGGAGGAGAATTTCTCATTCGTAGGATTGAAAAAGCAGCAGAAGTTTGGTGGTGTTGGGAAGAAGAAATTAGTTAAGAGGCGATGGATTCAAGGGCACAATATTATGAACGATTGATTCACTGAGGTCGATTGGACTATTCATTTTTGTGAACTAGCTATGATGTCTGATGAATTCACCAGGGCATGGCCTACATGCGACCCCAACCGCAAGATCTGCAATGGAGGAGAATTCCCCGATCCTAACTGGCTCAAACGCAAGGAATGGGCATGTCTTGACGAGGAAAAGAGAAGGGAAGTTGGATACGAGGGAATCTCATTTGAAAACTGGATACGAGTAAAGTTTGGAGCTTTTAAAATAAAATGGGAAGAAGAGGCTAAATTTCATTACGAGTGGGCAAAGGCTAATTTTTTGCAAGAAAATCGATATTCCATAACTCGGTTTGTTTCTTCACGTGTTTGGGACCAGCCTTCTTCAAGTAAAAGAGCAGTCGTGGAGGAAGTTGGCCAAGTCCAAAGGCCACCATAAAGCCCCAAGGCTCTGAGTCTAACTTAAAGACTCGTAAAAAAAGAAAAGTGCTCTTTCGGGAGACCACCCGGAATATCCCTTTCATTTGTTTTATTTCCATTTCTGTTGGGTTTTGTGTTTTTAACCATTTTTTCAGGAAACGAAGAAAAGTTGCTGCTGCAGCATGCTGATCCAACCAGAGTTACAACATAACTCATGTTAGGAATTAGAAATTCCATAGTGAAGTGTCGGTCACCCCAACTATTATCCAGCATAAGTTAGCTCGTAGACATATCGTTATTTACATGTTTGTTAGTTAGTCATTAGTCTAGTTTAGCGTAGTGTAACACCGTGGAGGAAGGACGGGTCTTTACCCACTGTATGCCTGATCCACAGTCCGTTAGGAGGACGTAGTATTTGTAACTATAAATACCCCTTCCATCCTTGGAAGGGGTGGTGCTTCTCATAATCTAACCTTTCATTTTTGTAAAGCAACTCTCTAACAAGAACACCCATCTCTTATCTTTCTCTTTCTAAATGGCTAACATGTATTTCCATCATCCAAGACCACCCGAATCATCAAACAACATAAATATACGATCCTAACAAATGGTACCAGAGCCATGGTTATTGTGTTGTGTTGATTTATTGTGGTTTTCGGATCATGTAGTAAACTGTTTTTGTATTTTTTTTTGTCGGAAAAATATTTTTGATATCTAGTAATAAACAGTTTATACAAGTTTTCAGTTTTGTATCCTATTTTTTTTGGTCAAAAAGGTCATCTGATCTTTCATAATATTCCAAACAGGTTATTGTATTATCATCTTTACATAACTTTTTGGTCCAAACTATATCCGTGAAAGTATATGTGGTAAATTGGTCAGATTCTTGTAGTCTTTTTCACAGTCAAAATGGGTCAATGAAGCACTTTTTTATGCATTTTTCTGGGTTCTTGAAGCTGAACATAAAATCTTAGTCGGAAAACTCGCCGGAAAATGTCAAAAAGTAAGCGACTTGTCTTAACTTGCTTTTTTGAAAGCAACTTGTTAACAAATAAGCGACTTGTCCTTTTTAATGGTAGCGAGTTGTTGACTATTGAGTCAACAGCTGAAGCGAGTTGTGCTAATATAAAGAAGAGACTTGCCAACTAGCAAGTTGTCCTTTATAATGGTAGCGACTTGTCCATGGTCAATTGTAGCGAGTTGGCAACTAGCGACTTGAGTTGCGTAGCGACTTGTGACTTTAAGCGACTTGACAGAAAGGTAGAATAAGAAATGACCACAAGACCACGGCAACAATATCTAATACCAATCAAGACTCGACTGTTGCACAATGATGTTAACTCAGCCACACATCAAACATGATCCATCATGACCTCCTAGTTCCAATAATTTTATACCCATTTACCAACTCCGACTCAATCACATATCACATCCTCCTTCTTATTCTAAGACAATCATAACTCGAACTGAAAAAGTAAAACATTATTTGATCTCAGTTTGTTCTGTTTTCGTGTGGTAGAACTAAACAGTAATGACCTTTACAGATCTCTAAACACACAAAAAGAACTAAGTCATCATTGATCCTATTTTTGAAGCTTTGCTTCTATTAATATCCGAATAATCAATGAAAGAGCAAAAACATAATTGTTTTTCCCTTTTTCACTATTTCGGTTAACATCACAAGATCGAATGAAAGAATTACCTACCCGAGATCTACTTGTGAGATCTTGAAGTCGAAATGATACCTGGAATGGATGATATGATAAGGTTAAGGTTATGTTTGTGTTTTCCTTGATTCGGATTGATGATGAAATCGGTAATGAGATGAGATATCTTAGTTGTGAAAATTGTTTGGATAGAGATGTTGGGTGAGAGAGTTTGGCGGTAGGCGGATATCACAAGTTGTGATTAGGGTAAAATGAAACGTGTGTTTAGGGTATGAAGTCTCTTTTATATAGGGTTAGTAATCATCTAGGCTGGATCGGGTATTACTACTCTTGGAGTGGATTTGGATCGAGTAGTTACCATGTGAGTTAGATTCATTTTTGGGCCTCACATAAAACAGGTAGGCTGGAATAAAAATGATTGACATGGTCGATTGTTATGTGATGGGCTTGGGCTGATATATCATGAATTGCATGAACTGGTGGTATATTCGTTTATGATTGAATTGAATATAAAAAATTGTTTACCAAATTTTTGATACAAAAGTTTGGTTACATTATTTTATATGTAGGTACAAAGTTGGTGTTGAACCTAAGACCTTGATAGATCTTTGAGCGCTCGTGAATCGTTAGTAATGCTTATGTAATCACAAACACACTAATAGAAAGTCTCTAATACTTGTATTCTAAAGCGGAAATCAAACACAAGTATCAACACAGATAACTAAGAATACTTTGATCCTCTATGGATCTTTGAATAACACTAAAACTTGTTTTTCAACTCGTACATAATTCATACTAATGTGTTCCTTTTATAGACAAGGAACCCTAAACCGTTTCCTAAGAAATGTGTAAACATAAAACTAAATAAGATATACATTATCACTTTCTAATAAAGCTCATGCATATCCTAACTAAATATAAAATACGCGGAATATCTATTTCCGCAGAAACAAACTACGCGGTATTTCTACTTCCGCAGAATCTCTTCTTCAGCAGATTCTTCAGCAGAATTCTTACTTAGTAGAATTACCAACAATCCTCCCTTAATCTTGAATTTGACATGGTTAAGTTCAAGATTCTTGATAGATCTTTAAGACTTCAGAACAAGAGGATTGTATACGAACATCAACAACAAAGAACCAAAACAATCACATCTCTATGATGGCAAAACTTTGAAACTCTAGATCTTTGCAGCAACAAATGACAAAATGTACATCAAAACATATTAGTTTCAGACTATTCTCATCACATCCAGGTGTGTTAACTCCTGTGAGAGGTGAATCATTGAAAATAATGGATTTGATGTCTCTTTACCAATAGCCATTACTACTGGAGTAGCCAAATTTTTAAGTTCGAAAACTATGGTACACTGATAACCATCTGATTAATAGCTAATCATCAGCTATAAACGGATTTGAGATGTCTTTACCTGTAGCCGTTTGCTCAGGACTAGTCAATTCTTAGGGGAAAGAATCACCTTTGGTGAATTGAAAACCCAATATGGTATTCCACTGCCTTTACCACAAGCCATATACTTGTGGGCTAGCCAATTCTTGGATTCCAAAAAGGAATAAGCCATGGTGAATTGATGACCATACAACGCTCAGCAATTAAGCATGGGTGAGTTGCATACCCTATGATTTTGAGCAAACCATTACAGCTATCAACAGATTTGATGTGTCTTTACCAAAGCTGTACCCTTTGGACTACCCAACTCTTTGACGTACCACATCTGGTGAGTTGATAACCGTCAACAGAAGAATGTACAACAAACCTGCAAGAAAAGTTAGACAAACAAAGAATATACATAGTAATTTTTTTTATTTAACTAAGAATGAAACAAATAAAGAAAGAAACAATACACAATACCAGAATCAAGAAGATGCTTGGTGTTGCAGAAGCTGAGTCTTAATCAATCCAATCAATTGTTCAGCATGGAGCATATCATTCCCAACTGGATCAGGAGGAACCTCCAACTTCTTTCTAAGCATTCGTTGCATCAATTTCACAGACAAAGGATAAAGCTTATCAGAGAACATACACACAGCCATCCCACACTTTGTCTCCACCACATGCACACTCGGAATAGGATAAAATCTCCAAGTCTCAACCTTCCATTTATGTGAATCCTTCCAAATAGAATACCCTTTACCATTTGGAGATTGAGAGTCAAACAGGACTTGAAGATCTCCCAATAAGTACAACCCAGAACCATGTGGAGTATGAGTATCATAATATTATGTGACAAGGCCATGGAGAGTTATCAAATCTTGCCTATCCACCATATGAAGTATGTCTTTCAAGAAGGTAAACTTCATAGAAGAGTTATCAAACCTAAAGATTGTGTTAAGTTGTTCATCAGTCAATGTCCATGAAGTCAACACACCATGAGACCCCTCAAGAAAAGCATCAGCAGATCCCTCTTTAATGAAAGTTGAATCAGCAGCCTTTAGATCCAAAGAACTACCCCTGTGAGACTTATGAACCCTAGAGGTGTGTGTCCCAGCTGATCTCACAGATCTCCTTAGAGAAATATGTCTCCTTTTAGACATCCTTTTCCCCCTCCTACATGGTATATAAATCCCCATAGAGACAGAAGATGGTACCTTCTCAGAGACACCAAGGACATCGTCAGTAGGAATGGAAGAAGTAGAAGTAGAAGGAATTGGAACAACACCACGCAATGCATACAATTTCTCAAGCACCTCTCTGGCCCTTTTAGCTTTAGCAGCTGCTTGTTCAGCTTTCCTAACCATATCTGCTCCTTCTTTATCAACAGATGCAACATGTGGAATAGGAGCAGTCATGCCCTTTGAATCCAGAGTTGGATTAGCCACACTAGGTAATGCTTCAGAAGAAACAACAAGAGGTTCAGCAGAGTGACCTATAGCGTCAGTAGATGCCTCAGCAGAAACATCATGAGAGCTCATCTTTGGTGTAACATCATCAAAAGAATCCACAATCTCAACTTTCTTGGTTCTCTTGGCCTTTGGAGCATCTGCACTACCAGCAATCCTTTTCAGGTGAGAAATTGGAGTAATGTGCTTCATAGTCTTATTGTACAAACTGAGTAAGACATCATCAGATAAAGCCCAGACTTGCTTCTTTGTCAAACCAGATTGATAGAAGTTAGAAATTTGATTATACACCACAGTCCTCATGTATGTTTTCTTTTGGGCTGCAGTTGGTGGTCTCTCTCTCCTAGCTTGAGCCTTTTGAGCAGCAATGGCTTTTCTGTTTGCAGCTGCAGCTAGCTTCTTTTGTTTTCCAAGAGCCATCATTTGAGCAGCAAAGTTCTCACTATCAAAATCAGCTCCTAAAATACTTTGAGCAATAGTAGGATTTGATGCAGCTTGAAGAGTGTAAGTATCCCATTGCTCATCAGTAAACTGAGTGGATTGTTCATCCAATTCTCTTTGTCTTTCAGGAGGCAAATTGGAATTAAATTGATCTGAAATCTTTTGAGCCAATGCATGACTCTTCTTCAAATCTGCATACTCTGCTAGCATTCTTGCTTGCTCTAGCCTTTCCTGTTCACTCACAAGATCTGAACCAAGCTCCTCATTGATAACGCTACACGCGTCGTTCGGGGTCAAAGGAACTTCCTTTTCTTCGAGCAAGTTTTATAACACCCTAGGCAGTGAACCTAATCGTTGTAGTGTAGTAATTAGGGTAAGCCACGGGTATTGATATCGTTCTCTAGGGGAATAGGAATGCTAGTAGGGAGTTACTACGCTAAGGTTAAGGTTGAGGAAGATTATTTTTTATCTTTTTATATTTTATGAAAATGGAAAGGTACGAATCTCGGGTATTGGATTTGGGGGGGTTGGTATTTCTACCGATTACTCTACTATTATCTAATTATCTAAACTAAGGTTGTGGGAGTCTATGTCTAATTAATGTGTGCTCGTATGATAGTTTAAAGATGTGTTTACTTAGTTTGTATTACTCCTTAATTATCTCCTATTGATGGTTGAGTGTCACATCTTATTCCTAGTTGCGTTGTGTGTCTAAAGTTGTAGGGTATGCGTTTCTCCCTAACTCTTCGAACTTACCAAAGGGTCTTGTCTACAAACCCACTAGAGATTATAGACTCCTACTCTAAGGCGCTCTTCGGATGGTTTAGCCTACAATTACTCAGGTAATTATACTCTAAGGTTCACAAAGATGAATCAAGCATTAAGTGCACAACGAATGACCTATCGCATTACTAGATCATTAATCAACTAAGATAAGAAACAACCAATCAATATTCAATAATTAAGTTTCATACTTCCTAAGCAAACACACAAATAAATTAGCCGGACATGGAGAACATGCAAGCATACACACAAATAATCAAAGACATAATTGAATTAATGAAGTAAAGACTTATCTTGATGTAAGATAGGGTTTAAAACCCTAAAATACTGTACAAGACACCTTAGGTTCGGTTTTAGGTTTTTACTCCAAAGACTCTCCACACAAAGACTGAAAAATTCGGATTCTATATATAAGATTACAATTGTGACGGCGTCACCTTATGTTTAGTGACGCCGTCGTGTCGCCGCCATTAGGGTTTCGTCTTGGCCACGTTAACCTTGCGACGGCGTCACCTTATGTCCGTGACGCCGTCCTCTTCAGCTTCTGACGTCGTCTGGATTGCATCTAGGCCGTCTGAGTAGCGACGGCCTACTCTTTCACCACTAGACGCCGTCTCTTGAAAATACGAGTTTTGGGTTCTGTCCCGTCACAATAATTTTGGGACGGCGTCGCCAATAGCACCTGACGCCGTCGCCTTCTACTTTCAGCAATTGTGAGTGTCTCGATTTCGACTTTGGCCATTTTCTTCATATATTCGCGCCTTTTCGTCCAAATAAGTGCCATTCCAGCATTTTGCCTTCACGAGACCTAAAAAGTGAAAAGGAACGATATTAAGCAATAACGGATACAAAAGTGATCAAATAAGGACTTAAACGACCCCTCAAAATGGTACCTTTTAAAACCTTATCAAATATCCCTACACTTGTTATTTGCTTGTCCTCAAGCAAATGTGCTTTTAGCCAATTAATTTATAAGTTAGGGGTCATGAAGCATTAATTCAAAACGGTCCACAACACATATAAGCCCCGCAAAAGTCATAACAAGCACGGAAATTACATACTAGCACCTCACATGGGGTGTTTGGATACTCACATCTCTCTCGGGTGTATAAATGAAATATAACAATATAGGAAATGGAAGATAAACACTCATTAACCGGTCCTAGTACAAAGATTTTTTTTTTCTCTTTTTCTATTTTTCTATTTTTTTTCTTTTTTCTCTTTTTCTATTTTTTTTTTCGATTTTTTTTTTTTTTTTTTTTTTTTTTTTTTTTTTTTCATACACTTTTACTCTACCATCCTCTAAGATAACATCAAAATACTAGGGATTTATAAGCATATCCCTACACTTGAGTTTTTATTACTCTAATACTAATTTGACCCGATTTGAAAAGATCAAAACACTTGGGGTACATTATTACGCAAACAAAGGGAATTTGAATTTAACGTTCCCTTCCCGTCATTTCATAAACTTTAACTTTTTCCATGAATCCCAATCATCCCAAAACTGTATACAAAGGATATGACTCGACTTAGCAACTTATGCAAGCAACCAGATAATTGAACTAAGGGTTTAGGGTGATAACAAATATTTGCACTAAAAGTGAGTGCATAAGGGGTAGGCTAAGGCGATTCGGGTGTATATTTGGGGGTGGGGTGTAAACAATGCTCTTCATTGATATTCCGGAAAAACCGAAATATCACGAGAACCGCGAAAAGGATAGGCTCTGAGGGGTTAACTAGGGGTATCGTGTACTAAAGATGAGTACAACGCAAAGGGTGTGGGTGAATTACTCAACCGAAGTGGAAGAAGTAATTATATTACGGGTATCAAACAAGGGTTATCCTAATGCCTCTTATCATTTAGTTATTCCTAACTACACAAGTGTAGCCTCACTTGCGATCTCGGAATGCATCACAAAACAAGTTCTAGAATCTAATATACTACCGGTTCACACTCTAAGCATTAAAGATGAATGCTTTTAATTCCTACTAATCTAAGGGCGATCCTCACATTTTGGGTGGAATTTGGGTGGTAAGGGTTTTTGTGCTAGTCATGCAACTTCCTATCCGTGAGACGCTTTTGTTAAGACTAATGGCCCACTCCTATATATTATGAAAAATTTTAAATTTGGTGCCAAAATTACCCTAACCGACATTTTCTCATGGTTTATTACACAATCACAATTGGACAAAGCAAATAGTCAAGGATAAGCATAGTTTCAAAGTTCGCGTTTTATTTTCCCTCCCTACACTTAAACTGAACATTGTCCCCAATGTTCCCCGAAAGTATCAAAGTTATGATAAAAGAAGGTAATTAAAAATGAAAGAAACTAGTACTCCCCTGATTAGCTCGGTAGGATCCGTGTAAAGTGGTGGTTAAACTCTTTTCCAAGAAGAATTATTGCGTGAAAAGCTCCTTCCAATCTTATGTAACTTCTTCTTGACAAACTAAACCTGCACACTTGAAGAAAACAAACGAAACCTTCGCGTAAAATCGGCGGTAATAATATATATAAGACTCGATTTAAACTAGGATATAATGCTTGTGGAATGGATGTTTACAGAATTTCTAAGAAAATTAAGACCTGGAAAATTCCAAAAATTTATAAGTAGCTCAGAAAACGAGAAAAAGTAATCTGATGTTTTTACTCCTTCCTGACGCCGTCAGGTTGCAATCCTGACGCCGTCAGGTTATCCTGACAAAAACTGGTCTGCGATTTTCTGGAAAAAATTCTGGAAAATTTACATCTTTAGAATCTGGAAAAATTTCTGCAAAACATCCATTATGACTCGATACAAGCATTTGACTCGAACAAACAAACATAAATATCTTTTAGTTAATTGTTATTCTCATGTTTACGTTTCTTTTGAAAACGTGTGTAATCCTCCCTACACTTATCCCTTATGTAAAATACCTTTATATGCAATTAAGACGAAGTTAAAAACAAAATAAAGCATTTTTACAAATTTAAACATGAGGATAAACAATTAATAAAAGATATAAGAGATAAATCATAAACAAAGATAAAACATACATGCAAACTAAATTACACCACATGTAAATAAACACCACATAGTTCAAAGGTCACTACTAATTAAGATGTCCAAGATTATTACATGCCAAAATAAAAATTGTTTCAACAGCCAACCATACTTAATCCATAAACTACTACATCAATCACGGGGGAGGGGGTCCATAACGATAGTCATAACCAGGGGGAAGATGGCCCAAATACCCATAGGGTGGATAATCCTCCTCCCGCCCTGGGAAAGGATCAATCTGGAGATGTGGGTCAAGCTGATCACGCATGGATAGATGATGCATCTGTCTGACAGTATGGTCGTAGGTCCAGTTAGCCCTCTGGTCCTGTTGCGCCATCCATGTATCCATGCGCCCCATCCATGCTCCCTGGTAGGCCTGCCAATCTCCACTAGACATGTGCCTGTAGTTATCAGTAGAGCTTCCTGCTTCACCTCCCTGCTGGTGTGCCGGTACCTGTGGCTCCTCATCATCATCGTCATCACCACCTTGAATGACGGGCTGAGAACAGAACCAAGCGTAACCTCTACCATAATCCATCAGGACATTCATAGCTTTCAGAGATTTAGCCTTGACGACCCTAGGTGCTGCCATCGTATTCAGGAATGAAGGTACCTCTCCTACCAATATACCTAGGGATCGAGCTAACCGGGTAATAAGCATGCCCCCATACACCCTATCCGCCAACCTAACTCCACTTGCGGATCTCAAGTAATCGGCCAACCAGAACGGAATGTTACAGTACACACCCTCGACCAATATGCAGTAGAGATAGAATAGGTCTGGTAAGGTGACACGATGACTCGTGGCATGTCTCTCTGTGATAGAGAAGGTGAGGCATCGATGTATGAGCCTAACCCGTGGATCCCGGATTTGTGAAGCGAGGGTACCCCCAGTAATATACTCCCCATCAGCAATCGTGTTCCAGAACTGAATACACAACATCTCATCCTTATGAGTAATTCCATTTGCGAATCGAGTCCTAAAAACCTCACTCTCAGCATCCTCAGATGTATATAGTCCCAACCTCCATCCAAACTAAAGCGTCGACATTGCCCTCCATTCCCCTCCTAACCTAAATCGGATCCCTTGGAAATTAATATTATCCTGACATGCATTGATATTTGGCAGATATGATGCGTGAAACTCACGTACCAACTCGCCATATACGGGCTCTCCTATTCGAAACAATCTTTCCCATTGGGGATCAGTGAATTTATCCCTTCTAAAACTATTCGAAAATTCCCTAGCCAAATCATTTTCCTGCAGAAATGCCCAATCCAACACAGCCCCTGAATCAATAGTTTGATAGAGTAAATCGTTGTAACTAGCTTGACAACTTTCTTCAGTAAATACCCCCCACCCAATGATTGTGTCCGCAATGTTTTCTTGAGCATTAGAAGATTGTCCCCTAGTCCTTTTTACTCTTCTGCTCATCTGAAACAAGAAATCAAATAAGTGGAGAGCAAATGAGTATCATTTGCGACGCGAAGGACGACACAAGCCGGTAATGACGGCGTCACAGAATACACCTGACGCCGTCAGATCGACCAATTATTTTGAATTCGACATTTGCGAGGGAAAAGTCCAAGTTTCTAACCATAACCCTTAACCCAAACACCCTTGTTGCAGCAACAATGGCATAACGGCCAGGTGGTTTTGACTCATAAGCCGTAAAGGCTTCTCACAAAGTTAACCCCCATATGGTAACACTACTACTTCGCCTAATCAAACAAGATTTAAAGGGCGAAATAGATCAAATTAGTTGGGGTTTTTCGGATTTGAGAATAGAGGGGAAAATGAAATTGAACATGAATTAAAACAATTGAATAGACAAAGATCAATGTAGATTACTTACCTTGTGGAGATTGCTGTGAAAAAATGGTGGATTTGATGTGGGAAATACGTTTTTGTGTGGTGTGGGGCGGATAAACAATGTGTAGGGTGAAGAATGAAAGAGATGGGTGCTGTATTAATACGTCTGATCTGGCTTAGCGACGGCGTCACTCGTTAAAGTGTGACGGCGTCACGTCCAAATTTTCGTAAAAGAAAACAGTTTTTTTTTTAGTCCGCCCGGATCAAAAACCTGGTTACTATTTTTGACAAGAAACTTAGCTTTTATTTTAAAATCAATTTGGTTATTCCACCAATAATCTCCACTATGGTAAGTAACGCATATGTCAAATTGTCTTTCAATCGTGATCTCAGAGGTTCCGAAGTCTTGAGGGTGAAGTCCTTTCTTTCCAGGTTTAAAACCGAAAGAACTTTCCCTAGCATTGGGAAAATTGGGAAGTGATACGTGGACCATTCCAATGAATGTGTTTCTATGGAACAAGTGGGGAACGTTGAGATAGGTGTTTAGGCAAGAATATGATTCATCGAGGTTTACTAAGGGAGAAGGTTCGGGAGTCACCCCAGCAGGTCCTGGGATCGCATACACCTTTTCAAGCTTTTTAGGTGTATTTTTCTTTGCGATTTCACCACGGATGCTCGACATGAAGTTATTAGCTAGGCCCAAGAAAGTGTCATGAGTTCTTTGCATTTGAGCTTCAAGGCGTTTTATTTCCTCTTCTTGCTTGTAGACAAATGTCAACATAATGTCCTCAAATTCATCCTGCCTGGATTTTCTTGGGATAAAAAATTCCTTGACCGCATTCGTGTGTTCATCAGCACGCGTGGTTACTCCCATTAATGCTTTCACTTGGGCCTCCATACTCATAAATGCTTGTGCTCGGGGAGTTGACCCGTGTTCATGAACAACTGGAATTTCCCAACCTTCCTCTTCATATTGGGCAAGGTCCTCAATAACCTCCCAGCATGCCTCAGCATCAAGGTTACTTAGTCTCCCACCGGAGGCATAATCAATGGTTTGTTGGAGAGAGAGACTGACATGATCATAAAAGATTTGGACTTGGAGCCAAAGATCAATGCCGTGATGAGGGACTTTATGAAGTAAGTCCTTGAATCGGGTCCATGCTTCGTAGAGAGATTCATCTTGACGTTGTTGGAACATCAAGATGTCATTCCTAAGCTTAGTGGTTCTCCCCGGTGGGAAAAATTGAGCAAGGAAGCGAGAAGTAAGATCATCCCAACTTGAGATGGAGCCGGCGGGAAGTCGCTCAAGCCAATTACTAGCTTGGTCCCGTAGAGAGAATTGGAAGAGACGAAGGCGCGTGGTCTCCCGAGTAGTAGCATCAAGGTCGATGGAATCGAAGATTTTGAGGAAATCCCTCAGATGCTGATTTGGATCTTCGGAACGAAGTCCATGGAATGCACATCCGTTTTGCACCAACCGGATGGTGTCGGATCGCAGGGCCGTAGTTTGGGCTTGGTCGGGAAGCTCAATGGTGTTCCTATAGCCTAGGTGGCTTGGTCTTGAGTATTCACCAAGAGTACGGGCTCTTGGCGGGTCATTTGGTGGTGGGTTGATGAATGGTAGTGGGTTATCACCTTCCATGATGAAAAGTGATGGAATTACTAACAAAGGTCACGAAGAAGGGGGATAGACTAAGAGAAATCTAAAAATGAGAAAAAAGTTTACTTGATAGGAATCAAGCAAAGAAACCTAAATGAGGTGGACTACTAACTAGCTATTCTATTCCCCGGCAGCGGCGCCAAAAACTTGATAACGCTACACGCGTCGTTCGGGGTCAAAGGAACTTCCTTTTCTTCGAGCAAGTTTTATAACACCCTAGGCAGTGAACCTAATCGTTGTAGTGTAGTAATTAGGGTAAGCCACGGGTATTGATATCGTTCTCTAGGGGAATAGGAATGCTAGTAGGGAGTTACTACGCTAAGGTTAAGGTTGAGGAAGATTATTTTTTATCTTTTTATATTTTATGAAAATGGAAAGGTACGAATCTCGGGTATTGGATTTGGGGGGGTTGGTATTTCTACCGATTACTCTACTATTATCTAATTATCTAAACTAAGGTTGTGGGAGTCTATGTCTAATTAATGTGTGCTCGTATGATAGTTTAAAGATGTGTTTACTTAGTTTGTGTTACTCCTTAATTATCTCCTATTGATGGTTGAGTGTCACGTCTTATTCCTAGTTGCGTTGTGTGTCTAAAGTTGTAGGGTATGCGTTTCTCCCTAACTCTTCGAACTTACCAAAGGGTCTTGTCTACAAACCCACTAGAGATTATAGACTCCTACTCTAAGGCGCTCTTCGGATGGTTTAGCCTACAATTACTCAGGTAATTATACTCTAAGGTTCACAAAGATGAATCAAGCATTAAGTGCACAACGAATGACCTATCGCATTACTAGATCATTAATCAACTAAGATAAGAAACAACCAATCAATATTCAATAATTAAGTTTCATACTTCCTAAGCAAACACACAAATAAATTAGCCGGACATGGAGAACATGCAAGAATACACACAAATAATCAAAGACATAATTGAATTAATGAAGTAAAGACTTATCTTGATGTAAGATAGGGTTTAAAACCCTAAAATACTGTACAAGACACCTTAGGTTCGGTTTTAGGTTTTTACTCCAAAGACTCTCCACACAAAGACTGAAAAATTCGGATTCTATATATAAGATTACAATTGCGACGGCGTCACCTTATGTTTAGTGACGCCGTCGTGTCGCCGCCATTAGGGTTTCGTCTTGGCCACGTTAACCTTGCGACGGTGTCACCTTATGTCCGTGACGCCGTCCTCTTCAGCTTCTGACGTCGTCTGGATTGCATCTAGGCCGTCTGAGTAGCGACGGCCTACTCTTTCACCACTAGACGCCGTCTCTTGAAAATACGAGTTTTGGGTTCTGTCCCGTCACAATAATTTTGGGACGGCGTCGCCAATAGCACCTGACGCCGTCGCCTTCTACTTTCAGCAACTGTGAGTGTCTCGATTTCGACTTTGGCCATTTTCTTCATATATTCGCGCCTTTTCGTCCAAATAAGTGCCATTCCAGCATTTTGCCTTCACGAGACCTAAAAAGTGTAAAGGAACGATATTAAGCAATAACGGATACAAAAGTGATCAAATAAGGACTTAAACGACCCCTCAAAATGGTACCTTTTAAAACCTTATCACTCATCAACCATACCTCCTTTCCCTTTATCAGCATGCTCATGAGCAGAATCAACATAAGGAGTATCAACAAAGGGAACTTAAGAAGAAACACCCATGGACCCATCAGAAGTAATATGCTGAGGAGTGTCTTCAACAAGAGTAGAAGGGACATCAGCATTAGGATCCAAGTTAAAACTTCTTCCAGCAATAAATACTTCATGATGATCTGCTGAAAGTGGAGGACATGGCTGTTCTTGCATAGATGAACCTTGACCATGTTTAGAAGAAACATCCACCATATGATCATTAGCAGTTGCAACACTTGGCACCTTTGAAGATTCAGTGGAATCCTTGCTCAAATACTGTCTTCTCTTTCTTCTAGTAAACAGAATAGGTTCCTTTTTCTTTGAAGATTCAGTAACAATTGGAGAAGAAGCATGAGTCTTTTGAGCCACATCAGCCAAGATTTCAAGTGAATCCAAATGAGTATCCTCTTGCTCTTCATCAGAAGAAACCACAAACCTCCTATTGCTATTTTGCCCAAGTTGTTCCTCTAAATCCTGAACCTTTTTCTTCAACCCCACAATGTCACCACCAAGTGAAGATTTAGTCTCAACAAGCTCCTTTTTGAGATCAACAACCTCTTCCACATACCTGTTCAGTAGAGCATATACAGATGTAAGTGTAATAGGGTCCTCAGCTCCACCAGCAGATTGCTCAGTGGTAATGGGAGCTTCATTGGACCTTTCAGGAGAAATATGGACATGCTCAAGAACATGAGAGCTTTCAACAAATGGCTTTCTAACAGGACTAGGTGTGGGCATTCTATTAAATTCAGGCTCAAACTCATCAGGAGTAACATGAGTAGGTGGTGGACTAGGACTAGGTGAGACAGGTAGAGGTGTAGGTGGAGGTTGGTCAGGAGAAACATGTGATGCTTTAGCAGTTATGGAAGGGCCCTCATCAATGGAAACTGATGGATTACCATCAGCAGCAACATTAGTAGAGGGTGGAACGCCAGCCGCATTACCCTCATCATCAGCCACATTGCCTTGTGGCAACATAGCTTCCAACAAAGGATGATGTGCCCCAACATAATGAGTCTTCATTGAAGCAAATAATTTAGCACTTAGAGCTCCTATGGGATAAAAGACTCTATCTTGGGTTGTTATGTCTAAAATTATTTGTAAAAACCTGGGATACATAAGAAACTTATGCTTTTTCTTTTGAACATTTTCAACCATATTATCAAAAAAGTACTTAGAAAAATTATAAGTTAAACCCTGTGAAAGACATACAATACCACAACCCAATTGGGTAGAGAATTGGTCCCATCTGCCTGACTTATTACTTATGCATTGAAGTAATGTGTGTACCAAAAACCTCCACATGGGGCAAAGCTTATTCTTGTGCCACATATCTGTGTTCGTACTCTGGTATCCAATAGATCTTAGCCCAGCAAGAATCTCCATAGTATTAGAGTGATAAATCCCATCTTCATCATCCAAACGAAGTTGTCTCTATATCAGACCCTCAGTTACCACATACTCTGTTTCATCAATCGTAGCAACAATCTCTGCGTCACTTCGTTTCGTAGCAGATGCCCAAAATTGTTGAACCAACGATTCATATATCACATTTGGAGAGTGAGTTAGAGCATAATGAATCTTGGACCGTTTCAAGAAATCCACCATTGGTTTATAGAGTTCATGTCCCTTTTCTTTTCCCAGAAAAGCAACCTTGTTATGATCTTTCTTAAATTGAAGCGCCATTTGAGAAATTGTGAGAGTGGGTTATGATTCACGCAACTGGAAGTGTGTTTAAATCGAGTGAAGAGGGAATCAAATGATTTTGGGCGAAGATATGCGAAGTGGGTTATTAATAGAAGTTACCCAATTATAGTCAAAAATATAGGAACAAATCGTTGACCATATTTGATGTGTAAAGTAACTCCAACCAAATTCAATTTCAAAATTAACCCTTCAGCAGAAAGGATGGTCAATCTGCTGAAGGAGGTCAATCAACAGAAACAACTCAAGTGTAAAAGTATCTTCAGTAAATATCTTGAGTTTTATTGTGCCACCCAACTCGCATTAATTATCATTAAGCCTTGACTCCGCCTATAAGATAACCCCAATTCACAACAATCACATAACAATTACCCCCAATTTACTCCAAAAACCCTAATTTCACAATCAGCAACAACAGCCATGTCTACAAACCAGAAGTCATTGATCAAACCTCCTCCTCCTCCTCATCATCATCATCATCAGCCAGTGATGATTCACGCCCATTATTTCGATATCCTTATCAAGATGAACCTCGACCTTTGAAGTCCTCCTTTCTCCCTTCTTCTGAAGATGATAGTGTAGTGGATCCAAGTGATTCATCTAGTGGTTCTGATGACTCCACAAAGCGTCTAGAGCCAAGAGAAGTGGTGATTGCACTTCCTACTCCAGGAACTGGTGCTTCATACCATGGAAGCAAGGGAAAGGGCAAGAGGGCTGAGGTGAAGGGAAAGGGAAAAAGGAAGGTGGAGTGATGCTTTATGGTGGAACGAGTAGATGGAACAACTGAAGATTTCTCATATCACAAATGCATCCATCATGCCAAGTACCAAAGATATAAAACTAGGTTCTTGAGCATCTTCATCGTCGTTTTCATCAATCCATCCTTTCCATTTTCATCTTCAGCTGCTTCATCATACTTGACAAGTGTATCCACCAGCTTTTGTAATAGATGATAGGAACTAGTATATGTTTGGTAGATCTTGTATAGGAATGGTCTTATATTTCATTTGAAGTTGATTATAAGCTGTAAACTGTTTCTTGAATGAATGATCAACATGTCTTTTATCTCTCAATCATTTGCACTTAATCTGTACTTCAGTACTTTCCTTCAGTAGAAAAAAACTTTAAGCTTCCATGACCATATTCCCATTTAATCAAACTTGTTGAACTCTAACAAAAATATTAGCATCTGCTCATAAATGCATTCTACAAAACAGACACAAAGTAGCAAACACAACAAACCAAAACAAACAAAACTGAAAGAACATTAGCAGGTTAGTGTTAGCAAACAAAAAGATAACCAAATATCTACAAAGTTTACAAAATATACAACTAAAATCCTCCCCTGAGGCATATGCCTCCCCTGAGGCCTATGCCTCCCCTCAAACTTTGCAGTTAAGGGTTAACCATCCCAATATGGACAACTAGGTGTTGAAACCTGGGTCCATCAAAAGCTTTAGTCAACAAATCTGCCACATTCTCATCTGTGTGAATCTTAACCACCTTTATCAAATGTTTTTCATATGCATCTCTTATAAAGTGGTGCCTGATCTCAATATGCTTAGTTCTATTATGAAAAACTGGATTTTTAACTATGCATATGGTACTTTCATTATCAATATAGATGGTGGTGTTCATGAAATTAAACCCATAATCCAACAACTGATTTTGGATCCATAGTACCTAACCACAACAATTTGCAGCAGCAACATACTCTGCTTCAGTAGTAGAGGTAGCAACAATAGTTTGTTTCTTGCATTGCCAAGAAATCAATCTTCTACCAAGAAATTGGCAACCTCCAGTTGTGGATCTCCTATCCAGATTCGCACCAGCATAATCACTATCACTATATGCTTCCAATACAAAAGGAGACTCTTTTGGGTACCAAAGACCTAACTTGGGTTGGCCTTTCAGATACTTGAAGATCTTTTTGACTGCATTCAAGTTGGAAGTAAGTGGAGTGACCTGATGTCTAGAACAAGCACTCACAGCAAAGGTAATATCAGGCCTAGAAGCTGTTAAATACATTAATGAACCAATCATAGATCTGTATAAGTGAACATTCACAGCTGGATCTGGTTTAAAATTGTTAGGTTTTGGAGCTTCATAAGGTGTAGTGGCAGTTATGACATTTTCCATATCAAACTTCTTCAAAATGTCTCTCACATATTTATCCTGACTAATAAAAATACCATTAGGTTTTTGCTGAACTTGTAAACCCAAAAAGAAAGTAAGCTCCCCCATAGCACTCATCTGAAACTCTCCCTTCATTAACTCCTCAAACTCCCTGCACCAAGCTTCGTTAGTGGATCCAAAGATAATGTCATCCACATAAACTTGCACAAGGATGATGTCTCTGTTATTCTTCTTTAGGAAGAGTGTTTTGTCAATGGCACCTCTTCTGTACCCATGCTTCAGTAGAAATGCAGATAGCCTAGCATACCATGCTCTTAGTGCCCGATGGAGTCCATAGAGAGCTTTCACAACCTCGTAAACATGCTGTGGATGATCTGGGTCTTCAAAGCCTTTGGTTTGAGTGACATATACTTCTTCTTCTATCTCACCATACAGAAAAGCACCTTTCACATCCATTTGATAAACCATGAACCCCATATAAGATGCATAAGCCAAGAAGATTTGAATGGCCTCAACTCTAGCTACAGGTGCAAAAACTTCATCATAATCAATTCCTTCCTCTTGCCTGAACCCTTGAGCCACTAATCGTGCTTTGTTTTTAACCACAATACCCCTGGCATCTCTTTTATTCTTCAAGATCCATTTAGTCCCAATTGCAATCTTCCCATTTGGTAGTGGTACCAATATCCATGCCTGCTGATTCTTGAATTGTTGCATCTCATCTTGCATTGCTTCAAGCCAACTTGAATCTTCAAGAGCTTGAGTAACACTGGTTGGTTCCTCTTGAGAAAGGAAGCACGCAAACAGACAATGCTTAAAGTCTATGTGATTGTCCTTTTGCTGGTTTGAGACATAGGAAAGAAAAGCAACTTGACCATACTTAGAACTTGACACAGTACCTCTAGTACGAACAGGTGCTTGAGGATCACCAATAATATTTGATTGAGGATGAGCACTGTTGATTCTTTTTGTAGCAGAGGGGTTGACATCAATTATGGTGTCAAGATTGTTCACAGTAGTTTCAAAATCACTTTCATAGGAAAGTGAGGTGAATATTCCATCTTTGGGTGAATGATTACCAAGATCTGAAGGACTTGAAAATCGTGTATATGGTTCTTCAAAGTCTGTGGACACACTAGTAGGAGTTGGAGTAGATATACAGCAGGGCTGTCAGCAGATTTGGTGCTGTCAGGAGAAACAGGAGAACTGTCAGGAGAAACAAGGTTTCCACTGACTGCTTCTTTTGCAAACTCCCCACCAAGCCTCTCAGCTTCAAGATTGGCTGCATGCTCTTGCTTCTTGATTCTAGCAAGGTCCTCTGCATAGTGTGACTCATCTTCATCCTCATCAGAAGTTACTTTAGAGTACCTGCAAAATGGTTAGGGGAGAAGGAAGGTACAAGAATTGGTTGTTCATCATGATTAGACTCACTCTCTGAGTCATCATCCAAGGTACCTGCACTGTTAGAGGGAGACTCTTGTGTACCTGCAGATTGATTAGCAACATGTCTGATATATTCCAAATAATCAGTTAAGTAATCCAAGTCAAAGGACCAAACATGACCTTGACCTTGAACATTTGGCTTATCTTCTAGATCTCAGGTTAAGTGTCTCCTCAATCTTTCTAGCATTCAAATTATATACCCTATAAACCTTACTATGAGCTGAATAACCCACAATATACCCCTCATCAGCTTTCTCATCAAAATTTTCCAATGGATCACTGGTGTTCAAAATGGTCACTTGACATCCAAACGGTTTGAGGTAATGTATAGCAGGAACTTTCCCAGTGAGAAGTTCATAAGGTGTCTTGAAATGAGGTCTAGTGATGGATACCCTGTTTAGTACATAGCAAGCCGTGCTAACTACTTCAGTCCAGAACATAGTGGGTAATTTAGAGTCTGCAAGCATGGATCTTGCTGCCTCTATTAAAGTCCTATTCTTTCTTTCAGCTACCCCATTTTGTTGTGGGGTTCTTGGAGTGCTATAGTCCCTTTTTATCCCTTTAGACTTACAAAGTTCTATTAATACAGCATTTTTGAACTCTGTCCCATTATCACACCGAATTCCTTTAACCGTTTTGTTCAACTGGTTTTCAACAAGGGTAATGAACTCTTTTAAAACTTGAGATGTTTCATCTTTAGTCCTCAAAAAGAATACCCAACAAAATCTGCTATAGTCATCAGTGATTACCAGGCAGAAATACTTGTGATCAATACTCCTGACTTGGGTTGGACCAAATAGATCCATATGCAGCAACTGAAGAGGTTCTGAGATAGTTCTCACAGATGTAATGGCTTTGTATGAGGCTTTGTGTTGCTTTCCTTTGTTGCAGGCAACACAATTGTGCTCATTGGTGAAGACTTTGGAAGGAAGACCTTCAACTAGACCCAGTTTAGAAAGCTTGTTAATGGTCTTGACGTTCACATGAGCGATCCTTCTATGCCATTTTGTAGACTCATCCAGGGATGCTTTAGCCACCAAACATGTTAGGTCACCTTCTGGTTGAACATCATTCAAATTGAATGTGTATAAATTGTGGCTTCTAGGAACTCTCAGCAGAATGGATGTATCTTCTGGAAGTGTGAAGTCTTTAGAGAGCACAATACATTCATCCTCACAAAATAATACTTTGTTCTTGGTGTCACAAATTTGTGATACTGAGAACAAGTTGAAATGTTGCAGTTCCTTTATATAGTACACATTCTCAAAATCCAAATGAGGTGTTCTAATGGTGCCTTTCCTTGTGATTCTACCATCTCCTCCTCCAAAAGTCACACTGCCTCCTCCTTCTATGGGTACAAAATCATGCATCTTTTCTTTGTTTCCTGACATGCTTCTGGAACAACCACTATCCACTATGCCAACATCTTTACTCCTCAGGGGATGATCCTACAACAACAACAAAAGTATATACAAAATATTAGTACACTATGGAGACTCAAGTCATTACTGACTTGAGCCTGCCTTGTGGATCATAAGATTTAGGCCATTTAGATGTATAAGATCCACCATTGTTCTTGGTCCTCCATTGAAAATTAGGTCCCTTTTTAGTCCAAGAACAGCTGAGGGCTTCACAGCAGTATCCCTATATCCCTTCCCATCATACATAGAGTCAACACATCCAGGCCAATAACCATTTTGAAAATATGAACTAGTTGGTCTCACATATGGTCTAGCAACAGATCTTCTCCAAGCAAATGGAGGAGGTTTATGAGTTGCTTGTGGAACAAAAGATGGTATATCATTAACATTTTTCCACATTGGTCTAGGTTTCTTTTGACTAGCACATACACCCATTCTTTGCTCATGAAAATTACAATCCTTAATCAAATGAAATTTACTTCCACAAATAAAACATTTCTTCTTGTTAGAAGATTTATTCAAAGTGAAAGATGTTCTATTACATGCAAAAGCATTCAAACCACAAACATTAACAGAATTGTTTTTAACAGAATTAAAGACATTATTTTGCAAAGAATTAAAAGACAAGTCTTCAGAGGAAACTGTCTTGGAAGTTGATTCCTCAGCAGCAACTCTAAAAGGCTTGTAGGGAGTCTTGGGTGTAGGCTTAGGTAAGGTCTTGGGAAGGTCTGACTTTTCATTTGAATCACAACTGGTAGATGTAGTAGACCCTTGGTCAGAGGACTTGTCACTGTCAACACAAGAGACAAAGTCAATAGATGAAGAATCAGGGTCTGGCAAGTCTCTTGAGTTTTTGCCATAAAGATGGTGTGATCCATCGAATTCAACTGTGATGGAAAGGTCAATGGGCATATGTTCACCTCTAATAGGTCCAGGGACAGCATGTAATTCACCTTCTTTTATATAATTAGCTAATCCTGCTGGAGTAGATTTACGCGTATCATTCCTAGCTTCTAAGCCAACATATTTTTTAAAACCTAAACCTAAACCAGAGTTTACAGATTGACTACCATAGAGAAAGCGAGCTACTTTGTCACCTGATACTAACCATTCTTTATGTCTAGCTACTTCCTCATCTAGTTCCTTTTTCAAAACTTGGTTTTCTGAAACTACATTAGCTTTTTCTTTTTCAGTACGTTTCAGATCAATTTTAGCACGTTCTAGATCACTTTCTAACACCCTTATCTTTTCATCATAAGCCAGTTGATTCTTTTGAAACCAAACTTTTTGTCTTTCTAATGTTTTCAAAGCCTGTTTATAAGCCTCAACTTTGACATAACATTCATTATATTTAGGTTTCAATTCATCATAGGCTTCCTTAAGTTCATTATATCTTTCACTACAACCAAAAACACAATTATGTACCTGAGAGATGCCCATTAAGGCAATTTGATCATGCCAATCCTATGAAGTATAGCTTGCCAGCAATCCAATATTCTCAAAACCAGGAGCTTCATCATTCTCAGGCTCATGCACCTTCCAGTTGACGTGGTCATCCAGAGTGACCATAGCAGTTGAGGATCCAGCTTTGGAATTTCCAGCTTCTTGCTGATAGGAAGAATACCTAACCTCATCACCAATCTTCCTATCCTTGCATTCTCTTGAGAAGTGACCCATCTGACCACAAGTATAGCACTTGACTTTCCTTCTGTCAAATCTTGCTGGATCTCTTCCCTGGAAACCAAACTTTCTCCCAGACTTACGCTCAAACCTCTTGATGTCCACTGAAAGCATGGCCAGTTGCCACTTCAAGTTCATCTCTTCCATATCAAGTGGATCCACCTGTTCAAAATCCTCAAAGGCAAGTTGCTGCTGAGTGTCATAATCAGCAACAAAAGAGTGAAGTACATCTTCCAATACACCACTGGATTTAGGTTGAGAATTTGATGAAGTGGTAATGTAGGATGACGATGCTGAGGAAGCTGGACTTGGAGCATAAGTCATCTTATTTGAGGAGGCCCCAACAAATGCTGTGTGGCTAGGGGTGGATGGACGAAAGGGACTTCTGACATCGGGCTCAAGAGATTTAAGTCTGTTGTATAGTTCATCAAAAGTGAGCATATCTAGCCCACCTTTAGCTTTGAGTGCAATGCTTACTTGTAACCAAGATGGAGGAAGAGATCTTAAGAACTTTGAATTGCAATCATCATTGTCTGGCTTTGCCTTCAGCTGATTCAATTGACTCAAAATCTTATGGAACTTGTCATACCCCTTGTGGATACCTTCTTCTTCAGAGATTTGGAATTCTTGAAACTGCTGTTTCAGCATTGATTTCCTCATTCTCCTTGACTCCTCGTTCCCACCAAACCTAGCCTTGATAGCCATCCAGATGTCCTTAGCATCCTGCATGTAGTGAAAATCACCCATGTGATCATCAGGTATAGCCTGAAGGAGAATAGTTCTAACTTTGTTCTCTCTCTGAACAGCTAGTATCTCTTCAGCAGTTTTGGGACCAACAATGGTAACAACACCATCAGCATCTGTGACATGCCTCTTCAAACTGTTCCCCTTCTTCACAACTTCCCAAAGATTCCAATCAATGTTGGAGATCCAATTCTGCATTTTCATAGCCCACAAATCATACTCCTCCTTCTTTAGGTATGAGAACTTTGCATTGCTGTTTGAGAGATTGAGTTGTTGCAGAGATGTGTTGTTTTGATTGTTGGTGACTTCAATTTCATCATCTGATCCAGGCATGGTGAAGGTTGTTTTGGTTGTGTGGGTGTAAAGAAAAGAATGTTCTTAGTATCACAGAGACTCTCCCGAGGCTCTGATACCACTTGTTGAACCTAAGACCTTGATAGATCTTTGAGCGCTCGTGAATCATTAGTAATGCTTATGTAATCACAAACACACTAATAGAAAGTCTCTAATACTTGTATTCTAAAGCAGAAATCAAACACAAGTATCAACACAGATAACTAAGAATACTTTGATCCTCTATGGATCTTTGAATAATACTAAAACTTGTTTTTCAACTCGTACATAATTCATACTAATGTGTTCCTTTTATAGACAAGGAACCCTAAACCGTTTCCCAAGAAACGTATAAACAAAAAACTAAATAAGATATACATTATCACTTCCTAATAAAGCTCATGCATATCCTAACTAACTATAAAATACGCGGAATATCTATTTCCGCAGAAACAAACTACGCGGTATTTCTACTTCCGCAGAATCTCTTCTTCAGCAGAATCCTTGCACTTCAGCAGATTCTTCAGCAGAATTCTTACTTAGTAGAATTCCCAACAGTTGGTATTTTGGTATGGTATATTTTCACGGAGGGATATAAAATTCACGGCTTGAGCGAAAAAGTGAAAAATGACTACGGGATTTTTTGTACGGTTTTATTGACGCGAAATGCTCTCACATATGTGGTCATTACTATTTGCCGGTGAATCAAAGGAGGTTCAATTTCTGCAATTCTCATGGAATATTCTTCGCTACAAAACGTCAATGATACTTCACAGTCTAAGCAAAATCCTTCAAGAATCTTCAGCGCCAGTTATGATTTTTCAAGATGTTTACTTATTACAAGAACTTCTTGTGCAAATGGTCGTACACGTTATGATGCTTCCAAAAGTTCGAAACCATCATGGGGGAGAAACGTGTACTTTGATGTGTTACGGTCAACCTCCAGGGAAAAGGAGTTTATACTACTTGACTTAGTATGGTTTGTGAAGTTGTCTACATTCGGGTAAAGAATTGTTGATGATGAAGGTGATTTATTGATGAAGCGCTGCATGTTCCCCTAAAACATATATTCACCAAAACCAAAATTATCATAACACATTCAAGCTGATATTGTTTACGGTTTTGTCTTGATTTTGTAAAATCCCGCGAAAGAATCTATTTCTTGGTTTAAATCATAGACTTGTAAAATCCCGTGACAATGGAAACATCCTGGTGATAGTAAAGTACATTTTCGGATCTATCTTACGGTTTATTCTTGGTTTTGTAAAATCCTGCGAAAGAAACTATTTCTCGGTTTAAACCATAGAATTGTAAAATCCCGTGATGATGGAACCATCCTGGAGAAAGTAAAGTGTATTTCAAGGTCTTATCTGATGCTAGTGCTATAGTTTCTACTTTGAAGAAAGGATAAAAGAGTGTACTTCATGAATTAGATGTGTGTTTGGATATTCGTCATGGCAGTTTGGCTATTACATGGTTTTTACGGGGTTATATGCTTCTAACCATGGTCGAGATGAAAACCATTATCATAGTTCACTTAAAACGTCAATGGAGGCTAGATTTGAGCTTTTAACCAGAAGATATGACAACGGGGTTAATTCACTATTATTTATTTGAGGTTGAAGTGAAATATCACGGGCGAGTGTACTTAGTATCTGAAGGTATCGGGGATGGTTGGATGAAGATTCTTCAAGATCCTTGTTCGAGCTTATTATAAAAAACAAAGACTTGGAAATCTAGTTATTGTTGGGTGACTTTTTCCTTTTCTTTTACCACTTGGGGGAATTGGGCTCTTACCACCACAAAATCACTATCACTTTAAGGAGTTATGTTGTAGTGCTCAGTGTCACATTCAATTGTGGATTTTCAAGAGTGATGTACGTCTTATACTTGATGGTTGGTTGGTTGAAGAGTATAGAGTACTTAGAGAGTACTTAGAGATGCTAATGGAAATCGGCACCGCTCTTTGTTACATATGTGCAAGTTTAAGTCACGAGTTCGGGTTAGTTTACTTCAGGGTCAAATTTATCATACTGGCTTTTTCTCCATCAGCTGTCACGACAAAGAGCCTACTGAATGATAATGGGGTTGATTACAAGTTTGCCAAGAGAGGTAGAAAAGAGAGAGATTATGACGTTTGAACACATCAGTTCAAGCCTCGTTCTCTAAAGAAAAGAAAAGTGTACGTTTCAGTGCGCTTTATCTTCAAAAGAAGAGAAATCTTCTAATGACGTTTGAACACAACAGTTTAAGCCTCGTACTCTAAATAAAAGAAAAGTGTACGTTTCAGTGCGCTTTATCTTCTGAAGAAGAGAAATTTTCTCAGATTATGATCATTCTCATCAACATGCTTCATGCTTTTTCCATGCGCTTTCAGTTATCAAGTGAACCGGACTATCATTGCTAGTTCTCTTATTCCACTTGCTCAATTAAAATGGCGATGGCGACATCATTTGCAACCTTTGAGGGGGAGAAGTGTAAGAGACTACATTTTAAAGATATTCACTTATTCAATCAAGAATGGCAACTCCGTACGCAATTCTTGAGGGGGAGAAGAAGTGTGATAATCCTGCATGGTTGATTGACATATGAGAATATAAATGGTCATACGGCTCCTAACTATTGGAAGAACCGAGCTTCTTCTTGTCGGGTCATCTTCATCATGTCTTTGATAGAGAAGATCACCACTGATGGTGTATAAGTTTGTACCACGTGTTCCTCTTAAATGTTCTACACCATCAAGTTCTCTATCAAAGCAAGAGTGTTTTCTGAAGGCCACCTCTAGATTAGAATCATAGAATTGACCAACAGAAAACAGATTATGACTACCATATTAACGAAGCAATTGTGTTCTTCTAAGAGCCGTTGGTTGACATCTTCACATGGGCGGATATGATGAAATGACAAAATGCTTCCAGTTGCGGGGCTGATTTCCTTGATGAACATCTTTCTGTTCTTGTTTGATTAGGAGGGATTTGATTTAAGGGGATTTGTTATTTACAAGTTAACGAGAATGCATTTGGTGAGAAGAAGATGTTAACCTTCTATTCCCCAAATTGGACAATCATGAAGAAGGTCGAGTCTACAGTCGGTTCTACATTCTCTGCTACATGTTAGAAGACTAAAGACGAGTTGCATTTGATTATCTAAAGACTTCTTCTTAATCTGAGCATTTATCAAACAGATTGTCGGTTTAGGGGAGAGCACTAATTAGGGGAGAGTGAAATGTTGAATTTAATCCCCAATTAGACTTGCTCATATTCTTCAGCAAGTTGATTCTCACAAAGACTTCTAAGGTTCTTCTCAAATGATTTCGAGTACATGAGCTTACAATGAGTTGCTGATTCTGAAGTATCAAAACCAGCAAGGGGGAAGGAGACACGTATCTAAACGCGAGTAAACTTAATGAACTTAATACTTCTAAGTAATTGAAGATATCCCGGGAAGACAAATGTCAGTACCGCAAAGAAACTCAAGGTTTGACTCATGGCGTTTAGTGTTCTTATTCCAACTATGTGGGGGAAGAGATGGAAGAGTTAGTTTCTGAAGATAAAAGAGGTACACAAGTGTGTGATGATTTCGATGTTATCGCAATCATCAGGGGAGAGAGATTGTGTACATTGGGGATGCTCAGATGTTTCACTTGAGAGCTTAATCAGTGATTCAGAGATATAATCACTTATTCCGGAGTTGACATCAGCAGAGATTGTCATCCGCAGAGATAATCAGTGATTCGGCCTGCTTCTTCAATGTTATCGGTTATTCTCTCTTTGGGCATTCGAGTACTTCGGGTTCTTGAGCTTCATACACTATCATCAGGGGAGAGAAAAGTATACATCGGGGTTATTCTTTGGATATCGGACTTAATCTGCTACTTCGAAGGTATAAGTTTCTCTGTCTTCGAGTATATGTGTATTCGGGTTCGTGAGCTCTAGTCTAAAAGACTGACTGCATCAATTCATCTACTTGGGGGAAGTGGTCTCTTGACACCTTTTGGGGATGCATCGCTTCAGACTTCAGTGGTAATGAAATATGAGAAGAAATTTAAAGAGTGGGATGATACGGTGCTGTTCTTGTTGATGATATAACCCCGAACGAAGAATCTCGACTATCGTTCTTAAAAGGAGCAGCGGGATTTATGATAATGGTGTGCTTCTCTGTGCACCTGGCTAAGGCAAGCTTGAAATAGAGCTTCAAATCTGCTCAACATAAGGATTTTCGGTTTGGGGGGAAGCTGCCAAAGTCTCTCTTTCTCAAAGGCTCATGTTCTATCTTCTATTCTGGAGCCTCGGAAGCTTTGGTGGTGGAAGTTTAAGAGATGACGAATTCTATCTTCTACGACGTGCTGTTATATATCCTTATCTCGGTACTCGTATCATCATCTTCTTAAACTATATCATCAAATCTATCTGTGTAAATATTTTTCTAAAAACCAAAATACAAATATAAAACCAGATAGAAAAATATAAAATCATCAAAAACTCATAAAAATCAGAAAAATTTGAAAAAGTCCAAAAATATGTTTTCTCAAGACATGTCTTCTGGTATCGATAACATGTACGGTCTTAGAAATGTCATTCAATAATGGCACGTGACCATAGATGAAGTTCGAGCAGGAGGTGTTAATATTCTTTTCCAAAACATGTCTCAAACTATGGCTTGCAGTTACTTCAGACTGTAACCCGTGCTTAAACCATGGCTTGCTATTATTTCCGATAGCAACCCGCTCTTCAAGGAAGGAAAGTGATGCGCTAAACCAATTTTCAAATATTTCGAGCACTTATCCTAAAAACAAAATGAGGAAAGTATGTCGAAGGACTGCTGTTCCTACTCAAATATTTTTCCGTCTAAAACTCTTCAGAAAAATATTTGTTTTAACTTAATGGTGGTAAATGAGTTTGTTAGGAATTAGAAATTCCAGGTATTAAAGAGTCGGTCACCTCAAGTATATGTAATCGTTAGAAAGCTCGTAGTCGTAGTTATTTTAAGCTAAGTAGTATTTAGTTAAGTAACACCGTGGAGGACGGACGGGTCTTTACCTACTGTATGCCTGATCCACAGCCCGTTGTGTGGCGTTTTATGTAAGACTATAAATACTCTCTACCTTGCAAGGTAGAGAGTTGGAGCTCATAATAATATCTTTCACTTTCTCTCACTAAGTTCCCTAAACCTCTAACTTTCTCTCTCTAGAATTCCATTTATACGCCAACTTGGTGTTTTGGTTTGATGTGTAAGTGAAATCCAATATCTTACAATTGGTATCAAGAGCCATGGTTAGATCATATCTTGCACATCTTTGGATTTCTAGTGGTTTTTAGGTGGTTTTTGAGTTTGAAAAAGTTTAGTGGTTTGTGCATCATTTGGTTGATTTCTTGTGTTAAAGCTTGGATTTTGGTAGTACTTTTACGTTTTGAATCATCACAAGTGTTTAGGTTTTCATTTGGTAAGCTTGAATCATCTTGGTTGGGTTGTTTTTGGATTGAAAAGTGATGTTTGTGAAGTTTTCTTGCTAGCGACTTGACCTATGGATTATATTTCCTTGTAGCGACTTGCTTTACATTTTTGTAGCGAGTTGAAGTTTTTGGAGCTAGCGACTTACAGTACAAGTAGTGGACTCTCCACTACGGGTAGCGACTTGGTGTTAGCGACTTGGTGAGTAGCGCGTTGCTATTTAGCGACTTGATTCTTTAGCGACTTGAATCTTAGCGAATTGCTGCCAAAATTCTGCTAGCGACTTGAGGCTTAGCGAGTTACTATTTAGCGACTTGCCTTTGTTTAGCGACTTGGGACTTTAGCGACTTGGTGGTATAGCGAATTAGGTGTTAGCGACTTGGTGCATTATCTTCTAGCGACTTGGGTGATTTTTACGGTTTTCTCTTGATTTAGTAAAATCCCGTGAAAGAATCCATTTCCCGGTTTAATCATAGAGTTATAAAATCCCGTATAATCTGTTAACATGTCTACCAACGTTCCTACTATCATCTCCACTGTTGCCGAGGATGTTCAAGCAGCTGGTTCAGATACTCGTCCACCCATGCTTGACAGAACTGACTACGATTCTTGGGCTCAACGAATCAGATTGTACTGTCTTGGAAAGGAAAATGGTGTCAACATTCTCAAATCCATTGATGAAGGACCGTATCGAGTTGAGACGACTAGAGATGTACTTGATACTGCTGAAGATGGAACTCTGATTTACGGAATGGACAGACCAAAGATGTATGATGAGCTTGATGATAAGGAGAAAAAGAGATTCGATGCTGATATCAGGGCTTCTAACATTGTTCTTCAAGGTCTTCCTAAAGACATCTACAAGCTGATCAATCACAACACCGAAGCAAAGGCAGTATGGGAAAATGTCAAGATGCTTCTCTCAGGTTCTGAATTAACTATGGAAGACAGAGAATCACAACTCTATGACGAATTTGAACACTTCAAGATGAAACCAGATGAGAGTGTCTATGAGTGCTATGTGAGATTTCATAAGTTGGTGAATGATATGAGGAACATCAGAATGACTATGCCTAACATTCAGCTGAACTCAAAATTTGTGAACAACATGAATCCCGAATGGCACAAGTTTGTCACCTCTGTGAAGCTCACTAAAGGATTGAAGAATACAAACTATGAGCAACTCTATGCCTTCCTCCTTCAGAATGAGAGACATGCTATGTTTGAAAAAATGATTCTTAATCAGTTCAAAACCAACCAGGGAGAGACAAGCTCGTCTAATGACTCAACTGCCTTCTACTCAAACATCGGAATCACAACCAAAGCCTCACAAGTCATACCCATGGGTAATGGTAATCACAAACTCACTCCTGATCCTATGTTCAAACAAGCTGATGCTGATGCACACGTAGGTAACATCATTAATCAACTAGCTCTTCTGATTAGTCAAAACATGAATTCTCTCCCACAAACCAACAACAACCTCAGAACAACATCTAACCCACACAATCAAGCTACTGTTAAAGATGGGAGGATCGTGGTGCAACCAGTTCAGGAAAGACAGTATGATCAGGGAAGAGGTGGAGCTGGTAGAGGTTATGTTGGTAATCAGAATCGAGGAAGGAATGGTAATCAAGGTCAAGCTAAGCCGATCAAATGTTATAACTGTGGTGGTGAGGGACACATTGCAAGGAACTGCACATCTCCAAAGCGTCCACAGAATGCTGATTACTTCAGAGATAAGATGCTGCTTGTACAAGCTCAGGATAATGGTGCTGCTTTGGATGAAGAGGAATTGTTGTTTCTAGCTGAGGGCAATGCCAAGACCTATGATGCAGATGTGGATGAGCAGCCTATTCAGGAAATAGGTCACAATCATCAGAATGCCTTTCAAGTCGCTGATTGTGATGCATACGACTTTGATGTGGATGATGGACCTACTGCACACACAATTTTTATGGCGAGCATTTCTCCAATGGTTTCTCCCAAGGTCTCTTCCTCACCACAAGCTGGCCCATCCAAAGACAAACTCATCTCAGAGGTATTAAAACTATACGATGATGCTGATGTGCAAAAGATGCATGACAAAGTACAATCAACTGAAACTATTGAATCAAATATTGAAAATATGGGTAATATCAATGTTGTCCCATATGATCAATATGTGAAACAAAGGGAAAGTGAAGTTGTACCAAGTGATGCATCTTCTGCAGTCAACAATGATTATGTTTTTGATGAATACACTGCATGTGCCCCTGATGATTCTGAAATTTCTGAACTAAATGCCTATAAAGAACGTGTTGCTATTTATGAACAACGTGCAAAATTTGAGTTGACCACACGTGAGCAGGAAATGGATAACCAAGTGCGTACAATCATTAGAAAAAGTAATTTTAGAGAAGAAGTATTAAAACAAGAATTAAATTCCTTGCAAGAAAAGCTTTCTAAAACTGCTAAGCAAAAACAAGAACTTCAAGAAAATGTGAAAATGCTTAAGCAAGAATTTAATGCAAAGGAATCAAAACTCTTGAGAGATTTTTCTAATCTGAAAACTTTAAAAAACAAACTTGAAAACAAGTTGTACATACAAGGGAACACCATTCAGACTGCTCACATGATCACTAAGCATAGAGTTCTAAGCGATAAGCATAGTGTTCCCATTATAGATAAACCCAACCCTGAGTACGGGAAGATAGCAAAAGCAGCTCAAAGTGTGATCTATGATGGCAATGAGATTCTTAAACCTAGACAAAAACCTAGTTGCTCTGAGTGCACAAAGGAAGATAAGAAATTAGATGAAATCACTAGGGAGAAGATGAATAAGAAACTAAATGATCCTAAAAGCAAAGAGAAGAAAGTAATTATAACTCCCCATGACTACAAAAAGGAGAATTGGATCTCCCTGAACATGTTTAAGCCTCAAACATTGTTGACTCCCGAACAAGTGTTCTGGAAAATGGACTTAGATAAGCAGAAAGCAGAAAATATTGTTGAAACAAATCCTCCCCTTAGGAAAATGCCTAAAGCAACTGTGTATCCTCCCAATACGCCAATGCATCTAGTTCCTAGAACGATTGCTACTAAAAGCAAGATCTTAATCAGTCAATATGTTATTTTTCAACTATTTGTTGATTTTGAGAAAACTTGTAAGAAAATGATCACACCCACTGGGATTACTGAAGGGGAAAGGGGTTTTGAACAAACAAAAGAATGCTATTTAACTGAGGTCATGCCTTTCTTTAAACTTCTAAAAGATCACTTTGAGAGTCTTAAAAAGGGGATACATACTGATATTAAGGGAATGGAAAAAGAATTTGATGCAATGATAGTTGAAGTTAGTGACTATGAGCGAGCACTAAAATATAATGAGATTGAGAGGAAGAACCTGCATACACTAAATGAGAACCTGATTTCTGAATGTATTGCTCAAGATGTGTTTTTCACTGCTATAAATTGGTCTATTAATGCTTCTCAATTTCATGAATTATCTGTTGCCCTGAAAGTCTCCCATGATCGTGTCATTGAGCTTGAAAAAACTAATTCTAAACTAAACGAGAAAATTGAACTGGATGATCACAACAATTTGGTTAAACATTTTTCTAAACTAGAAGTTGAGCATTTTAATTTACAACTAAAATGTCAACATCTTAAAGAAAATGTCAAAACTTCAAATATCAAGACATCCTCAGATGCTCCAGAGTTTGATGCAGTTTTTCAAATTAACAAACGTGATGAACAGATTCAAGCTCATTGCAACACGATCAGAAAGTTGAAAGCCCAAATCTCTCAATTAAAGGGTCAAACGAACAATATGACAGGCTCCCAAATGCCTCCTCCTTTAGATTCTCAGAATTCTCAAACGTTTCATCTTCAAAACCTAGTAAATGCATTACAAAAGGAAAACGAAAGTTTTCTAAAAGAAAATGAAAAGGTTAAACGTCATTTCAATGAGTTATTTGAATCAATAAAGGTCACTCGTAACAAAAATAACGAACAAATAGCTTCATTGCAAAAGGAAATTGAGAATCTGAAGAGTCAGGTAAAAGGGAAAATGCCAATGACCAATGGGGAGAATGGTGTATCAATGGTTCACTCTTGTAATAAATATGCTTTGTCTGTGAAATATGTCCCTCCTCATCTCAGGAACAACAAACTTGCTGTTCAAACATACTTCTCATCCCTTAAGGATTGCCTAGAATGTCTGCGTGAGATTGTTGAAGAGGATAAGTTAGAGAAACCTCATGATAATGCAATTGGACATGCATGCTTATATGCCAAACGATCTCAAGAAATCCTAGAATGCTTGATCACAATATGCCCAAAATCCTTAGGTGAGAGAGTTAATCCGTTGATTCCATGCTCGATGCCTAATGCCAAGTATGATACTCATTCAATGCCCAATGTTTTGAATGTGAATCTTAGTGTGCCTTTAAGTAGTTCAGATTCCAGATCTGTCAATGCTATGAAAGAGAACTCAAGTGTGCCTTCTAGGACTACAAATCCCAGCACTTCTAGTTTTAAGAAAGTGAACCTTAGTGTGCCTGCATGTAGTTCAGATCCCAGCACATCTAAACAGGTGATGCAAAGAATAGTAAAACCAACTAATGTTCCCATTCCCTCTACAGGAGTAATCAGTGACATTAAAGGGAGCAGGTCAAAGTCTCAAGACAATACAAGGAATGATAGGACCTCGCAAGCTAAGAATGTGCACTGGAAAAGAGTAGAAGAACAATCTAGAAACTTTTAGCTTGAATCGAATAAAACGAATCGTGTTGATTCTAGTATTAGCCATAGGCGTACTGTAATTAATTCGATTTCTGATACTATTTGCAAACCTTGTATTGATGTCTGCTTGAATTCTGTCTCTAATCATGAATGTGGTGTTAATGTTTTGCCTAATGATGTTAATTGTCCAGTTAATGTTGTTAATGGTAAAATTCATGCTAAAAAGGCTAAAAGGCAAAAACGAAAGAAAGTTAGAAAACAGTGGAAACCCACAGGAAGAACATTTAGTAAGATAGGTTATTATTGGATACCTATTGGTCATAAGAATAATCAGACAATGCCCACTAGAAAATGGATGCCTACTGGTAGAACTATTCCCTTAAGAAGTGAGCACACTGTGAACAGGGCTAATACAGACACTAGTACTGCATCTATTCACAATGATTCCAGTACCTTAATTTCTGATATGAATGCTTCTTTTTCTGATGTGGGTGTTCCAACCATTGTTACTAACCAAATGGAACCCATTCTTGCATGGGGATCCCAATTATCCAGTTATCCATTCTTGTCTGTGTTCAACTGCAGATCGTTCAAATCGTTCTGTGGTACCTGGATTCAGGCTGTTCCAAGCATATGACTGGCGACCGGTCACGGCTCATGAACTTCGTGAGCAAATTCATCGGGACAGTTAGATTCGGGAATGATCATTTCGGTGCTATTATGGGTTATGGAGACTATGTTGTTGGAAAAAGTGTTATCTCCAGGGTTTACTACGTAGAAGGTCTTGGTCACAACTTGTTCTCTGTTGGTCAATTCTGCGATTCTGATCTAGAAGTAGCCTTCAGAAAACATACCTGCTTCGTTAGAGAACTTGATGGTAAGGAACTTTTAAGAGGTTCTCGTGGTTCAAATCTATACACCATCTCTATCGAAGATATGATGAAGTATTCTCCAATTTGCTTGCTGTCAAAGGCCTCTAAAACAAAGTCATGGTTATGGCATCGTCGTCTCAATCACCTGAACTTCGGCACCATCAATGATCTCACCAGAAAGGACTTAGTTGTAGGTTTACCTAGACTCAAGTACAAAAAGGATCATCTTTGTTCAGGATGTCAATTGGGAAAAAGCAAGAAGTATGCCCATAAACCCAAACCTACTAACTCTGTCACAGAAGTTCTTCATATGATTCATATGGATTTATGTGGACCAATGAGGGTGCATAAAATCTTTGGGAAGAAATATGTGTTAGTTGTGGTTGATGATTACTCTAGATTCACCTGGGTCAAGTTCTTAAGGACAAAGGATGAAACTCCTGATATCATCATCAAACTCATCAAACAGCTGCAGGTTCGGCTCAACAAAATAGTCAGAATAATCAGAACAGACAATGGAACTGAGTTTGTCAACAAACAACTCAGTGAATTTTATGAAAGCATAGGAATCAGCCATCAAAGAAGTGTTCCACGAACTCCTCAACAGAACGGTGTAGTTGAAAGACGAAATCGAACTCTTGTAGAAGCCGCTAGAACAATGCTGATTTACTCAAAGGTTCCAATGTTTCTCTGGGCTGAAGCTATTGCCACTGCATGCTACACACAAAATCGTTCCCTGATTCACACTGTTCATGGAAAAACTCCATATGAACTTATCCACAACAGAAAACCTAATCTCTCTTTCCTTTGTGTGTTTGGTGCATTGTGTTATCCAACTAATGAGGGTCAAGACTTAGGCAAACTTAGAGCTAAAGCAGACATTAAAGTATTTGTAGGGTATGCACCAAACAAAATGGGATACCGAATCTACAACAAAAGAACCCGAAATATCATGGAAACAATTCACGTTACGTTTGATGAGCTGACCGGTCAAATGGCTCCTGGACACTCCAGTTCAGTACCCGCACTTCAAAACAGTCCCATTGGTTCATCCCTTATTCCAAACTCTTCTCAAGAAACTCCATATGTACCTCCATCTGAAGATGATTTAAAGAAATTGTTTGATCCTATTTTTGATGAACTTTATGATCCAAGTACTAATGAGGTGTCGATTCCTACTACAGAGGCTGCTCATATTCTTGTGAATGAAGTCAATCCCTCAGTCTCAATATCCTTAAGTCAAGAAGCACCTGCTGCTGATCCTTCAGTCTCATCAACAAATCATCATTCTTCAAATGTACATCATGGAAATGTTTCTGGCATCAATGATGAAGTTAATCCCTTTGCTACTCCTGAAGATGATCCATTTGAAAACATATTTGCTCCTGAATCTTCATCAGAACCATCTTCTTCAGGAGACATCGACTCTGCTACTTCAGTCCCTCAACAACTACCACATGAACACCTCAGAAAATGGACTCACGATCATCCATTAGACAACATCATAGGAAATCCTTCTCGTCCGGTATCCACTCGTAAACAGCTTGCTACTGATGCCTTATGGTGCTTCTTTAACTCTGTACTCTCAAAGATCGAACCTAAAGATGTTAAAACTGCTATGAATGAAGATAGCTGGTTCAATGCCATGCAAGATGAAATTCATGAGTTTGATCGACTTGATGTATGGGAGTTAGTACCTGCTCCAGACTGTGCTATGATTATTGCTCTTAAATGGATCTTCAAAGTGAAACTTGATGAGCATGGTGATGTGTTGAAGAACAAGGCTCGATTAGTTGCTAAAGGATACCGTCAAGAGGAGGGTATTGACTTTGAAGAATCTTTTGCTCCAGTTGCTCGAATCGAGGCAATCAAAATCTTTCTGGCTAATGCTGCTAGTAAGAACATGGTAGTCTATCAGATGGATGTGAAGACGGCATTTCTGAACGGAGACCTTAAAGAAGTCGTCTACGTCAGCCAACCTGAAGGATTTGTAAATCAAGAGCATCCTACTCACGTTTATCGTTTGAAGAAGGCCCTTTACGGTTTAAAGCAAGCTCCAAGGGCATGGTATGATACACTGCCAAAGTTTCTTCTATCAACCGGATTTAGCAAAGGAGCAGTTGATCCAACATTGTTCACCAGGAAGTCAGGCAAACATTTAATTCATGTTCAAATTTATGTTGATGATATTATTTTTGCCTCGACAGACCCAATGGAATGTGATCGTTTTTCAAATGAAATGAGTTCAAAATTTCAAATGTCAATGATGGGACAAATGTCATTTTTCTTGGGATTACAAATTTCGCAAAGTCCCGGAGGCATTTTCATAAATCAATCTAAATATGCAACTGAGATCTTAAAGAAATTTGGATTTGATTCAAGTGACCCTGTTAACACTCCCATGACTGATCGAACCAAACTAGATGAGGACCACTCAGGGATCATGATTGACCAAACAAAATATCGTAGTATGATTGGATCCCTGATGTACCTCACAGCTAGTAGACCAGACATCTTGTTCGCTGTTTGCATGTGTGCTAGATACCAGGCTAAGCCTACTAAAAGGCACCTTGAAGCAGTTAAACGGGTCTTTCGGTATCTCCAAGGAACCATCAATATGGGTCTTTGGTACCCGAAGGACATCGGCATGTCACTAACAGCCTATGCAGATGCTGATCATGCAGGGTGTCAAGATACTCGTCGAAGTACATCTGGAGGTGCTCAGTTTTTGGGTGATAAGCTTGTGAGCTGGTCTTCAAAGAAGCAAATGAGTACTTCTATTTCCTCTACAGAGGCTGAATACATAGCCATGTCATCTTGTTGTGCTCAAATCTTATGGATGAGATCTTAATTATCTGACTATGGCTTTGAATTCAACAAAATCCCTCTGTACTGTGATAATAAAAGTGCTATTGCTCTCTCATGCAACAACGTTCAACACTCAAGAGCAAAGCATATCGACATTCGACATCATTTCATCAGGGAACAAGTGGAAAAAGGTGTGGTGGAACTCTATTTTGTGAGGTCTGAATATCAGTTAGCAGACATCTTCATCAAAGCTCTTCCAAGAGAACGCTTTGAGTTTATTCTTCCACGTCTTGGCTTGAAAAGCCTTCAACCAGAAACACTCAAACGTCTTCAGGAGGAAGACGAGGAGTAAAGGTCCATCTTCATCTATCTCTTGTATATATCTATTCGAAAAACAAAATACAAAATTATAAAACCTTAAAAAATCAAATAGAAAAATATAAAACCTTCAAAATCCATAAAAATCTGAAAAATTCGAAAAATCTTCAAAAAAAAAAAATATTGTCAATTTGTTATGCTTTTTCTCGGTTCGACAATATCTACGGTCTTTGTGCTGTCATTCAAAGAATGACACGGGACTTTAGATGTTGTTCGAATTCTTAAAATATATATATATATATATATATATTTTTGGGAGAAAGAGAAACAATGGTTTATTGTCATTTCAGGCAGTAACCCGCTTTTCAAAGAAAGAACAGAGCCATACTTTATCATGTTTTCAAAATTCCATGCTCTGATTCTATAAACATTTATCTGCTGAAAACTAACTGCTTTGAAAAATAACTCGGTCTCTATTTTTGATAATCATCAGGACTTATTTGTCAAAATCTCTATCTCTCAATCAACAACCTATGTCATTGATTGAGGGGGAGAATGATTTCAATTAAATTAAAAAGTTATTTGTCATTCAATTGTTTTCAAAAGATATTCATGCATGTTTAATCAATGGAGTTTAAAATCTTAATATCCGATTCTTGTCAGCTAAAACGTTTTTCATAATCAAGTCACAGTTCTCCTTAAAAAGCTTTCAAAATCAATTTAAATCTACAGAGATCACAAATCTCAAATGATTTGATAATTGTGATCGGGGGAGAATTTGTGATTTAAATTGAATTTAAACTGATAATTCGGTAAATGGTTTTATAAGGAGGTACAAGCTCTCCTTCCCACATGTGACAAACGATTTCAAAATTTCCATGCACATGTTGAGGGGGAGCATCTATCTTAAACCACGATGATTTGAAACGTGATCATTTATCTCAATGTGCAGGTTCCCTCTAGTATGTGCAAAACTCTTTTCAAACCTAGAAGCACATATTGAGGGGGAGCAAAATCATGAAAACCTCATCCTTCCCCAAAATGCTTTATCTACTTGATTCGATTAAGGAAGTGATGTTGATATCTTTTAGAAAATGGTAATCAAAGAAGTTAATTCTTCCTCTTGCCTCCGTGTGCAAAACGATTTCAAACATTTGATGCACATGTTGAGGGGGAGTTCTCATTCTAAAAATATCAAAAACAATTCAGATACAAAATGCTTTGATAATACATCTTAAGTATCTGGATTGATTTTCAAATGGTTTTCAATTGGTTCCAATGGCAGATGAACAATACCAAATAGACCAACCAACTTTACTTTATGTACGGTGATATAAGGATGATAAGGTTAGGTATTGGTTCCCATGATCTGCCAGAACCGGAGGGATCTACCCAGGGACAATCCACTAGTTAGTGTAGAAGTCCTTAGGTATGATGATAAAAGGAGAAAAGTGAGATATGGGAAGAGTGCGGACTGAGGCAGAGCAAGTACTGGAACAAACCCAAAAAGGTTCTTGCAATGAAGTCTTGTTAAGCACTGAAGGGGTTGAAGAATTAAAAAGAATTGAATGAGAAAAGGGTGAAAACAAATAGCCCTCCATTTATTCAACCTTAGGGCAGAAACCGGGTTCAATTCATATGCTACTGATGGTAACATCGGTATTGAAGACAAGACGTCATGGACCCAGTGACGCACAACACTTCAACTTTCCAAACCACTCAAGATCCTCTTAAAAGGACTTGTTTCATTCTCACGGGGAACCAACATTATCTATCGACTTTCTCTTAGAGATTGTTGATATTGAAGAAGGAGACCCTCTCCCTAGTCTCCGGCACATGATCCAAATATGCACATATTGAGTCTAGAGCCACGAGATCATCAATAAATCTCATTAGGACACTTTCAATGAAGACTCTCTGTTTCACACAATATGGAAAGAGAGATTATATCTTGAGTCCTACCCATTATCCTTGTGGTTTTGCCAGAACATCCGAGTGATATGTGAACATATTCACAGTGAAGATGGAAAACCTTCTGGAGCCAACATCAAACAAGCTCCTGGTAGGTGGCATGTGAGATCTATTATATAGATCAACCATGTGACAACTGAACAGAAACAATGGGGCGATTCAATCTCTTGAATCAATCCTGGTTCAGGTTATGGATTGACGGATACCTTTGAAAAACCGGTCTTTGTGCTTAATAACTCTTTTCTTTAGCACATCGACCGTGCACTAATTTTTCAAATCAAAAGGTGTGTTTATGATTGATAATTGATTTTCAATAAAACCTTCGTTGTATTGCAAAAACAATTTCTATTGAGCAATACACGATTGTTTTTCAAATCTCTTTTCATCAATCAGTGGACTTAAATTCGCTGGTTCACTCACTCCGTGTTGTCTTCTTTGAGACGTTCCGGTTTGAGAACAGCTAGAGCAGCTGCGAAACCCTGTCAAGGAAATTCTTCGGAATTATACCTGATCACAGGCAGTACATGTACTGATCAACGGGGAACCGTGGGCCGTGTACCTCAATTCAACTAAAGTGGTCAAAGACACTTTTGTACGCTTTATTTCTAACTGTTGTATGCAGGTACGCCTGACGTTTGCAGCTGATCAGAATGAAGCGGTCAATCCATAGCCGCATGCTCACACAATACATTCATCTCTCAAGAAATCATGATAAGTGCATCAATGACTCTGATATTTTCACTCCATGCTTCTACTACGCTGCTGCCAATATCATGAATCAACGAAAGCTTCCGCTACTCTGATGAGAAGATATCATGATCCAGAATGTGAGCATGTCGGTCCGAAAGTCACAACATCACATAATACCAACACCACAATGGATGTCTCAGAGATTTTTGATAGCTGATGATCTCAAAAGCTGGCTCAAAATTATTATCACGTGGATCAGTAAAAGACCTCCACTTGGATTAACCAAACATGCAATGAGAAGAATCAATGACTACGAGTTTCGGAGCAAAGTACTACATCAAGAATGCAAGAACAATTTTTAGTGTAATATCTGTTTGTATTCAATGTAAGTTTAGTACATGATTGAGGTGACCTCCCTTAGGGGGAGATTGATAGGAATTAGAAATTCCAGGTATTAAAGAGTCGGTCACCTCAAGTATATGTAATCGTTAGAAAGCTCGTAGTCGTAGTTATTTTAAGCTAAGTAGTATTTAGTTAAGTAACACCGTGGAGGACGGACGGGTCTTTACCCACTGTATGCCTGATCCACAGCCCGTTGTGTGGCGTTTTATGTAAGACTATAAATACTCTCTACCTTGCAAGGTAGAGAGTTGGAGCTCATAATAATATCTTTCACTTTCTCTCACTAAGTTCCCTAAACCTCTAACTTTCTCTCTCTAGAATTCCATTTATATGCCAACTTGGTGTTTTGGTTTGATGTATAAGTGAAATCCAATATCTTACAGAGTTGCTTGAAAATCAATCAGTATCAGAGTTTTCATAAATTTGCAAACTCAATCAATGACTTCCGCGCTTTTAATCTTTTCATAAAATGAGTCATTGATTGAGGGGGAGAATGTTTTTCAAATTTATATCATCTATCGGACTTATCTAATTATCCTAAATGCTTAACTAAAAAATGATGTTAACCTACGTTGAAGGACTAGGTGCCTAGGATATGATTGTTAGGATTAGATGATTAGAGTTTGATAAACACATTATTCCCATACCTTTTATGATATGATTGATATGTTGGATTGACTTTTATTAGTCGATTGCTGTTTGGGTGTTGTCGACCACCATATATCTGTTTGTATGTCCACTAACATATGCAAATAAGATGGTTTATAAGATTGTTCCCGATCCGGATCCCGCATTATAAGATGATTGGATGCCGAAAGGAAAGGGTAACTATATCTTGGGTTGACAAATAAAGAAACGAAGCTTAATTTGACCTCTATAGAGAGTTGGCATGGAAAAATGCAACGTAAGGGGTCTCACTCCATCAGCAGATGGTTTTCTTCATTGACAAATGAAGAAACGGAGCTTAATTGGACCTCTATGAAGAGTTGGCATGACAAATGCAACGTCAGAGGTCTCACTGCATCAGCAGATGTTTTTCTTCCAACCCTCAACAACAACAAAAAAAGCAGCTCAACCACCTAACGTATTTTTGTGCAGGACAACTAGTGAATAATACCATTTTTCAAAATTATTTGATAAAATTGTTTTGAAAATGGAAAAATATTGTTTTGAAAATCGACAGGACTAAATTTTGAAAATCACCGGACTTTATTTTATCAAAACCTAAGTCACTCAATCATCGACTACGGTCATCGATTGAGGGGGAGAGTGATTTAAAATAAAATATTTTCAAACGATATTTCTTCATAAAAGGTCCGTTTGTACAATAATAAGTCGTGATCTAAAGATTTAATGTTATGTCATGGTATGATTTTCTTTAAAACTCAAAGATCTTACAAAATGAAATTTTTTATGTTCTTGTTTGATTGTGAAATTGTTTTATTTTACTTAAAGTTCTCTTAAAAAACTATCATACCTGACACTAGCAATCTTTAATGTCTAAAATTGATCCGTATCAATCATTTTTCTAAATTAAATCTTGCCACGTCTTTCCCCTAAAATTTTTAAATGACTTAAATCAATTGGGATCACAAATCTCAAAAGGTTTGAAATTTTTGATCGGGGGAGAGATCGTGATTTAAATCTGAAATCTATTTTAGTCCTTTAAAGGCACTCCTGCCTCCATGTGCCAAACGATTTCAATATATGATGCACATGATTGAGGAGGAGCATTTATCCAAAAACAAGATGAGTATTTAAAACCAGGCCACATTTTCTCCTATGTTTTCTAAACCTAATTAAATCACTTGGGATCCAAAGTCTCAAATGGTTTGACATTTTTGATCGGGGGAGAATTTGTGATTTAATTATGAAATATGATAAAAGATGATCGTTTTGATTCAATGTGCAAGTTCTCTCTAATATGTGCTAAAATCTTTCGTATATCGATGCACATATTGAGGGGGAGCGAATAGTTTCTGTTAGGAATTATCGGTTACCCCAAATATTATCTAGCAAAAGTTAGCTCGTAGACATATCGTTAGTTACGTTATTTCTTAGTTTATTAGTTAGTTATTAACGTAGTTTAGTTTAGTGCAACACCGTGGAGGAAGGACGGGTCTTTACCCACTGTATGCATGATCCACAGTCCGTTAGGAGGACGTATTGTATGTAACTATAAATACCCTCTACCTCCCAAGGTAGAGGGTTGGACCTTTCACTCAATCTAACCTTCTTTCTTTTGTTTACTTTCTCTCTCTAGAAAGACTCCCATCTTCCACTTTCTCTCTCTATGTGACAACTCGCAATTTCAGGTCATTTCTCAAGTTTCACTATTTCATCATTTATCGTAAACTGGGTTTACGAGTATCAAATTCGCGTAACCTTAATGGTTTAGCTGCGAATTCATGAACAATCATCGAGGACATTTCATATAGACTAGGTTTAGTCTACATTTCATTGGCATCATTATCATCACGTTAGTTCATTCATGATTTTGCATTTCACAATAAACGCGTAATTTTCATATTAAATAAACGCTATCGCGTAATTAATTATTTTGAACAATTGATCCGATACTTCCAAAAAAATTATCCCGATATATTTTTATATTTACATTAAGTTTATAAAAATAATATTATGAGTTTACCCAGTATTTTAAATTTATTTTGTATATAAATTGTTAAATTTATATTATTATGACGGTTATCTTAAAAACTACACGATAATTATTATTTCACTCAAATTTTGCAAGAAATGTATTTTTACAATTTTTATGACCTCAATATATTTTACTATGATCCGTTAAAATTTATTTCTAGCTAACGCTACCCTAAATGCTCAAATGTGTATACAAATTACAACTTATCTTTATTTAACTTACTTTACTTATACATCTACATACATAATAATAAATAAAAAAAAATAAAAAAAATATGTATTATTAAATACATGGTGATTCACCAAGGATTTGCTAGATTTTCTTTACTTGTAGTGTTATACACTCCAACTCTTACACACATACAATCAAATAATTCAAAGTGTAAAGTCAAGGTTTTCTCTCCTCTTTTTCTTCTCTCAAAACCGGCCACCATAAGGAGATCAAGAAGGAGTTCATCAAAAATCTTCAAGTCAAGTTTTGAGATACACTCTTAGTTTAGGTTTTGAAATAAAAACCTAGGGTGTTTAAGATTAAACCTTTGTTCTTTTCACCTCATCAAGTTAACTAGTAAGCATCTCATGTCCATTTTTCATCTTTCATATTTATTTCATATTTATTACATCATATTTGAGTTAACATGCAAGACTTATGGATGTTTATACCACTTTTACATTGTTTTTAAGAGTTATATATAAATATGTCATCCTATAATTATTCCTTGTAATATATCACTCTTGGTGATGTCTAGGAACCCATGACACCCTAAGAAGGTGTATGGTAGGATTAGAATAGCTTCGGAGTTGTTTTGAATTGGTTGGAATAGATTTGGCGCGAGAAAAACTCATTTCGACAAGTTTAAAAAAGGGTCTGATCTTATTTTCGAAATCTGGAAAATCCGACAGTAGATAAAAATGTTTGGCCTAGATATTTAGAAAATATACTTTAAAACGAAACCGTGGCCGCTTGAACGGATTAAAACGGAGCTATAACGAAGAAGATATGAATTTTTCAAGTTTGACGACGAAAAATAATTGTTTCAGAAAATTCAGCATGTTATGTCCACTTTTTACGAGACAAAAATGAGTCTTAAGCGTTATAAATTGTGTCGTTTTATCAAAAATAAATTAGTATACCTTGATACGAAGCTAAGGACATATAATACGTAGAAAACGGACTTGTAACAATTAAATTATAAACGTTTACATCAAATTGCCGTAACTTTATTAATTAAGAAAAACTATATTATTTCTAATAGACAAGTGTTACGGTAAACAAGTAACCATATTGAAGGTCGTTTATAACATTGATGTAGAACTTTTTATAAAGTGATGTCTTCTAGTAAAAGTAAGTTCGTCAAGCATATTTTCCAAAATGTCCGACCGTTTGTCAAGCGGAGTTGTAACGAATAAAATACGGTCACTTAAACTTTGCCCAAAACCACTCTTAAACAATATTTTGGACAAAGGTACCATACTTAACCTATATTTTTCTCCATGATCGAGACCTCTAGGACGAAAACTTAAACACTAAAACTTTGAGATTATCATACGAGCTTCCCAAAACCGTTGAGTTCGTTTCCTAACGCTCGACGTGCACCATTTTACGACTAGATTTTAGAGGCCGTTTTAGTCACTTACATGGAAATTTCAACGATATTATTTTAAGACGAAAAGTTATAATTTCATAATAAATCACTAAATGACTATTGTAGGATGTCATTTTGACGTAAATACTTGCAAGGTAATTTAAGATTGGTCAAGACGTCAAAAGAGTATTTTTCGACGAAGAGTATTATTTTCAAAAATTCACAAGTGGTATAGATATCATACGAATTGCATGCATAACATTACATCATAACTTATCATATATCATATCATTCATAATAGGTTCAAGTTAGAGATTCACGCTACATTTCAGTGTGCTCACTTTTGTCATCGCATCACTTCATCAAGTGAGTTTTCATAGCCCCATTTTCAATTGTTTTGAACTATTTTGGGGGAGATACATGCTTAACTATTTTTCACAAGTACTTTAGATTTTTAAGGATAAATTCTATCATGATCACCATTGTTTCAAAATCGAATGTTGTACTATATCAATTGTTCTTGTTTGCGTGCTATAGTTATACGTCGAATAAAGTACTATATCAGTTGACTACTGATACATTGAGTCATGTACTATTGTTTATGTGCTATAGTTCTACGTCGTATAATGTTCTAAATCAGTTGACTACTGATACATTGAGTCTAGTCCTATTGATTAAGTGCTATTGTTCTACGTCGAGTTAGGTACTATTGTGAATTCATTTGACATCATGTGTTTGAACATAAACTATACACATTTTGGCAGTGGGTTGTGAACACACAGGTTGCAAGTTTTGTATGGGCGAAACTTGGAACTGGGTGGATTTACAATGCCTTTGCTGCATAAACGATTTTGAAAGACTTTACATTTCAACACAAACTCTATGAACTCACTCAACCTTTGTGTTGACACTTTTTAGCATGTTTTATCTCAGGTATCTAAGGCATTCACTTCATGGCATGCATAAGGACTTATCGTAGAGTCGTGGTGACGACGCGTCTCTCATGGATTTATGCACTTTAAAAACATCGTTTGAATTGTAACAAACTTATTTCCGCCCAAGTTGATTTTCATTTGGGACCTATACTTTGTAAACTCTGATTGTTTTATTAAATCAAACGATGTTCTTTTCAAACGACACTTTAGGTCGTTCAATATAACTGTGATTGTGATGCTATGACAGTCAACCCCCAGGAATTCCATTCCGCTGCAAAACAGGTAATTTGGGGGTGTGACAGATTGGCATCAGAGCTTCAGTTATAGAGAACTAGGTTGCATCATTGACCCTAGACTATAACTACATCATCATAGCATCTCATCATTTCATCATAAGTGCATATTTACTTTACATGTGGTTTATACGTACATTTTGCGAGTTATTTACTTTCATTTCAAATCGATTGTCACATGGATGCCTTCAAATACCCATCCCATTATCCTTTCCTCATACTCTAATGTGGAGAATACCTTGTCATTCCCTATCATGATTTTAACATCAGTTGATTCATTACCGATAACGTCGAATGCCGAGACAAAACCTTTAAGTAGGGCAAAGTCACTCTCACTCCTTTGTTTCACCACTAACATGTCGAGTTAAACGCTATTCACACATTAAGTCACTAAACCATCATACATTTGAAGCACTTACGACATCTCATAAGCTATCTCTTAGGAACCCGTCGATCATTTTGAAAAATAACCTCAAACTTATCACCTCATATCATATCTCTTTGGAGCGTTTATTATTGACATCGGACTTTGCTACATCTCACCTTTCCTCTTATTTTGAAGAAGATATGGCGCCGAAGAAAGCTGCACCCGAATTGACACAAGCGGCTATGCAAAAGTATGTGAGGGATAGTATAGCCGAGGCATTAAGGACTGAAAGGGCAACAGTGGCTGCTGCTGCTGAGGCTGCAGCTACTGCCGAAGCCGCTAGGATTGCTGAAGCTGCTAGACAAGCGGCTGCTGCCGAAGCTGCTAGACTTGCTGCTGCTACAGGAGCTGCAGGAGGGTTTGGAGTTCGAAATTGTACATACAAGGACTTTAAGAACTGTGATCCCACAAAGTTCAAAGGCACGGAAGGAGCCACTGCTATGATTCGATGGTTTGAGAAAATGGAGTCTGTGTTTCTTTTATGCAATTGCCCAGATGACTACAAGGTAAAGTTCGCCACTGGTACACTCTTAGATGGCGCAATGTCATGGTGGAACTCGTATGCGCAGCCTATTGGTATTGAAAATGCTTACAAGCTCACGTGGAATGAATTCAAGAATCTGGTAACTAAGAAGTATTGTCCACGCACGGAGGTGAAGAAATTAGAAACGGAATTTTACGAGTTAGTGGCTGTTGGTTATGACATCGAGACCTACATCAGGAGGTTTCAAGAATTGGCTGCACTATGTCCATTAATGGTTTCGGACAATGAGAAACTACTGGAAAATTTCATTGGAGGACTTCCACAATGTATTCAAGGAGATGTAACTTCTTCCGATCCACAAACAATTGAAGAGACTATTAGGATAACTCAAAAACTCATGGCTCAAGTTGTGAAGGGGGAAAACATTATCAACAATAACCGCAACAACAACAACAACAACCAAACTAGCAACAACAAAAGGAAATGGGAAAATGACCAGGGAGGTTATGATAACGACGACCAAAACCGTAACACTAACCATCACCAACAACTGAATAGAAGACAAGAAGTCGCCAGGGTCTATATTGCTGCACCAACAAGGGGAAGAGCTTATACTGGAAACTTACCGCAATGCCACCAATGCACGCTACATCATAACGGTCCATGTGGTATATGCTTTAGCTGTCACAAAGTAGGACACCTTGCTAAGGACTGCAGGGGCAAGGCCATAGTCACGTGCTTCGGATGTGGGGAGCAAGGACACTATCGGAATCAATGTCCTCAAAACCAAGGTCAACAAGTTGAAGGTGCTCATGGGAATGCATACATGTTCGGAGGAGGAGAAGCTCGTCAAGGTATCAACAACGCGGAAGACTAAAGAAGTTCGGAAACTAACAGTCTTATTTCTCCTTATGTACTATGTCGTACTAAGTTTATGTTTTCCATCGTATCCGAATCTTTATAACCTAAGATGTATTACTGTTTGATAAACCACTCGTTGTAAAATATTCTCATCTATCGTACTTTATTTCCTTTCGATTCGATATCATTTACGAGAATTTTAATTCTTTTTACTTTAACTACCATTTTAACGACACGGTTTAAATCTTTGTAAACATTGAGAGTTATAACAACTAAACCGAACGTCACGTCATCGTTCCTTAATTATACATAGCCTAGCTAACTATGTCTAATTCTGGAGGGATCATGTTATGTTGGGAGCAGTTATTTATAAATCTTAGTGCAAGCAAATTTTTCACATATTTCAAAGTCAAAGTGTTATTCGTGGGAGATTTATCCAACATTTTCTCTACTATGATGTTTTATACACTCTCAATCGTCGATAACCGTAACGACACTTCTCCATGTCTTCTCTCCTCAATATTCATCATAAATTCAAAAATTCGATAGACTAACACGAACTGAATTCAGGGACTGAATTCCTTTTTGGATGGGCGAATGTGACAACTCGCAATTTCAGGTCATTTCTCAAGTTTCACTATTTCATCATTTATCGTAAACTGGGTTTACGAGTATCAAATTCGCGTAACCTTAATGGTTTAGCTGCGAATTCATGAACAATCATCGAGGACATTTCATATAGACTAGGTTTAGTCTACATTTCATTGGCATCATTATCATCACGTTAGTTCATTCATGATTTTGCATTTCACAATAAACGCGTAATTTTCATATTAAATAAACGCTATCGCGTAATTAATTATTTTGAACAATTGATCCGATACTTCCAAAAAAATTATCCCGATATATTTTTATATTTACATTAAGTTTATAAAAATAATATTATGAGTTTACCCAGTGTTTTAAATTTATTTTGTATATAAATTGTTAAATTTATATTATTATGACGGTTATCTTAAAAACTACACGATAATTATTATTTCACTCAAATTTTGCAAGAAATGTATTTTTACAATTTTTATGACCTCAATATATTTTACTATGATCCGTTAAAATTTATTTCTAGCTAACGCTACCCTAAATGCTCAAATGTGTATACAAATTACAACTTATCTTTATTTAACTTACTTTACTTATACATCTACATACATAATAATAAATAAAATAAAATAAAAAAATATGTATTATTAAATACATGGTGATTCACCAGGATTTGCTAGATTTTCTTTACTTGTAGTGTTATACACTCCAACTCTTACACACATACAATCAAATAATTCAAAGTGTAAAGTCAAGGTTTTCTCTCCTCTTTTTCTTCTCTCAAAACCGGCCACCATAAGGAGATCAAGAAGGAGTTCATCAAAAATCTTCAAGTCAAGTTTTTAACAACCTAGATACACTCTTAGTTTAGGTTTTGAAATAAAAACCTAGGGTGTTTAAGATTAAACCTTTGTTCTTTTCACCTCATCAAGTTAACTAGTAAGCATCTCATGTCCATTTTTCATCTTTCATATTTATTTCATATTCATTACATCATATTTGAGTTAACATGCAAGACTTATGGATGTTTATACCACTTTTACATTGTTTTTAAGAGTTATATATAAATATGTCATCCTATAATTATTCCTTGTAATATATCACTCTTGGTGATGTCTAGGAACCCATGACACCCTAAGAAGGTGTATGGTAGGATTAGAATAGCTTCGGAGTTGTTTTGAATTGGTTGGAATAGATTTGGCGCGAGAAAAACTCATTTCGACAAGTTTAAAAAAGGGTCTGATCTTATTTTCGAAATCTGGAAAATCCGACAGTAGATAAAAATGTTTGGCCTAGATATTTAGAAAATATACTTTAAAACGAAACCGTGGCCGCTTGAACGGATTAAAACGGAGCTATAACGAAGAAGATATGAATTTTTCAAGTTTGACGACGAAAAATAATTGTTTCAGAAAATTCAGCATGTTATGTCCACTTTTTACGAGACAAAAATGAGTCTTAAGCGTTATAAATTGTGTCGTTTTATCAAAAATAAATTAGTATACCTTGATACGAAGCTAAGGACATATAATACGTAGAAAACGGACTTGTAACAATTAAATTATAAACGTTTACATCAAATTGCCGTAACTTTATTAATTAAGAAAAACTATATTATTTCTAATAGACAAGTGTTACGGTAAACAAGTAACCATATTGAAGGTCGTTTATAACATTGATGTAGAACTTTTTATAAAGTGATGTCTTCTAGTAAAAGTAAGTTCGTCAAGCATATTTTCCAAAATGTCCGACCGTTTGTCAAGCGGAGTTGTAACGAATAAAATACGGTCACTTAAACTTTGCCCAAAACCACTCTTAAACAATATTTTGGACAAAGGTACCATACTTAACCTATATTTTTCTCCATGATCGAGACCTCTAGGACGAAAACTTAAACACTAAAACTTTGAGATTATCATACGAGCTTCCCAAAACCGTTGAGTTCGTTTCCTAACGCTCGACGTGCACCATTTTACGACTAGATTTTAGAGGCCGTTTTAGTCACTTACATGGAAATTTCAACGATATTATTTTAAGACGAAAAGTTATAATTTCATAATAAATCACTAAATGACTATTGTAGGATGTCATTTTGACGTAAATACTTGCAAGGTAATTTAAGATTGGTCAAGACGTCAAAAGAGTATTTTTCGACGAAGAGTATTATTTTCAAAAATTCACAAGTGGTATAGATATCATACGAATTGCATGCATAACATTACATCATAACTTATCATATATCATATCATTCATAATAGGTTCAAGTTAGAGATTCACGCTACATTTCAGTGTGCTCACTTTTGTCATCGCATCACTTCATCAAGTGAGTTTTCATAGCCCCATTTTCAATTGTTTTGAACTATTTTGGGGGAGATACATGCTTAACTATTTTTCACAAGTACTTTAGATTTTTAAGGATAAATTCTATCATGATCACCATTGTTTCAAAATCGAATGTTGTACTATATCAATTGTTCTTGTTTGCGTGCTATAGTTATACGTCGAATAAAGTACTATATCAGTTGACTACTGATACATTGAGTCATGTACTATTGTTTATGTGCTATAGTTCTACGTCGTATAATGTTCTAAATCAGTTGACTACTGATACATTGAGTCTAGTCCTATTGATTAAGTGCTATTGTTCTACGTCGATGTCACACCCCCAAATTACCTGTTTTGCAGCGGAATGGAATTCCTGGGGATTGACTGTCATAGCACCACAATCACAGTTATATTGAACGACCTAAAGTGTCGTTTGAAAAGAACATCGTTTGATTTAATAAAACAATCAGAGTTTACAAAGTAGGTCCCAAATGTAAATCAACTTATGCGGAAATAAGTTTGTACAATTCAAACGATGTTTTAAAGTATGTAAAACCCAAGTGAGACGCGTCGTCATCGCGACTCCATGATGTGTCCAAATGCATGCCATGAAGTGAATGCCTTAGATACCTGAGATAAAACATGCTAAAAGTGTCAACACAAAGGTTGAGTGAGTTCATAGAGTTTATGAAGAAATGTAAAGCCTTTCAAAAATCGTTTATGCAGCAAAGGCATTGAAAATCCACTCAGTTCCAAGTTCCGCCCATACAAAACTTGCAACCTGTGTGTTCACAACCCATTGCCAAAGTGTAATGTAGTTTATGTTCAAGCCCACATCGTCAAATGAATTCACAAAATAGTGTCTAACTTAATGTATCAATAGTTACTTGATATAACAAATATGAGTGTTGATCAAATCGTTCCAAGACCGTTAGTCCATGATTGTACCAAGTACATGAATATACCAAGTCCGTTAGCCCAATGTTATACCAAGACCGTTAGCTCAACATTATCCAAGTCCGTTAGATCAATATTATACCAAGTCCGTTAGCTCAATGAATATACCAAGACCATTAGCTCAATGAATATGATATGGAAGTTCTAAGTGTGGCAAAACTGTTACTACGCATGACTAAGCATTCAGTTCAGTTCAACATGTAGTTTCAAATAATCATGATAGTTATGAAAATAATTGAGCATGTATCTCCCCCAAAACATTTATGAAAACAAGTAAAAGCAGGGGCTATGAAAACTCACTTGGTGGAATGATGCGAAGACAAAAGTGAGTACACCGAGATGTAATATGATACGTTAATCTTGACCTATTGTGAAGGATATGATACGTCATGAGTTGCAATGTAATGTTATGATATGCATGCACTACGTATGTCATTTATACCATTTGCGAGTTTTGAAAATATTACTTGTCGTCGAAAAATACTCGTTTGACGTCTTGACCAATCAAAAATCACTTTTCAAGTATTTACGTCAAAATGTCATCCTACAATGGTTTTATAATGATTTTTGGTGAAATTATCACTTTTCGTCGCAAAACAATGTCGTCGGAAATATCATGAAATTAACAAAAATGGCTTTGGAAATCTAGTCGTAAAATGGTGTACGTCGATCGTTAGAGAACAAACTCGACGGTTTTGGAAAGTTTGTATCGATATCTAGAAGTTTCAGTTCAGAAGTTTTCGTCCAAAAGGTCTCGATCATAAAGATATTAAGGGCTAAAGATGGTGGTTTTTGCTAATTGTGTGCAGAAAATAAGTTTCGGCCAAGTTTGAACATCCGTAATTTATTTACTAAAACTCCGCTTGACAAACGGCTTTTTGTTTTGAAAAATATGGCCGGTGAACTTGATTTTACTAGAAGACATTTCGTTCTAAAAAGTTTCACAACCTTGTTAAAAACAGCCGCAAACATGGACGTTACAGCTAGTGAAATACTTGTAACGTAAAAATAATATAGTTTTTCAGAAAATAATATTTACGGCAACTTTATAAAAACGTGCATATATTTGTCGTTTCAAATCCGTTTTCTACGTAAAATATGTCCTTAGCTTCGTATCGAAGTAAACTAATATATTTTTGACTAGTCGAAATAATTTGTGAAGCTTAAGGCTCATTTTTGACCCGAAAATACTAAAAACAGCAAAGCTGAATTTTCTGAAAAGTGTACGTTTCGTCGTCAAACTTTAAAAATTCACCACGGCTTCGTTATAACTCCGTTTTTATCCGTTCAAAAGGCCACGGATTCGTTTTAAAGTATATTTTCTAAATATCAAGGCCAAAGTTTCGTACCATCAGTAGGTTTTTCCAGAAATTCGAATTAAGGACAGAACCTAAATATATAGTTATCGAAAATAGTTTTTCTCGGACAAAACCTATTCTAATCCCTTCAAATCAACTCCGAAACTAATCTAATCCTACCATACACCTTCTTAGGGTGTCATGGGTTCCTAATCACCATCAAGACCAAAGAATACCATGGGAATAATTATAGGATGACCAATATGTATATATAACTTCTAAAATCATGAAATAAATGGTATAAATCACATATCATGCATATAAGCTCCAAAAATGAAAAGAAACATATGAAAATGACAAGGAAACATGAAAATGATAAAAACATGCTTACAAGTGATAATGAAGAGGTGTAGGTAACAAGGATTAACTTAAATATCCTTGGTTTTTATTTCAAAACCATATAAAGGATATAATCTAGGTTGATTATACACTTGTGCTTGCAAAACTTTTGATCCCTATGTAGCTTGATGTATGACCGGTTTTGAGAACCCAAAGGAGAGAAAAGAAAGCTTCTAAAACTTGTGAAAATGAAATGAATGAGTAAATTGTCTAAGTAAAGACTTATGTATTATTGTAGAGACAAGAATTACCAACTTAATAAATGAAGTTACCCTCCCCCTTCCTTATGGCCGGATTTTGGGGGACTTTTGTCTCCAAAATATCTTTTTTTTTTTAAATGTTGTGTATAATTGTGTAAATATTTGAAAGATGTAAATGAAATAGATTTAAGTTAAAGTAGATGGTAGATTTTTTTGTACAAGTAAGTTTTTGATAGATCAACATAGAATGTATTGAGATGATAAAAATTGTAAAAATACATTCCTTGTGAAATTTGGGTGATAAAATAATTATCGTATAATTTTTAAGAAAACGACGTAATAATTAAACTTTAACGATTTATGTACCAAATAAATTTGAAACACTAGGAAAACTAAAAATAGAGTTTTTATAAACTAAATGTAAGTTTAAAAATACCTCGGGATCATTTTTGATAGTAACGGATTAAATATACAAAATAATAACTCACGCGATAAAGATTATTAAATATAAAAATTACGCGTTGAAGGTGAAATGAAATGTCGTGAATGAATTAATGAGATGCACATGATGTCAATGAAATGTAGACTAATCGTAGTCCATATAAAATGTACGTGATGTCATGATCATGAATTCGCCGCTAAACCTCCAAGGTTACGCGAATTTGAAACAAGTAAACCAAGTTTACTAAAAATGTTGAAATAATGAGACATGAACGGTGTCGAGAAATGTCCTGAAAGTACGGGTTGTCACATTCGCCCATCCAAAAAGGAATTCAGTCCCTGAATTCAATCGTTGTTAGGTCTAACGGGTTTAGGGTTTGATGTGGCAAACTTTCCCATTCCCGAGCAAAACCCTCAAAAGACTTTTCGGTAACCGATTTTTACTTAATCTCACAACTCATCAAACAAGAACTGTCATGAGATTAGGCTAAATCGGTTTAGGTAACGACTTGTTTCTAGCTCGATCTTTGCAACTCATCAAACAAGAACTGTCACGCGGATCAAACTGGAAACAAGTGGTTTGAAGAAAATCTTTTGAAAATTTGGCTCGATTACGGAATTGCTTACTCATATGAGACTACTACTCCCTTCATTGCATGATTCTTCCTGAATTAGACATAGGTGATCAGGCTATGTATAATTTAGGAGTAACTATGCAATGCTTGGACTAATCGACTCATATGTTGTTTGGTGTTGAGTCAACTGATGTTAAAATTGTGATGAACACCGAGGAGAGAAGACATGGAGAAGTGTCGTTAAAATGATAGTTGAAGTAAAAAGAATTAAAATCCTCGTAAATGATAACAAATCGGAAAGAAAATAAAGTACGATAGATGAGAATATTTTACAACGAGTGGTTTAGCAAAAGTAGTACATCTTTAAGTTATAAAGTTTCGGATACGATGATTAGACATAAACTTGGTACAACATAGTACATAAGGAGAAATAAGACTGTTAGTTTCCGAACTTCTTCAGTCTTCCGCGTCGTTGATACCTTGACGAGCTCCTCCTCCTCCTTCTAACATATATACATTCCCATGGGCACCTTCGACTTGTTGACCTTGGTTTTGAGGACATTGATTTCTATAGTGTCCTTGCTCCCCACATCCGAAGCATGTGACTACGGCTTTACCTTTACAATCCCTGGCTAGATGTCCCGGTGTTTGGCATTTGTGGCACTTTGCAGGGCAAGGACCCGAGTGATGAAAATTACATCGATTACATAGTGGGTGTGTTCCAGCATACCCTCTACCTCTCATTGGTGCAACGACATAAACCATTCCCGCTTCTTGCCTTCTATTTTGTTGTTGTTGATGGTTAGTGTTGCGGTTTTGGTTGTTGTTATAACCTCCTTGGTCGTTTTCCCATTTTCTTTTGTTGTTGTTGATTTGGTTATCGTCATTGTTGTTGTTGTTTTGGTTATTGTAGTAGTTGGTGCAGTTGTTGGGGTTGTTGTTGTTTTGGTTGGTGTTGGGGTACTTGCATCTCTTCACTACCTGGGCCATGAGCTTTTGAGTCAATCGAATAGCTTCCTCAATCGTTTGCGGGTCAGAAGAAGTCACATCGCCTTGAATAATTTCGGGAAGTCCCCCGATGAAAGCCTCTAGCAACTTCTCATTATCAGAAACCATGGACGGGCATAACACAGCCAATTCTTGGAATCTCCGAATGTAAGTGTCAATATCGTACCCAATGGTTACTAATTCATAGAACTCCGTCTCCAACTTTTTGATTTCCGTACGTGGACAAAACTTCTTAGTCACCAAACCCTTAAATTGCTCCCAAGTAAGCTTGAAAGCATTCTCCATCCCAATCGGTTGAGCATAAGAATTCCACCACGATAATGCTCCATCGAGTAATGTGCTCGTAGCAAATTTAACTTTACTATCATCCGGACAGTTACATAGCAAAAACACTGATTCCAATTTTTCAAACCATCGAACCATTGCTGTAGCTCCCTCGGTACCTCTAAATTTCGTGGGCTCACCACTTTTGAAATCCTTGTACGAACATTTCTTAACTCCGGATCCTCCGGCATTTCCAGTAGCAGCAGCTAGCCTAGCGGCTACAGCAGCAGTCGCGGCCTCGGCAGCAGCAGCAGCCACCGTTTCCCTTTCAACTCTTAGAGCATTAGCAATGCTATCATTCACTAACTTCTGAATAGCCGCTTGGGTCATTTCAACTGTAGCTTTCTTCGGTGCCATATCTTCTTCAAAACAAGAGGAAATGTGAGACGTAGCAAAATCCGATGTTAATAATAAGCGCTTCAAAGAAATGTGATAAGAAACGATGAGTTTGTGGTTATTTTTCAAAATGATCGACGGTTTCCGAAAAGATAGGTTATGAGGTGTTGTAAGTGCTTCAATGTATGATGGTTTAGAGACTTAATGTGTGAATAAAGTGTAACTCGACATGTTAGTGGTGAAACAAAGGAGTGAGAGCGACTTCGCCCTATTTAAAAGTTTATCTCGGCATTCGACGTTATCGGTGACAAGTCGATTGATGTGGAAATTGTGATAGGGAATGACAAGGAATTCTCCACATTAGAGTATGAAGAAAGAATAATGGAATGGGCATTTAAGGGCATCCATGTGACAATCGATGTGAAATGAAAGTGAATAACTCGAAAAATGTACGTAAAAACCGCATGTAAAGTGAACATGCACTTGTGATGAAATGATGAGATGCTATGATAATGCAGTTATAGTCTAGGGTCAATGATGCAACCTAGTTCTCTATAACTGAAGCTCTGATGCCAATCTGTCACACCCCCAAATTACCTGTTTTGCAGCGGAATGGAATTCCTGGGGATTGACTGTCATAGCACCACAATCACAGTTATATTGAACGACCTAAAGTGTCGTTTGAAAAGAACATCGTTTGATTTAATAAAACAATCAGAGTTTACAAAGTAGGTCCCAAATGTAAATCAACTTATGCGGAAATAAGTTTGTACAATTCAAACGATGTTTTAAAGTATGTAAAACCCAAGTGAGACGCGTCGTCATCGCGACTCCATGATGTGTCCAAATGCATGCCATGAAGTGAATGCCTTAGATACCTGAGATAAAACATGCTAAAAGTGTCAACACAAAGGTTGAGTGAGTTCATAGAGTTTATGAAGAAATGTAAAGCCTTTCAAAAATCGTTTATGCAGCAAAGGCATTGAAAATCCACTCAGTTCCAAGTTCCGCCCATACAAAACTTGCAACCTGTGTGTTCACAACCCATTGCCAAAGTGTAATGTAGTTTATATTCAAGCCCACATCGTCAAATGAATTCACAAAATAGTGTCTAACTTAATGTATCAATAGTTACTTGATATAACAAATATGAGTGTTGATCAAATCGTTCCAAGACCGTTAGTCCATGATTGTACCAAGTACATGAATATACCAAGTCCGTTAGCCCAATGTTATACCAAGACCGTTAGCTCAACATTATCCAAGTCCGTTAGATCAATATTATACCAAGTCCGTTAGCTCAATGAATATACCAAGACCATTAGCTCAATGAATATGATATGGAAGTTCTAAGTGTGGCAAAACTGTTACTACGCATGACTAAGCATTCAGTTCAGTTCAACATGTAGTTTCAAATAATCATGATAGTTATGAAAATAATTGAGCATGTATCTCCCCCAAAACATTTATGAAAACAAGTAAAAGCAGGGGCTATGAAAACTCACTTGGTGGAATGATGCGAAGACAAAAGTGAGTACACCGAGATGTAATGTGATACGTTAATCTTGACCTATTGTGAAGGATATGATACGTCATGAGTTGCAATGTAATGTTATGATATGCATGCACTACGTATGTCATTTATACCATTTGCGAGTTTTGAAAATATTACTTGTCGTCGAAAAATACTCGTTTGACGTCTTGACCAATCAAAAATCACTTTTCAAGTATTTACGTCAAAATGTCATCCTACAATGGTTTTATAATGATTTTTGGTGAAATTATCACTTTTCGTCGCAAAACAATGTCGTCGGAAATATCATGAAATTAACAAAAATGGCTTTGGAAATCTAGTCGTAAAATGGTGTACGTCGATCGTTAGAGAACAAACTCGACGGTTTTGGAAAGTTTGTATCGATATCTAGAAGTTTCAGTTCAGAAGTTTTCGTCCAAAAGGTCTCGATCATAAAGATATTAAGGGCTAAAGATGGTGGTTTTTGCTAATTGTGTGCAGAAAATAAGTTTCGGCCAAGTTTGAACATCCGTAATTTATTTACTAAAACTCCGCTTGACAAACGGCTTTTTGTTTTGAAAAATATGGCCGGTGAACTTGATTTTACTAGAAGACATTTCGTTCTAAAAAGTTTCACAACCTTGTTAAAAACAGCCGCAAACATGGACGTTACAGCTAGTGAAATACTTGTAACGTAAAAATAATATAGTTTTTCAGAAAATAATATTTACGGCAACTTTATAAAAACGTGCATATATTTGTCGTTTCAAATCCGTTTTCTACGTAAAATATGTCCTTAGCTTCGTATCGAAGTAAACTAATATATTTTTGACTAGTCGAAATAATTTGTGAAGCTTAAGGCTCATTTTTGACCCGAAAATACTAAAAACAGCAAAGCTGAATTTTCTGAAAAGTGTACGTTTCGTCGTCAAACTTTAAAAATTCACCACGGCTTCGTTATAACTCCGTTTTTATCCGTTCAAAAGGCCACGGATTCGTTTTAAAGTATATTTTCTAAATATCAAGGCCAAAGTTTCGTACCATCAGTAGGTTTTTCCAGAAATTCGAATTAAGGACAGAACCTAAATATATAGTTATCGAAAATAGTTTTTCTCGGACAAAACCTATTCTAATCCCTTCAAATCAACTCCGAAACTAATCTAATCCTACCATACACCTTCTTAGGGTGTCATGGGTTCCTAATCACCATCAAGACCAAAGAATACCATGGGAATAATTATAGGATGACCAATATGTATATATAACTTCTAAAATCATGAAATAAATGGTATAAATCACATATCATGCATATAAGCTCCAAAAATGAAAAGAAACATATGAAAATGACAAGGAAACATGAAAATGATAAAAACATGCTTACAAGTGATAATGAAGAGGTGTAGGTAACAAGGATTAACTTAAATATCCTTGGTTTTTATTTCAAAACCATATAAAGGATATAATCTAGGTTGATTATACACTTGTGCTTGCAAAACTTTTGATCCCTATGTAGCTTGATGTATGACCGGTTTTGAGAACCCAAAGGAGAGAAAAGAAAGCTTCTAAAACTTGTGAAAATGAAATGAATGAGTAAATTGTCTAAGTAAAGACTTATGTATTATTGTAGAGACAAGAATTACCAACTTAATAAATGAAGTTACCCTCCCCCTTCCTTATGGCCGGATTTTGGGGGACTTTTGTCTCCAAAATATCTTTTTTTTTTTTTTTAAATGTTGTGTATAATTGTGTAAATATTTGAAAGATGTAAATGAAATAGATTTAAGTTAAAGTAGACGGTAGATTTTTTTGTACAAGTAAGTTTTTGATAGATCAACATAGAATGTATTGAGATGATAAAAATTGTAAAAATACATTCCTTGTGAAATTTGGGTGATAAAATAATTATCGTATAATTTTTAAGAAAACGACGTAATAATTAAACTTTAACGATTTATGTACCAAATAAATTTGAAACACTAGGAAAACTAAAAATAGAGTTTTTATAAACTAAATGTAAGTTTAAAAATACCTCGGGATCATTTTTGAAAGTAACGGATTAAATATACAAAATAATAACTCACGCGATAAAGATTATTAAATATAAAAATTACGCGTTGAAGGTGAAATGAAATGTCGTGAATGAATTAATGAGATGCACATGATGTCAATGAAATGTAGACTAATCGTAGTCCATATAAAATGTACGTGATGTCATGATCATGAATTCGCCGCTAAACCTCCAAGGTTACGCGAATTTGAAACAAGTAAACCAAGTTTACTAAAAATGTTGAAATAATGAGACATGAACGGTGTCGAGAAATGTCCTGAAAGTACGGGTTGTCACAGTCGAGTTAGGTACTATTGTGAATTCATTTGACATCATGTGTTTGAACATAAACTATACACATTTTGGCAGTGGGTTGTGAACACACAGGTTGCAAGTTTTGTATGGGCGGAACTTGGAACTGGGTGGATTTACAATGCCTTTGCTGCATAAACGATTTTGAAAGACTTTACATTTCAACACAAACTCTATGAACTCACTCAACCTTTGTGTTGACACTTTTTAGCATGTTTTATCTCAGGTATCTAAGGCATTCACTTCATGGCATGCATAAGGACTTATCGTAGAGTCGTGGTGACGACGCGTCTCTCATGGATTTATGCACTTTAAAAACATCGTTTGAATTGTAACAAACTTATTTCCGCCCAAGTTGATTTTCATTTGGGACCTATACTTTGTAAACTCTGATTGTTTTATTAAATCAAACGATGTTCTTTTCAAACGACACTTTAGGTCGTTCAATATAACTGTGATTGTGATGCTATGACAGTCAACCCCCAGGAATTCCATTCCGCTGCAAAACAGGTAATTTGGGGGTGTGACAGATTGGCATCAGAGCTTCAGTTATAGAGAACTAGGTTGCATCATTGACCCTAGACTATAACTACATCATCATAGCATCTCATCATTTCATCATAAGTGCATATTTACTTTACATGTGGTTTATACGTACATTTTGCGAGTTATTTACTTTCATTTCAAATCGATTGTCACATGGATGCCTTCAAATACCCATCCCATTATCCTTTCCTCATACTCTAATGTGGAGAATACCTTGTCATTCCCTATCATGATTTTAACATCAGTTGATTCATTACCGATAACGTCGAATGCCGAGACAAAACCTTTAAGTAGGGCAAAGTCACTCTCACTCCTTTGTTTCACCACTAACATGTCGAGTTAAACGCTATTCACACATTAAGTCACTAAACCATCATACATTTGAAGCACTTACGACATCTCATAAGCTATCTCTTAGGAACCCGTCGATCATTTTGAAAAATAACCTCAAACTTATCACCTCATATCATATCTCTTTGGAGCGTTTATTATTGACATCGGACTTTGCTACATCTCACCTTTCCTCTTATTTTGAAGAAGATATGGCGCCGAAGAAAGCTGCACCCGAATTGACACAAGCGGCTATGCAAAAGTATGTGAGGGATAGTATAGCCGAGGCATTAAGGACTGAAAGGGCAACAGTGGCTGCTGCTGCTGAGGCTGCAGCTACTGCCGAAGCCGCTAGGATTGCTGAAGCTGCTAGACAAGCGGCTGCTGCCGAAGCTGCTAGACTTGCTGCTGCTACAGGAGCTGCAGGAGGGTTTGGAGTTCGAAATTGTACATACAAGGACTTTAAGAACTGTGATCCCACAAAGTTCAAAGGCACGGAAGGAGCCACTGCTATGATTCGATGGTTTGAGAAAATGGAGTCTGTGTTTCTTTTATGCAATTGCCCAGATGACTACAAGGTAAAGTTCGCCACTGGTACACTCTTAGATGGCGCAATGTCATGGTGGAACTCGTATGCGCAGCCTATTGGTATTGAAAATGCTTACAAGCTCACGTGGAATGAATTCAAGAATCTGGTAACTAAGAAGTATTGTCCACGCACGGAGGTGAAGAAATTAGAAACGGAATTTTACGAGTTAGTGGCTGTTGGTTATGACATCGAGACCTACATCAGGAGGTTTCAAGAATTGGCTGCACTATGTCCATTAATGGTTTCGGACAATGAGAAACTACTGGAAAATTTCATTGGAGGACTTCCACAATGTATTCAAGGAGATGTAACTTCTTCCGATCCACAAACAATTGAAGAGACTATTAGGATAACTCAAAAACTCATGGCTCAAGTTGTGAAGGGGGAAAACATTATCAACAATAACCGCAACAACAACAACAACAACCAAACTAGCAACAACAAAAGGAAATGGGAAAATGACCAGGGAGGTTATGATAACGACGACCAAAACCGTAACACTAACCATCACCAACAACTGAATAGAAGACAAGAAGTCGCCAGGGTCTATATTGCTGCACCAACAAGGGGAAGAGCTTATACTGGAAACTTACCGCAATGCCACCAATGCACGCTACATCATAACGGTCCATGTGGTATATGCTTTAGCTGTCACAAAGTAGGACACCTTGCTAAGGACTGCAGGGGCAAGGCCATAGTCACGTGCTTCGGATGTGGGGAGCAAGGACACTATCGGAATCAATGTCCTCAAAACCAAGGTCAACAAGTTGAAGGTGCTCATGGGAATGCATACATGTTCGGAGGAGGAGAAGCTCGTCAAGGTATCAACGACGCGGAAGACTAAAGAAGTTCGGAAACTAACAGTCTTATTTCTCCTTATGTACTATGTCGTACTAAGTTTATGTTTTCCATCGTATCCGAATCTTTATAACCTAAGATGTATTACTGTTTGATAAACCACTCGTTGTAAAATATTCTCATCTATCGTACTTTATTTCCTTTCGATTCGATATCATTTACGAGAATTTTAATTCTTTTTACTTTAACTACCATTTTAACGACACGGTTTAAATCTTTGTAAACATTGAGAGTTATAACAACTAAACCGAACGTCACGTCATCGTTCCTTAATTATACATAGCCTAGCTAACTATGTCTAATTCTGGAGGGATCATGTTATGTTGGGAGCAGTTATTTATAAATCTTAGTGCAAGCAAATTTTTCACATATTTCAAAGTCAAAGTGTTATTCGTGGGAGATTTATCCAACATTTTCTCTACTATGATGTTTTATACACTCTCAATCGTCGATAACCGTAACGACACTTCTCCATGTCTTCTCTCCTCAATATTCATCATAAATTCAAAAATTCGATAGACTAACACGAACTGAATTCAGGGACTGAATTTCTTTTTGGATGGGCGAATGTGACAACTCGCAATTTCAGGTCATTTCTCAAGTTTCACTATTTCATCATTTATCGTAAACTGGGTTTACGAGTATCAAATTCGCGTAACCTTAATGGTTTAGCTGCGAATTCATGAACAATCATCGAGGACATTTCATATAGACTAGGTTTAGTCTACATTTCATTGGCATCATTATCATCACGTTAGTTCATTCATGATTTTGCATTTCACAATAAACGCGTAATTTTCATATTAAATAAACGCTATCGCGTAATTAATTATTTTGAACAATTGATCCGATACTTCCAAAAAAATTATCCCGATATATTTTTATATTTACATTAAGTTTATAAAAATAATATTATGAGTTTACCCAGTGTTTTAAATTTATTTTGTATATAAATTGTTAAATTTATATTATTATGACGGTTATCTTAAAAACTACACGATAATTATTATTTCACTCAAATTTTGCAAGAAATGTATTTTTACAATTTTTATGACCTCAATATATTTTACTATGATCCGTTAAAATTTATTTCTAGCTAACGCTACCCTAAATGCTCAAATGTGTATACAAATTACAACTTATCTTTATTTAACTTACTTTACTTATACATCTACATACATAATAATAAAAAAAATAAAATAAAAAAAATATGTATTATTAAATACATGGTGATTCACCAAGGATTTGCTAGATTTTCTTTACTTGTAGTGTTATACACTCCAACTCTTACACACATACAATCAAATAATTCAAAGTGTAAAGTCAAGGTTTTCTCTCCTCTTTTTCTTCTCTCAAAACCGGCCACCATAAGGAGATCAAGAAGGAGTTCATCAAAAATCTTCAAGTCAAGTTTTTAACAACCTAGATACACTCTTAGTTTAGGTTTTGAAATAAAAACCTAGGGTGTTTAAGATTAAACCTTTGTTCTTTTCACCTCATCAAGTTAACTAGTAAGCATCTCATGTCCATTTTTCATCTTTCATATTTATTTCATATTCATTACATCATATTTGAGTTAACATGCAAGACTTATAGATGTTTATACCACTTTTACATTGTTTTTAAGAGTTATATATAAATATGTCATCCTATAATTATTCCTTGTAATATATCACTCTTGGTGATGTCTAGGAACCCATGACACCCTAAGAAGGTGTATGGTAGGATTAGAATAGCTTCGGAGTTGTTTTGAATTGGTTGGAATAGATTTGGCGCGAGAAAAACTCATTTCGACAAGTTTATAAAAGGGTCTGATCTTATTTTCGAAATCTGGAAAATCCGACAGTAGATAAAAATGTTTGGCCTAGATATTTAGAAAATATACTTTAAAACGAAACCGTGGCCGCTTGAACGGATTAAAACGGAGCTATAACGAAGAAGATATGAATTTTTCAAGTTTGACGACGAAAAATAATTGTTTCAGAAAATTCAGCATGTTATGTCCACTTTTTACGAGACAAAAATGAGTCTTAAGCGTTATAAATTGTGTCGTTTTATCAAAAATAAATTAGTATACCTTGATACGAAGCTAAGGACATATAATACGTAGAAAACGGACTTGTAACAATTAAATTATAAACGTTTACATCAAATTGCCGTAACTTTATTAATTAAGAAAAACTATATTATTTCTAATAGACAAGTGTTACGGTAAACAAGTAACCATATTGAAGGTCGTTTATAACATTGATGTAGAACTTTTTATAAAGTGATGTCTTCTAGTAAAAGTAAGTTCGTCAAGCATATTTTCCAAAATGTCCGACCGTTTGTCAAGCGGAGTTGTAACGAATAAAATACGGTCACTTAAACTTTGCCCAAAACCACTCTTAAACAATATTTTGGACAAAGGTACCATACTTAACCTATATTTTTCTCCATGATCGAGACCTCTAGGACGAAAACTTAAACACTAAAACTTTGAGATTATCATACGAGCTTCCCAAAACCGTTGAGTTCGTTTCCTAACGCTCGACGTGCACCATTTTACGACTAGATTTTAGAGGCCGTTTTAGTCACTTACATGGAAATTTCAACGATATTATTTTAAGACGAAAAGTTATAATTTCATAATAAATCACTAAATGACTATTGTAGGATGTCATTTTGACGTAAATACTTGCAAGGTAATTTAAGATTGGTCAAGACGTCAAAAGAGTATTTTTCGACGAAGAGTATTATTTTCAAAAATTCACAAGTGGTATAGATATCATACGAATTGCATGCATAACATTACATCATAACTTATCATATATCATATCATTCATAATAGGTTCAAGTTAGAGATTCACGCTACATTTCAGTGTGCTCACTTTTGTCATCGCATCACTTCATCAAGTGAGTTTTCATAGCCCCATTTTCAATTGTTTTGAACTATTTTGGGGGAGATACATGCTTAACTATTTTTCACAATTACTTTAGATTTTTAAGGATAAATTCTATCATGATCACCATTGTTTCAAAATCGAATGTTGTACTATATCAATTGTTCTTGTTTGCGTGCTATAGTTATACGTCGAATAAAGTACTATATCAGTTGACTACTGATACATTGAGTCATGTACTATTGTTTATGTGCTATAGTTCTACGTCGTATAATGTTCTAAATCAGTTGACTACTGATACATTGAGTCTAGTCCTATTGATTAAGTGCTATTGTTCTACGTCGAGTTAGGTACTATTGTGAATTCATTTGACATCATGTGTTTGAACATAAACTATACACATTTTGGCAGTGGGTTGTGAACACACAGGTTGCAAGTTTTGTATGGGCGGAACTTGGAACTGGGTGGATTTACAATGCCTTTGCTGCATAAACGATTTTCAAAGACTTTACATTTCAACACAAACTCTATGAACTCACTCAACCTTTGTGTTGACACTTTTTAGCATGTTTTATCTCAGGTATCTAAGGCATTCACTTCATGGCATGCATAAGGACTTATCGTAGAGTCGTGGTGACGACGCGTCTCTCATGGATTTATGCACTTTAAAAACATCGTTTGAATTGTAACAAACTTATTTCCGCACAAGTTGATTTTCATTTGGGACCTATACTTTGTCTATTGATCAAAAGTGGTTTTATATGGTTTTTTGGGTTTGAAAAAGTTTAGTGGTTTTTGCATCATTTGGATCAAAAGTGGTTTTATATGGTTTCTTGGATTACTAGCGACTTGTCTATTGAGACAAGGCGACAAATAGTACAAAGTAGTGGCTGTACCATTACGGCTAGCGACTTGGCAAAGTAGCGACTTGTCTTTGCTAACTTTAGCGAATTGACTTTGTTGTGGGTAGCGAGTTGTTCTTTAGCGACTTGCCTTCATAGCGAGTTGTCTTTAGCGACTTGAGCATCTAGCGACTTGTCAACTAGCGATTTATCTTCATAGCGAGTTGTATCTAGCGACTTGTAATTAGCGAGTTGTCTTCATAGCGACTTGAGTACCTAGCGACTTGTTTATCTAGCGACTTGGGGCAAAGCGACTTGTATTCATAGTTAGAATCGGTTTGACCATTTCATCAATGCGTTTTGTTGACTTTTCCCGACAAAACTTCAAACGGCTATAACTTTTGAACCGTAACTCCGTTTTCAGCATTCTACCCATCAAAACGACCGTGAGAACAAGGAGAATGGCACGCCGAATAAACTAAAGTTAATTCGGGTGAACCCTCGAGGCCTAAATCCGCTCCGAATAGAAGTTATTGAGGTTTTTAAGTTTTTAGGCCTAAATTTCTCTGTAAAATCGTGCAACAACCAACCCAAATCACAACCAAACAACATCTTTGCTAATCTCACAAACAATCATAAGACCTAACACACAATTGTCTATCATTCTTCTTGATTTTGTAAAATCCCGCGAAAGATTCTATTTCTCGGTTTAAATCACTGACCTGTAAAATCCCGTGTACACAGCAACATCATGTCTTACACTTCTGATTCAGTGATTTCAGAAGTACTTAAATTGTATGATGCTGTAGACAACCCTGAGAATATTAGCTATACTGAACGGTTAAAAATGATGGATTCAATCAATGAGGATGTGAAATCTCCGTGTTTAGAATCTAAAGAGAGAGAAATGCACCAGTCAAGGTTACAGAATGCTCTTGCAAAAGGTAAGGAAAGTTGCATTGAACCTTATCGACAACTTCATTCACACCTCATATTACTTAGAATTGATGACAAATATACAATGGGAATTGTACGATCATGTATTACACTCTTCCGTCAAGAATTATCATCGATTACTGGCACATTGTTCTTGAACTTGGATCAATTAGAACAACAACTTAATAGGAAAAAGGTTCAAGAATCCAGTTCTAAAGTTGCACTTCATGTGATTAACAAACAACTTCAGCCATTCATCAAAAGGGAATACACTTCAGATTATGATTATCTGGTGACTGAAATGTGCTTTAAGAATCACACTGGGATGGAAGCTAATGTGTTCAGAGAGACATTAATCCAACTCATGGATAATGTGGAGAAGTATATTGAGGAAGTTACACAGAATGATGAACATGTGGATGACTGTTGGGTGCAGTTAAGAGATAGTTGTGATGAATCAAGTTATGCATCAGTTGAAAGATCAGGTGTTGCTAAATGCAGAATGTCAGAGACAACAAAGACGATTTCCAGCTGCTTAGTAACTCCTATTACACATGACGAGGATGCAGATATCAGACCGATAAATGAACAGGTGTCATGTGATGAGGTGCCCTTAACTGTTCAACATAGTGCATCTGCTAATGTACCTAAACATACTGATCTTAATGCTGAACATGATTCTGATAAATGTTCCTTGGTTGAGGCTGAGTCTAATAATTTCAAAACAAATGATATGGTTGATAAAAAGGCTTTTGATGAACTTTCAAAAAAATTCTCAAAACTTGAAAAATATTGTATTTCACTTGAAATTGCGATACAGAGTAAAGAAGAAAGTTTTCAACTTAACAAACCATGTAAAAATACGGAACTTCCTGAATTCCGTGAACTTTTTGAAATTAACACTTTGAAAGCTCATCTTCAAGACAAAGAGTCAACTATCAACAATTTGAAGTAACATATTTCTAATATGCATGTGAAAAGTAATTTGGTTACAAGTAACTCTGATGTTAATACTATTGATGATATTCAAATGAGAAATGATGAATTATCGGTTTGTGTGGCCAAATTACTAAAGGAAAATGAGTCTTTGAGAAAGCATCACATAGAACTAAGTGACTCTGTCAAAGAAGCTAGAACTAAGTCAATAGAACAAACAAATTCTTTGATAGCAAAAATTGATGAACTCAAAGCTCAACTTCAGGAAAAGAGTTTCGCTATTGTTGCCTTAAAAAATGAACTTAGGAAAACTGTAGGGAAAAGTGTGAACACTAAGTTTACAAAACCATCAACCTTGGGGAAGCCAGTTTCTCATCCCACTAGAGACCGGTCCATTGTTAGGCAGCCTACTGCATTTATATCTGAAAGAACAAAATCTTTAAAGACAAGGCTTGCCTCCCAAGTTGATGCGATACAAGTTTTGTCAAAAACAGTCACTTCACCTAAGTTACCTAAGAATAATGCTTCTAGCTCCGTTAACCCTCAACGAGTAGCCACTTCTACTCCCAGCACCTCAAGGATTAGTTCGAAAACAGTGTCAAAACCAAGCATTAAAACCCAGAATTCATATGATATGAATGACTTGTGGAAGAACTATTATCTAGAAAAAGCTAGGAAAAAGGCACAGATTCGAAAAGACGGAATTTTAGGTGCAAGACCTAGGATGATGCATTCCACGAGATTTCAAGGCACTAATAGTAGTAGTAAACCATTACCTAGGAACTCTCAAAATACTAGGGGTTGGCTTGCATCTACGTTATATGAAGAAGAATGCTAAGCATGTAGAAAATGAAACTAGAAATTTTGAGTCTTTTCCGAATAAGAAACATTTTCCTAATTCACATGCTAAGGTACAATCCACTAAGGCTACTAACAGTGCTAAGGCTCAACCTGTTAAGTCGAGGACTTTCAGTAAGTCATCTTCAGTGCATAAGAAGCAAAACAAACCTAAATCTTCACCTAGATGGATACAAACTGCTAAATCTTTGTAGTCTAAGAATATCAATAAGTCTTCCACTGTGCATAAGAAGCTTAACAATCCTAGACCTTGCCATAAGTGGATACCGTCTGGTAGAATGTTTAAGGATGCTGGACTTAAGTGGATTCCTACCAGAAAGATGTTTACCGATGGCAATCTCAAAGTTGACCGTGAAACCCCAAAGGGTTTGGATACTGATGTCACTAACCAAAATATATGCAATCAAGTTTGTAATATTAGTGCAGGTAGTCCTTACTCAGTTGCAGATACTTCGATCCTTCAATACATGGACTGGTTTAAAGTATGGATAACAAATGGATTGATATGTCATAACTCACGGGTTCAAGTAATTCAACCTTGATATTCTATCTGCTATGACGTCTGTTCACATCAGTTCAGGCCTCGTACTTCATCATTATGGCGTCTACAGATAACACTTCAGGCCCCGTTCCTCATAGAAAAGAAAGGTGTACGCTTCAGAAGAAGAGAAATCTTCATGTTTATGACCATTCTCATCGACATTCTTCATTAACAAGCTTCATGTTTCTCCCATGCTCATTCAGTCATCAAGTGGATCTACATTCATTGGTGTATATTCTTATTCACTTGTTAAATCAAAAATGGCAACTTCAGATGCAATTTTTGAGGGGGAGAAGAGTGAATTTACTACATGTTGATGGATGTTTGAATAATGGTTATACGACTCTCCTCCAACGCCTAATGTTTCACTTACTAAGGATAAATGGGAGTTATTGTTTGGGATTCATTGTTTCAAGATATGTTTGATGAGTATTTCCAACCGCTAGCGAATGTTGATCATCTAAGAAGTACAACTCAGACTACTCAAGAAGCCCAATCTCTAGTTATTCCTCAAGGCATTGATAATGACTATCATAATATCGCAGTTGCACTCATGAATAATGATCCGCTCTTTGGTATTCCTTTGCCAAATCTTCACGTATTATTGTTCCTCTCAACGTGCACGCTATAAATCAACCACATGAACTTCAAGAAAAATGACTACCTCATCCGCTCGAAGTTATTGGTGAATCTTCCAGATCAGTCTCTACAAGTATAATTTTAGGAAGAATGCATTGATGTTGAGGAATCATTTGTTCCGGTTCATTCAGTGGGTCAATGTAAATCCGATTGTATGTTTATTCACGTGTTAGGCATTTGACACAAATTGATTACTTCAGAGTTAATTATTTATCACTAATTTGAGATTGAAGTTGACTTTCACAAAGGCGTGCTCTTATTTGATAACTTGCTCGGGCTTAAGAATTTGAGTTGAAGACTTGGTTTATCTAGTTACCAGCAATCGGGGTGGATGGTTGAAGACCTGGTTAACTATCACTATTAGGAGTTACGTTGTTTTACTCAGTGTCACACGCAAATGACAGTGTGGATAATCGCAAGAGGTGTTAATGTCTCATACTTTGGTTGAGTATTGGGTACTCAGAGATTTGCTTGAAGCATAGATTCTCGACACCGTTCTTCCATCATTAAGTGCAAGCTTAAGATACAAATGTAGGGAATTCGACTTCAGTTTCAAGTTTGGTATATCAAGTTTTCTTCATTAGTGATCACTTCAAATTGTCTACATATGGGTTGATAAAGATAGTCAAAGAGAGTTTCTGTAGCAGTTGATTCTCACAGGATTCAGTTGAGCTAATTGTTTGTTCTTCTCTATTTCAAGAGTATTTGGCATGTATAATGTGTTGCTGATTCTGAGGTATCAAAACCAGCAAGGGGGAAGGAGATATACATCTAAACACACAACGAGTACACGTGATGAACTTAATACTTCTTCTCTATTGAAGTAATCCCGGGAAAGACAAATGTCATAACCGTAGAGAAACTCAGTGTTTAACTCGTAGCCTTTGGTGTGTTATTCCAACTATTTGGGGGAAGGATGCATTATTCCAACCATTTGGGGGGAAGTGGTCTCTGGATACTTTTGGTATGTGTTATCTCAGCTTTCAGTAGGAAGAAATATGAGAAGAATATATGGAGCGTGAGATGATATTGCTTATCGACATCTTCTATATGATTTATGATAAAGTGCTTCCGGTTAGTGCTTCATGTACACAATGTAATGATGATTCTGATGAGATCGCAACCATCAAGGGAGAGATATGTGTACATCTGGGTCGCACAACATATTTACATGATCGAGCTTAATCAGTTATTCTGGAGTTGACATCCGCAGAAAAGATCAGTGATTCAACCAGTTATTGTGATGTCGTTGTCTCTTCTCTTGTTGGGTACATGTGTACGTTATGGGATGATTGGTTATATGTTAGATAACTGGAATGCATCTGGTGTAATGAAGGTGTGGATATATTGTTCTCCTGAATTGACAACTGCTCAAACTCGACGAGTTATGTGTACATCGGGGACGCACAACAAGTTCATGTGATCGGGCTTAATCATTTATTTCGGGTTTGATAACCACATAAATGATCCGTGTTAACTTGTTACTTCGGTGTTATCGTCTTCTTCGGGTTCTTGAGCTTCATACAATTAGACTGTTTGCTTCACTTCTTCTTCTTGGGGGAAATGGTCTTTTTACGTGGATTGTCGGTTTGAGGGCAAGCTACCAAAGATTCACTTTTTGAAGGCTCAAGTTCTTGCGACGATTCAAGAGCCTCGAATGCTTTGGTGGTGAAAGTTTAAGAGATGATGACTTCTGTCTTCTACAAAGTGCTGAACGATTTCCTTATCTCGGTACTCGTATCATCATCTTCTTAAACTATTTCTCTATCTTTGTAAATAATTTTCAAAAAGCAAAATACAAAAATATAAAACCAACAAAAACAAAATAGAAAAATATAAAATCAACAAAAGCCCATAAAAATCAAAAAATTGAAAAATACCAAAAATATGTTTTCTCAAGACATGTCTTCTGGTATCGATAACATCTACGGTCTTAGAAATGTCATTCAATAATGGCACGGGACTTTAGATGAAGTTCGAGCATGAGGTGTAAATATTTCTTTCTAAACATGTCTCAAAAAATGGCTTGCAGTTATTTCAGACTGTAACCCGCGCTTAAACCATGGTTTGCTATTATTTCAGATAGCAACCCGTTTTTCAAAGAAGGAAAGTGCTATGCTTAAAAAATTTTCACAAATTTCGATCACTTATCCTAAAACAAAATGAGGAAAGTATGTCGAAGGACTGCTGTTCCTACTCAAATATTTTTCCGTCAAAAATTCTTCAGAAAAATATTTGTTTTAAGAAAATGGTGGAAAATTAGTTGCTTGTAAATCAATCAGTATCAGAATTTTCATAAATTTTCAAAACCCAATCAATGACTTTAGCGCTTTTAAAACTTTTCAGAAAATGAGTCATTGATTGAGGGGGAGAAGGGTTTTCAAATTTATATCATCTATCGGGCTTATCTAATTATCCTATATGCTTAACTAAAAATGATGTTAACCTACGTTGAAGAACTAGGTACCTTGGATATGATTGTTAGGATTAGATGATTAGAGTTTGATGAACACATTATTCCCATGCCTTTACATGATCTGATTGATATGTTGAATTGACTTTTATTAGTCGATTGTTGTTTGGGTGTTGTCGACCACCATATATCTGTTTGTATGTCTACTAACGTATGCAGATATCATGCATTATAAGAATGTTCCCGATCCGGATCCCACAATTTATGACTGGATGCCGAAAGGAAAGGGTAACTATATCTTGGGTTGACAAATGAAGAAACGGAGCTTAATTTGACTTCTATGGAGAGCTGGCATGAAAAAATGCAACGTAAGAGGTCTCACTGCATCAGCAGATGGTTTTCTTCATCATCAAATGAAGAAACGGAGCTTAATTGGACCTCTATGAAGAGTTGGCATGACAAATGCAACGTCAGAGGTCTCACTGCATCAGCAGACGGTTTTCTTCCAGCCCTACAGCAACAACAGAAGCTTCTGAACCACCTAACGTATCTTTGTGCAGGAAAATAGTGATGATACCATTTTTTAAACAATTTTTAAATAATATTGTTTTGAAAAATGGAAAAATATTGGTTTTGAAAATAAACTGGACTTAATTTTGAAAATCACCGGACTTCATTTTATCAAAACTTAAGTCATTCAATCATCGACTACAGTCATCGATTGAGGGGGAGAGTGATTTAAAATAAAATATTTTTAAACGATATTTCTTCATAAAAAGTCCGGTTTGTACAATAATAAGTGGCGATCTAAAGATTTAATGTTATGTCATGGTATGATTTTATTTAAAACTCAAAGATCTTTCAAAATGAATTTTTTTCTGTTCTTGTTTGATTATGAAATTGTTTTATTTTAATTAAAGATCTCTTAAAACTGTCATACCTGACACTAACAATCTTTAATGTCTTAAATTGATCCTCTTCAGTCATTTTTCAAAATTAAATCATGCCACGTCTTTCCCCAAAATCTTTTAAATGATTTAAATCAATTGGGATCCAAAATCTCAATTGGTTTGAAATTTTTGATCGGGGGAGAGATCATGATTTAAATCTCAAATCTGTTTTAATGGAATTGGTTTTAGTCCTTCAAAGGCACTCCTGCCTCCATGTGCCAAACGATTTCAATATACATAGTGCACATGTTGAGGGGGAGCATTTATCCAAAAACTAGACGAGTTTTTAAATCAGACACATTTTCTCCCATGTTTACTAAACCGTATTAAATCACTTGGGATCCAAAATCTCAAAGGGTTTGATATTTTTGATCGGGGGAGAATTTGTGATTTAATAATGAAATTTAATAAAAAGTGATCGTTTGTGATTCAAATATGCAGGAAGCTTTCCCATATGTGCTAAACGCTTTCGAATCTCGAAGCACATATTGAGGGTGAGCATTTCAAAAGAAAATAAACTATCAAGGTATAAAGGTTTCAATGTTTTATCATAAGTACCTTGATTGAGTTTTAAAGGTTTTTGTTGGGAATAATATGTTACCACGGATAGTTGTGGTTTACACTGCTTGGATTACACTAGCAGTGGAAACGTATTACCACTACTGGTACATTATTACCACTGCTATAGGAAAACGTGTTTAGGTAAGTATAGAAAATATCTCGTGTATATTCTATATTGTTAGCTTTATACTTATCTTGTAAAGGACTCCTTGTACTATAAAAGGAGGTCCTAGGTCATTGTCTTAGGTACTTGTCTAATTACCTACGTATTACTCACAAAGGCTTCAAGGTGTAACCCTAGTGATAAGCAAGATCACTCGTATTATTCATTAATAATATTGGAGCTTAAGTTTTGTGTTTAATCTGTGTTTACTTACAATACATCATACAACCCGTCTTCTAAGTATTACTAAGTAAATTCCGCGTGCTTAATAATATTATACAAAATATCATTGACACAAGGTGTGTGTCTAGATCCATCAAGTGGTATCAGAGCGAGGTTCTGATATTTTGTTTTAGAAGATCCAAGGAATAAGCTTAACCTACTCACTCAATTCAATGGAGATGGAAAACAATCAGTCCAACTCTTCTACACCAAGGCTACCTAAGCTCAAACTTAATGATTTTGAGATGTGGAGGATACTGATTGAGTAATACTTTCTCATTCAGGACTATACTCTATGGGAGATCATTCAAACTGGTGATTCTTTCAAGCCTGTGACTAGTACTCAGAAGGTTGGTGACACAGATGTTGTGAAAGTTTCTGTGCCTGAATCTAGTATTGAAAAAGCACTAAGGAAGAATTAGAAGTTTGTTGCTGATGACTCTTCCTAGAGACCAAATCATTGCATTCAGCAAGTTCACGACTGCTAAAGAACTGTTTGAAGAGATTTGCTCAGTGTTTGGTGGTAATGATGCTACAAAGAAGACACAAAAGACATTGTTGAAGCAAAGTTATGAAAACTTCTCTGCTTCAAGCAATGACTCACTTGATAGCATCTTCACCAAACTCTAGAAGATTGTTACACAACTGACTGTGTTTGACATTGAGGTAGAAAAGGAAGACCTCAATTTGAAGTTTCTAAGAAGTTTGCCTTCAGAGTTTCAAACTAATGTTATTGTCTGGGAAAACAAGTCAGACATAGAAACAATGAAGCTCAATGGTCTTTACAACAACTTCAAACTTATTGAGCAAAGGTTGAAGAAGGCAGGGAAACTTGGTACAAGCTCTAGTAGCTTGGCATTGTTGTCAACCTTTGTTGACAGTGATGATTCTGAAGATGATAGTGATGATGATGTTGCCACTGCTGGTTCTCAAGTTTCCACTGGTAATGTTAGTGTTACCACTGCAGGTTCAAAGAAGAAGATTGTTAGTATTGGAGATCCTAGCTTTTACGCTTTCATATCCACTCAAGTAAATGGCTCTGTCTTAACTCATGAAGACATAGAGCAAATTGATGAATATGACTTGGAGGAGATGGATATAAAATGGCAGATAGCTCTTCTTAGCATGAGGGCTAGGAAATTCTACAAGAAGACTGGCAAGCCTATTCACATCAATGGTAGTGAAACTGCAGGCTTTGATAAGAAGAAAGTGGAGTGTTTTAACTGCCACAAGTTTGGACACTTTGCTAGAGAATGTAGAAGACCAAAGACCAAGGACACCAGGTCTACTTGGTACAAGCAAAAGAAGGAACCAACTGTGGAAGAACCAAAGGCAATGTTGGCTATTGATGGTGTGAGCTATGATTGGAGTTTCATGGCTGATGATCAAGAGGAAGAACCTTCAGATGCTGCTCTTGTTGCTACTGAATTTGCTCTCATGGGTTTCTCTGACTCTGAGGTACAAAACTTTGAAACTTGTTCTAAAACATGTAGGGCTGCTAGAGAAGTTGAAAGGCTTAATGATTTATATTCTAATGAAAGACAAGAGTTGTATACTGCTAATTATACTGTGTCTAACCTTAGGAGAGCTATAGCTGTATTGGAAAAACAACTAGAGCACTATCAAGAAAATGAGTCAAAATATAATGATGATATGATTATTCTTAGAAGAGAGGTAGAACATACAACAGCTGTGAATGAAGCATACCAAAAGGAGTTTGAAAAACTTCAAAAGAAAAATGAAAATGTCAATTTAACTTTAGACACATGTTATCATCAGTCTAAGTCAATTGATAAAATTTGGAATGCTCAAATACATAGTAAAGTTAAGTATGGTATGGGTTATAATATTGTGCCTCCACCACTAAGAGGTGTTCCATCACCTCCAGGTATATATTTAGCTCATACAGGCTTAGAAGAGTTTCAGGACCTTGAACGTGAATATGGTCCTTTAAAGGACACAATGGTGAAAAGTGAGGTAGAGATTAAGCATGATAATGATGTTTTTGAGAGTGCTAGTGACTCATCTGTTGTTGATGAGAATGTTAAAAAGAATGTAGAGGCTTCTATCCCAAAAGTTGTTAATGCTGTTACAGAGAAACCTAGGAAACCAGTTAATAAACCTAGATCAACTGTAAGGTATACTGGGATGTATAGGAACAAGCCTATAGCTTCTAAGGGTAACCAGAGGAGTTGGAATCATGTTAAATCTCAACAACTAGGTAGTGATTTTGTGATGTACAATAAGGCATGCTATATCTGTGGTAGTTTTGATCATTTACATGCTTATTGTGACTATCATAATGGGGGAAGGGAAGTCCATGGAAATAAAAGGGTGGAGTCTAACATGTTTCAAAATAATGTACACCCTAATTCACATTGCTGAATGGTCCCAAGAGCAGTTCAACTAAGAAGTGGTCTCAAAACTTTTGCCACTGCAAAAACTGTTAACACTGCTCACCCTAAGTCATCTGTTAAAAGTGCAAAGTCCAAAAAAACTTTTGCAAAATCTGCACAAACAGGGAAAGGAACTTTTCAAACTAAAAAGGTTCATTATAGCCAACAGTGAGTACCTAAAACCAAACCAGCAGTTACCACTGCTCATTCAAAAGTTACCACTGCAAGGGTTGTAAACAAGAAAAAGGGGGACATGGGCAATGCTGTGAAGGCCTCAACACGTTGGGAATGGAAACCTAAAGGAACTACCTCTACAACAAATCCCAATGGTGTATGAATGACCTTTGATAGATTTAACTATATTGATACACGAGGCAGATCCAAGTCAATCATGGATTGGGTCCCCAAAAGAAACTAATTCTTTTTTTATGTGCAGGAACATCAAAGGACAAAAAGATCAGATCAAAGATATACAGATAGTGGGTGTTCAAGGACAAAAAGATTATGATGGACAGTATGTCAGTTTTAGAGGAGGAGTTAATGGAAAAGTTGCTGGTAAATGTGTAATCAAAACTGGTAACTTGGATTTTGAACCTGTGTACTATGTAAAAGAGCTTAAGTATAATCTTTTTAGTGTGTCACAAATGTGTGACAAGATGAACAATGTTCGTTTTACCAAAGATATGTGCTTTGTTCTCTCTAAGGATTTTAAGATGCCTGATGAAAGTCAGATTCTTCTTAAAATTCCTAGAAAAGGCAATCTATATAGCTTTGATATGAACAACATTGTTGCTAAAGATGAGTATGCTTGCTTGGTATCTAAGGCCACAGTGGATGAATCCATGTTATGGCATAGAAGACTTGGTCATGTTAACTTCAAAACCATTAATAAGATTGTCAAAGATGGTTTGGTGAGAGGTTTACCTCAGAAAAGATTTGAAAATGACCAAACTTGTGTGGCTTGTCTTAAAGGCAAACAACACAGAGCTTCTTGCAGGTCAAAGCTGGTTAACTCTATTGCTCACCCACTTCAAATGTTACATATGGACTTATTTGGTCCTATATCAGTGAGCAGCTTAAATCTCAAGAAATACTGTCTTGTAGTGACTGATGATTTTAGCAGGTTTACATGGGTTTTCTTTCTTAATACTAAGGATGAAACAACTGGCATCCTTAAGACCTTTATCACAGAAGTAGAAAACCAATATAATTTGAAAGTGAAAATCATCAGGTGTGACAATGGGACAGAATTTAAGAATAGAGTTATGGATGATTTTTGCAGAGATAAAGGTATTATAAGAGAATTTAGTGTTGCTAGAACTCCTCAACAAAATGGTGTTGCTGAGAGGAGAAACAGGACACTTATTGAGGCTGCTAGAACCATGTTGGCAGATTCTAAATTGCCAATCACTTTTTGGGCTGAAGCAGTTAACACTGCATGTTATGTGCAAAACAGGGTTTTGGTGGTAAAAACAAAGAACAAGACACCTTATGAGCTGTTTAGAGGAAGACCTCCTATTTTAGACTTCATGAAACCATTTGGATGTCTTGTTACAATTCTCAATACCATTGATTATCTGGGCAAATTTGATGAAAAAGTTGATGAAGGGTATTTTGTTGGGTATTCCATGGTCAGTAAAGCTTTCAGAGTATTCAACTTAAGAACTCAAAAGATTGAAGAGAATCTGCATGTTGAGTTCCTGGAGAACAAAGTGAATGTCAAAGGAACTGGTCCAGAAAGGATGTTTGATCTTGATTCTCTAACCAATACTATGAACTATGTGCCTATCTCTACAGGTACATCCTCTTATGATTTTGTAGGTTCAGAAGAGTTTCTTGATGATGATGAACCCAACAAGGATCAAGTAGATGATCAAGATGAATTCAGTTTGCCTCTTTTGGACTATGCAGATAATGGAGATACTCCAAAGACTGGAGATGCTCATCCTTCTAATGATTTTGGAAAGGAAGGAGGTAGCAACAAAAACACTGAAGATCCTAAAAGCAGTGAAAATTCTGATTCCACTGCTAGTCCAGAAGTTTCCACTGCAACACCAGAAGTGGAAAATACAACTCCAGTTACAGAGGAAGCTCAAGCCAATGATGTTGAAATCTCAAATATGCCAAGTGAGATTGTAGTTCCTCAGACTCCCCACACTTCTATTCATAAATCACATCCTCTTGAAAATGTGATTGGGGATGTCTATTCACCTGTGAAGACTAGAAGACAAACAAAGCTGCTTGATATTCATTGATTTATAAGTAAAATATATGAATCTAAGACTCATGAAGGAAAGAATGAATGTCTCTTTATGTATTTTCTGTCACTGTTAGGAATTAGAAATTCCAGGTATTAAAAGAGTCGGTCACCTCAAGTATATGTAATCGTTAGAAAGCTCGTAGTCGTAGTTATTTTAATTTAAGTAGTATTTAGTTAAGTAACACCGTGGAGGACGGACGGGTCTTTACCCACTGTATGCCTGATCCACAGCCCGTTGTGTGGCGTTTTATTGTAAGACTATAAATACTCTCTACCTTCCAAGGTAGAGAGTTGGAGCTCATAATAATATTTTTTCTTTCTCTCACTATAGTTCCCAACTCTCTTCCTTTCTCTCACTAGAACGTTTTCTCTCTAACATACTTATACGCCTAATTTGATTATGGTTTAGAGTGTTTGTAAAAACCAATATCTTACAATTGGTATCAAGAGCCATGGTTTGATCACTCATCTTTCATGCTCTTTGTTTTGGTGGATTTCTTAAGGTTTTTGGGGTATTAAGGGTTTAGGAGAGTTTGATTCATTTGGACAAATTCTAGTGTTAAAGTTTGAATTTTGCTTGTACTTTTGTGTTTAGGATTATCATAGGTGTTTATGTTTTGAATTGGAAGGCTTAAATCATTGTGGTTTGGTTGTTTTGGATTGATAAAGTGGTTATTTGTGAAAGAAGGACGAAGCGAGTTGAGTCTCAGACTTGTTTTTCTTCAAAGCGAGTTGCTTTGTTATTTGATGCGAGTTGGTACATGCGACTTAGCTGTTTAGCGAGTTGATCTTTATGCGACTTGGGTTCTAAGCAAGTTGTTTCTTTAAGCGACTTGAGATCTAAAGCGACTTAGTTATTTAGCGAGTTGTAAAGCTAGCGAGTTAATTTAAGCGACTTAGTGTTCAAGCGAGTTGATTGGGTTGCGAGTTGATACTAAAGCGAGTTGGCTATTTAGCGACTTGATTCATTAAGCGAGTTGATTGTGTTGCGAGTTGATGCTAATGCGACTTGGCTATTTAGCGAGTTGATTGCTTAAGCGAGTTGTGTGTTTAGCTACTTGTTCATTTAGACTTGTTACTTCTTCGTGATACATTCTTACGGTTGTTCTTTTGGTTTAGTAAAATCTCGTGAAAGAATCAATTTTCCGGTTTAATCAAAGAATAGTAAAATCTCGTAGAATTTGTTATCATGGCAAACATCGTTCCTACCAGTGCTTCGTCAGTAGCTGAGGATGTTCAAGCTGCTGGCTCAGATACTCGTCCACCCATGCTTGACAGAACTGACTATGACTCTTGGGCTCAACGAATCAGATTGTACTGTCTTGGAAAAGAAAATGGGGTTAACATTCTCAAATCCATTGATGAAGGACCTTACCGAGTTGAGACTACTAGAGATGTACTTGATACTGCTGAAGATGGAACTCTCATTTACGGAATGGACAGACCAAAGATGTATGATGAGCTTGACGATAAGGAGAAAAAAGAGATTCGATGCAGATATCCGAGCTTCCAACATTATACTGCAAGGTCTACCAAAGGACATCTACAAGCTTATCAATCACAACACCGAGGCAAAAGCTGTATGGGATAATGTCAAGATGCTTCTTTCTGGTTCTGAGCTAACTGTTGAAGACCGAGAATCACAGCTGTATGATGAATTTGAGCACTTCAAGATGAAACAAGATGAAAGTGTCTATGAGTACTATGTGAGATTTCATAAGCTGGTGAATGACATGAGGAACATCAGAATGACTATGCCTAACATTCAGCTGAACTCAAAGTTTGTAAACAACATGAATCCCGAATGGCACAAATTTGTTACTTCTGTGAAGCTCACTAAATGATTGAAGAATACGAATTATGAGCAACTCTATGCCTTCCTTCTTCAAAATGAGAGGCATGCCATGTTTGAAAAGAGGATTCTAGATCAGTTCAAAGCTCAGGGAGAAGCAAGTTCAACAAATGACTCAACTGCCTTCTACTCAAACATCGGAATCACAACCAAAGCCTCACAGGTCATACCCATGGGTAATGGTAATCACAAACTCATTCCTGATCCCATGTTCAAACAAGCTGATGCTGATGCACACGTGGGAAACTTCATTAATCAACTAGCTCTTCTGATTAGTCAAAACATGAACTCTCTTCCACACACCAACAATAATCTCAGAACTGCTTCCAATCCACATAATCAAGCCACTGTCAGAGATGGGAAGGTTATGGTGCAGCCAGTTCAAGAACGACAGTACGAACAAGCAAGAGGTGGAGCTGGTAGAGGTTATGTTGGTAATCAGAATCGAGGAAGGAATGGAAATCAAGGTCAAGCTAAGCCGATCAAATGCTATAACTGTGGTAGTGAGGGACACATTGCAAGGAACTGCACATCTCCAAAACGTCCACAGAATGCTGATTACTTCAGAGATAAGATGCTGCTTGTACAAGCTCAGGATAATGGTGCTGCTTTGGATGAAGAGGAGTTGTTGTTTCTTGCTGAGGGCAATGCCAAGACCTATGATGCAGATGTGGATGAGCAGCCAATTCAGGAGATAGGTCATAATCATCAGAATGCCTTTCAAGTCGCTGACTGTGATGCATACGACTCTGATGTGGATGATGGACCTACTGCACACACAATTTTTATGGCTAGCATTTCTCCAATGGTTTCTCCCAAGGTCTCATCTTCACCACAAGCTGGCCCATCAAAAGACAAACTCATCTCAGAGGTATTAAAACTATACGATGATGCTGATGTGCAAAAGATGCATGACAAAGTACAATCAACTGAAACTATTGAATCAAATATTGAAAATATGGGTAATATCAATGTTGTCCCATATGATCAATATGTGAAACAAAGTGAAAGTGAAGTTGTACCAAGTGATGAATCTTCTGCAGTCAACAATGACTATGTCCTTGATGAATACACTGCATGTGCCCCTGATGATTCTGTCATCTCTAAACTGAATGCCTATAAAGAACGTGTTGCTATTTATGAACAACATGCCAAATTTGAGTTGACCACCCGTGAGCAGGAAATAGATGACCAAATGCGTACAACTATTAGAAAAAGTAGGTTTAAAGAAGAAATATTAATACAAGAGTTGAACTCCTTACAAGAAAAGCTTTCTAAAACTGCTAAGCAAAAACAAGAACTTCAAGAAAATGTTAAAATGCTTAAGCAAGAATTCAGTGCTAAGGAATCAAAACTTTTGAATGATTTTTCTAATCTAAAAACCTTGAAAAACAAGCTTGAAAATAAGTTGTACGTACAAGGAAATACCATTCAGACTGCTCACTTAATCACTAAGCATAGAGTCTTAAGCGATAAGCATAGCATTCCCCTTGTTGAGGAACCAAATACAGAGGTCATTAAAAAGGCTAGAAATGCTCATAAGGTTCTTTATGATGGCAATGAAATCCTTAAACCTAGACAGAAACCTAGTTGCGTTAAGTGCACTGAGGAAGATAAGAAATCAGATGAAGTCTCTAGGGAAAAGATGAACAAGAAATTAGATGATCCTAAATGTAAAGAGAAGAAAATAAATATCACACCCCATGATTACAAGAAGGAGAATTGGATTTCTTTGAACATGTTTAAGCCTCAGACATTGTTGACTCCCGAACAAGTTTTCTGGAAAATGGACTTAGATAAGCAGAAAGCGGAAAATATTGTTGAAACAAACCCTCCCCTTAGGAAAATGCCTAGAGCGACTGTGTATCCTCCTAATACACCAATGCATCTTGTTCCTAGAACAATTGCCACTAAAAGCAAGACCTTAATTAGTCAATATGTTATCTTTCAACTATTTGTTGATTTTGAGAAAACTTGCAAGAAAAGGATCACACCCACTGGTATAACTGAAGGAGAAAGGGGTTTTGAGCAAACGAAAGAATGTTATTTAACTGAAGTCACGCCTTTCTTTAAACTGCTAAAAGATCATTTTGAAAGTCTTAAAAAGGGAATGAACTTAGACATTAAAGAAAATGACCAAACTTGTGTGGCTTGTCTTAAAGGCAAACAACAAAGAGCTTCTTGCAGGTCAAAGCTGGTTAACTCTATTGCTCACCCACTTCAAATGTTACATATGGACTTATTTGGTCCTATATCAGTGAGCAGCTTAAATCTCAAGAAATACTGTCTTGTAGTGACTGATGATTTTAGCAGGTTTACATGGGTTTTCTTTCTTAATACTAAGGATGAAACAACTGGCATCCTTAAGACCTTTATCACAGAAGTAGAAAACCAATATAATTTGAAAGTGAAAATCATCAGGTGTGACAATGGGACAGAATTTAAGAATAGAGTTATGGATGATTTTTGCAGAGATAAAGGTATTATAAGAGAATTTAGTGTTGCTAGAACTCCTCAACAAAATGGTGTTGCTGAGAGGAGAAACAGGACACTTATTGAGGCTGCTAGAACCATGTTGGCAGATTCTAAATTGCCAATCACTTTTTGGGCTGAAGCAGTTAACACTGCATATTATGTGCAAAACAGGGTTTTGGTGGTAAAAACAAAGAACAAGACACCTTATGAGCTGTTTAGAGGAAGACCTCCTATTTTAGACTTCATGAAACCATTTGGATGTCTTGTTACAATTCTCAATACCATTGATTATCTGGGCAAATTTGATGAAAAAGTTAATGAAGGGTATTTTGTTGGGTATTCCATGGTCAGTAAAGCTTTCAGAGTATTCAACTTAAGAACTCAAAAGATTGAAGAGAATCTGCATGTTGAGTTCCTGGAGAACAAAGTGAATGTCAAAGGAACTGGTCCAGAAAGGATGTTTGATCTTGATTCTCTAACCAATACTATGAACTATGTGCCTATCTCTACAGGTACATCCTCTTATGATTTTGTAGGTTCAGAAGAGTTTCTTGATGATGATGAACCCAACAAGGATCAAGTAGATGATCAAGATGAATTCAGTTTGCCTCTTTTGGACTATGCAGATAATGGAGATACTCCAAAGACTGGAGATGCTCATCCTTCTAATGATTTTGGAAAGGAAGGAGGTAGCAACAAAAACACTGAAGATCCTAAAAGCAGTGAAAATTCTGATTCCACTGCTAGTCCAGAAGTTTCCACTGCAACACCAGAAGTGGAAAATACAACTCCAGTTACAGAGGAAGCTCAAGCCAATGATGTTGAAATCTCAAATATGCCAAGTGAGATTGTAGTTCCTCAGACTCCCCACACTTCTATTCATAAATCACATCCTCTTGAAAATGTGATTGGGGATGTCTATTCACCTGTGAAGACTAGAAGACAAACAAAGCTGCCTGATATTCATGGATTTATAAGTAAAATATATGAATCTAAGACTCATGAAGGAAAGAATGAATGTCTCTTTATGTGTTTTCTGTCACTGTTAGGAATTAGAAATTCCAGGTATTAAAAGAGTCGGTCACCTCAAGTATATGTAGTCGTTAGAAAGCTCGTAGTCGTAGTTATTTTAATTTAAGTAGTATTTAGTTAAGTAACACCATGGAGGACGGACGGGTCTTTACCCACTGTATGCCTGATCCACAGCCCGTTGTGTGGCGTTTTATTGTAAGACTATAAATACTCTCTACCATCCAAGGTAGAGAGTTGGAGCTCATAATAATATTTTTTCTTTCTCTCACTATAGTTCCCAACTCTCTTCCTTTCTCTCACTAGAACGTTTTCTCTCTAACATACTTATACGCCTAATTTGATTATGGTTTAGAGTGTTTGTAAAAACCAATATCTTACAATTGGTATCAAGAGCCATGGTTTGATCACTCATCTTTCATGCTCTTTGTTTTGGTGGATTTCATAAGGTTTTTGGGGTATTAAGGGTTTAGGAGAGTTTGATTCATTTGGACAAATTCTAGTGTTAAAGTTTGAATTTTGCTTGTACTTTTATGTTTAGGATTATCATATGTGTTTATGTTTTGAATTGGAAGGCTTAAATCATTGTGGTTTGGTTGTTTTGGATTGATAAAGTGGTTATTTGTGAAAGAAGGACGAAGCGAGTTGAGTCTCAGACTTGTTTTTCTTCAAAGCGAGTTGCTTTGTTATTTGATGCGAGTTGGTACATGCGACTTAGCTGTTTAGCGAGTTGATCTTTATGCGACTTGGGTTCTAAGCGAGTTGTTTCTTTAAGCGACTTGAGATCTAAAGCGACTTAGTTATTTAGCGAGTTGTAAAGCTAGCGAGTTAATTTAAGCGACTTAGTGTTCAAGCGAGTTGATTGGGTTGCGAGTTGATACTAAAGCGAGTTGGCTATTTAGCGACTTGATTCATTAAGCGAGTTGATTGTGTTGCGAGTTGATGCTAATGCGACTTGGCTATTTAGCGAGTTGATTGCTTAAGCGAGTTGTGTGTTTAGCTACTTGTTCATTTAGACTTGTTACTTCTTCGTGATACATTCTTACGGTTGTTCTTTTGGTTTAGTAAAATCTCGTGAAAGAATCAATTTTCCGGTTTAATCAAAGAATAGTAAAATCTCGTAGAATTTGTTATCATGGCAAACATCGTTCCTACCAGTGCTTCGTCAGTAGCTGAGGATGTTCAAGCTGCTGGCTCAGATACTCGTCCACCCATGCTTGACAGAACTGACTATGACTCTTGGGCTCAACGAATCAGATTGTACTGTCTTGGAAAAGAAAATGGGGTTAACATTCTCAAATCCATTGATGAAGGACCTTACCGAGTTGAGACTACTAGAGATGTACTTGATACTGCTGAAGATGGAACTCTAATTTACGGAATGGACAGACCAAAGATGTATGATGAGCTTGACGATAAGGAGAAAAAAGAGATTCGATGCAGATATCCGAGCTTCCAACATTATACTGCAAGGTCTACCAAAGGACATCTACAAGCTTATCAATCACAACACCGAGGCAAAAGCTGTATGGGATAATGTCAAGATGCTTCTTTCTGGTTCTGAGCTAACTGTTGAAGACCGAGAATCACAGCTGTATGATGAATTTGAGCACTTCAAGATGAAACCAGATGAAAGTGTCTATGAGTACTATGTGAGATTTCATAAGCTGGTGAATGACATGAGGAACATCAGAATGACTATGCCTAACATTCAGCTGAACTCAAAGTTTGTAAACAACATGAATCCCGAATGGCACAAATTTGTTACTTCTGTGAAGCTCACTAAATGATTGAAGAATACGAATTATGAGCAACTCTATGCCTTCCTTCTTCAAAATGAGAGGCATGCCATGTTTGAAAAGAGGATTCTAGATCAGTTCAAAGCTCAGGGAGAAGCAAGTTCAACAAATGACTCAACTGCCTTCTACTCAAACATCGGAATCACAACCAAAGCCTCACAGGTCATACCCATGGGTAATGGTAATCACAAACTCATTCCTGATCCCATGTTCAAACAAGCTGATGCTGATGCACACGTGGGAAACTTCATTAATCAACTAGCTCTTCTGATTAGTCAAAACATGAACTCTCTTCCACACACCAACAATAATCTCAGAACTGCTTCCAATCCACATAATCAAGCCACTGTCAGAGATGGGAAGGTTATGGTGCAGCCAGTTCAAGAACGACAGTACGAAAAAGCAAGAGGTGGAGCTGGTAGAGGTTATGTTGGTAATCAGAATCGAGGAAGGAATGGAAATCAAGGTCAAGCTAAGCCGATCAAATGCTATAACTGTGGTAGTGAGGGACACATTGCAAGGAACTGCACATCTCCAAAACGTCCACAGAATGCTGATTACTTCAGAGATAAGATGCTGCTTGTACAAGCTCAGGATAATGGTGCTGCTTTGGATGAAGAGGAGTTGTTGTTTCTTGCTGAGGGCAATGCCAAGACCTATGATGCAGATGTGGATGAGCAGCCAATTCAGGAGATAGGTCATAATCATCAGAATGCCTTTCAAGTCGCTGACTGTGATGCATACGACTCTGATGTGGATGATGGACCTACTGCACACACAATTTTTATGGCTAGCATTTCTCCAATGGTTTCTCCCAAGGTCTCATCTTCACCACAAGCTGGCCCATCCAAAGACAAACTCATCTCAGAGGTATTAAAACTATACGATGATGCTGATGTGCAAAAGATGCATGACAAAGTACAATCAACTGAAACTATTGAATCAAATATTGAAAATATGGGTAATATCAATGTTGTCCCATATGATCAATATGTGAAACAAAGTGAAAGTGAAGTTGTACCAAGTGCTGAATCTTCTGCAGTCAACAATGACTATGTTCTTGATGAATACACTGCATGTGCCCCTGATGATTCTGTCATCTCTAAACTGAATGCCTATAAAGAACGTGTTGCTATTTATGAACAACATGCCAAATTTGAGTTGACCACCCGTGTAAGATATAACTTTTCACATACACATCAAACCATAACACAAGGTGGCGAATAAGATGGAATTCTAGAGAGAGAAAGTTAGAGGTTTAGGGAACTTAGTGAGAGAAAGTGAAAGATATTATTATGAGCTCCAACTCTCTACCTTGGAAGGTAGAGAGTATTTATAGTCTTACATAACTCGCCACACTTTGGGCTGTGGATCAGGCATACAGTGGGTAAAGACCCGTCCGTCCTCCACGGTGTTACTTAACTAAATTACTACTTAACTTAAAAGAACTACGACTACGAGCTTTCTAACGATTACATATACTTGAGGTGACCGACTCTTTAATACCGGGAATTTCTAATTCCTAACAATCTCCCCCTAAGGGAGGTCACCTCAATTATGTACCAAAATTACATTGAATACAAATAGATATAACATTTAACAATTGATCTTGCATTCTTGATGTAGTCCTTTGCTCTTAAGCTCGTAGTCATTGATACTTCACAATGCATGTTTGGTTATTCCAAGTGGAGGTCTTTTACTGATCCACGTGATAATAATTCTGAGCCATCTTTTGAGATCATCAGCTATCAACAATCTCTGACACATCCTTTGTGGTGTTGGTATTTTGTGATATTGTGACTTTAGGACCGACATGCTCACATTCTGGATCATGATATCTTCTCATCAGAGTAGCGGAAGCATTTGTTGAATCATGATATTGGCAGCAGCGTAGCAGAAGCTTGGAGTGAAAATATCAGAGTCATTGATGCACTAATCATGATTTCTTTTGAGATGAATGTGTTAAGTGAGCATGCGGCTATGGATTGACCGCTTCATTCTGATCAGCTGCAAACGTCGGGCGTACCTGCATACAACAGTTAGCAACAAATCGCACGAAAGTGTCTTTGATCACTTTCGTTGAATTGAGGTACACGGCCCACGGTTCCCCGTTGATCAGTACAAGTACTGCCTGTGATCAGGTAGGATTCATAAGAATCTCCTTGACAGGGTTTCGCAGCTGTTCTAGCTGTTCTCAAACCGGAACATCTCAAAGAAGACAACACGGAGTGAGTGAACCAGCGAATTTTAAGTCCACTGATTGAAGAAAAGAGATTTGAAAAACAATCGTGTATTGCTCAATAGAAATTGTTTTTGCAATACAACGAAGGTTTTATTGAAACCAATTATCAATCATAAAAATACCTTTTGGTTTGAAAAATGAGTACACAGTCGATGTGCCAAAGAAAAGAGTTTTTAAGCACAAAGACTGGTTTTTCAAAGGTATCCGTCAATCCCTAACCTGAACCAGGATTGATTCAAGAAATTGAATCGCCCCATTGTTTCTGTTCAGTTGTCACATGGTTGATCTATATGATAGATCTCACATGCCACCTACCAGGAGCTTGTTTGATGTTGGCTCCAGAAGGCTTTCCATCTTCATTGTGAATGTGTAAACACATCACTCAGATGTTCTGGCAATACCACAATGATAATGCGTAGGACTCAAGATATAATCTCTCTTTCCACATTGTGTGAAACAGAGAGTCTTCATTGAAAGTGTCCTAATGAGATTTATTGATGATCTCGTGGCTCTAGACTCAATTTGTGCATATTTGGATCCTGTGCCGGAGACTAGGGAGAGGGTCTCCTTTTTCAATATCAACCATCTCTAAGAGACAGTCGATAGATTATGTCGGTTCCCCGTGAGAATGAAACAAGTCCTTTTAAGAGGAACTTGAGTGGTTTGGAAAGTTGAAGTGCAGTGCGTCACTGGGTCCATGACGTCTTGTCTTCAATACCGATGTTACCATCAGTAGCATATGAAGTGAACCCGGTTTCTGCCCTAAGGTTGAATTAATGGAGGGCTATTTGTTTTCACCCTATTTTCATTCAATTCTTTTTAATTCTTCAACCCCTTCAGTGCTTACCGAGACTTCATAGCTAGAACCTTGTTGGGTTTATTCCAGTACTAGCTCAGTCTTAGTCCGCACTCTTCCCTTATCTCATTTTTCTCCTTTTATCATTATTCCTAAGGACTTCTACACTAACTAGTGGATTGTCCCTGGGTAGATCCCTCCGGTTCTGGCGGATCATGGGAACCAATACCTAACCTTATCATCCTTATATCACCGTACATGAAGTAAAGTTGGTCGGTCTATTTGGTATTGTTCGTCTGCCATTGGATCCAATTGAAAACCATTTGAAAATCAATTCAGATACTTGTGATATATTATCAAAGCATTTTGTACCTGAATTGTTTTTGATATTTTTAGAACGAGAACTCCCCCTCATCATGTGCATCAAGTATGTGAAAATATTTTGCACACGGAGGCAAGAGAAAGAATTAACTTCTTTGATTACCATTTTCTAAAAGATATCAACATCACTTCCCTCAACAGATCAAGTGGGAATAGCATTTCCGGGAAGAATGAGGTTTCCATGAATTTGCTCCCCCTCAATATGTGCCTCGAGGTTTGAAAAGAGTTTTGCACATACTAGAGGGAACCTGCACATTAGGATGAATGATCACGTTTCAAATCAAAGGTTTAAGATAGATGCTCCCCCTCAACATGTGCATTGAAAAATTGAAAAATTGAAATCGTTTGTCACATGTGAGAAGGACAGCATGTACATTCTTTTATAACCATTTACCTGATTATCAGTATAGGTCCAATTTAAATCACACATTCTCCCCCGATCACAATTATCAAATCATTTGAGATTTGTGATCTCGTATAGATTTAAATTGATTTTGAAAGCTTTTAAGGAGAATTGTGACTTGATTGTGAAAGTGTTTTAACTGATATGTATCAGATTTTAAGACTTTAAACTCCATTTATTAAAACATGCATGTATATCTTTTGAAAACAATTTAATGCCAAATAACTTTTTAATTTAATTGAAATCATTCTCCCCCTCAATCAATGACATAGGTTGTTGATTGAGAGATAGAGATTTTGACAAATAAGTCCTGATGATTATCAAAAATAGAGTTTGAGTTATTTTTCAAAGCATTTGGTTTTCAGCAGATAAATGTTTATAGAATCAGAGCATGGAATTTGAAAACATGGTGAAACATGGCTCTGTTCTTTCTTTTAAAACCGGGTTATTGCCTGAAAATGACAATAAACCATTTCTCTTTCTCCCAAAAAAAATTTTTTTTTTTTTTTTTTTTTTTTTTTTTTTTTTTTTTTTTTTTTTTTTTTTAATAAGATTCGAACAAACATCTAAAGTCCCGTGTCATTCTTTGAATGACAGCACAAAGACCGTAGATATTATCGAACCGAGAAAAACATGACAAAATGACAATATTTTTTGAAGATTTTTCGATTTTTTTTTTTTTTTTTTTTTTTTTTTTTTTTTTTTTTTTTTTTCAGATTTTTATGGATTTTGAAGGTTTTATAATTTTCTATTTGATTTTTTGAGGGTTTTATAATTTTGTATTTTGATTTACGAATAAATATTTACAAGAGATAGATGAAGATAGACCTTTACTCCTCGTCTTCCTCCTGAAGACGTTTGAGAGTTTCTGGTTGAAGGCTTTTCAAACCAAGTCGTGGAAGAATAAACTCAAAACGTTCTCTTGGAAGAGCTTTGGTGAAGATGTCTGCTAACTGATATTCAGACCTCACAAAATATAGTTCCACCACACCTTTTTCCACCTGTTCCCTGATGAAATGATGTCGAATGTCGATATGCTTTGCTCTTGAGTGTTGAACGTTGTTGCATGAGAGAGCAATAGCACTTTTATTATCACAGTACAGAGGGATTTTGTTGAATTCAAAGCCATAGTCAGATAATTGAGATCTCATCCATAAGATTTGAGCACAACAAGATGACATGGCTATGTATTCAGCCTCTGTAGAGGAAATAGAAGTACTCATTTGCTTCTTTGAAGACCAGCTCACAAGCTTGTCACCCAAAAACTGAGCACCTCCTGACGTACTTCGACGTGTATCTTGACAACCTGCATGATCAGCATCTGCATAGGCCGTTAGTGACATACCGGTGTCCTTCGGGTACCATAGTCCCATATTGATGGTTCCTTGGAGATACCGAAAGACCCGTTTAACTGCTTCAAGGTGCTTTTTAGTAGGCTTAGCCTGGTATCTAGCACACATGCACACAGAGAACAAAATGTCTGGTCTACTAGCAGTGAGATACATCAGGGATCCAATCATACTCCTATATTTCGTTTGGTCAATCATGATCCCTGAGAGGTCCTCATCTAGTTTGGTTCGGTCAATCATGGGGGTGTCAACAGGGTCACTTGAATCAAATCCAAATTTCTTTAGAATCTCTGTTGCATATTTAGATTGATTTATGAAAATGCCTCCGGGACTTTGAGAAATTTGTAATCCCAAGAAAAATGACATTTGTCCCATCATTGACATTTGAAACTTTGAACTCATTTCATTTGAAAAACGATCACATTCCATTGGGTCAGTCGAGGCAAAAATAATATCATCAACATAAATTTGAACATGAATCAAATGTTTGCCTGACTTCCTGGTGAACAATGTAGGATCAACTGCTCCTTTGATGAATCCGGTTGATAGAAGAAACTTTGACAGTGTATCATACCATGCCCTTGGAGCTTGCTTTAAACCGTAAAGAGCCTTCTTCAAACGATAAACGTGTGTAGGATGCTCTTGATTCACAAATCCTTCAGGTTGGCTGACGTAGACGACTTCTTTAAGATCTCCGTTTAGAAAAGCCGTCTTTACATCCATCTGATAAACCACCATGTTCTTGCTAGCAGCATTAGCTAGAAAGATTCTGATGGCCTCGATTCGAGCAACTGGAGCAAAAGATTCTTCAAAGTCTATACCCTCCTCTTGACGATATCCTTTAGCAACTAATCGAGCCTTGTTCTTCAACACATCACCATGCTCATCAAGTTTTACTTTGAAGATCCATTTTAGAGCTATAATCATAGCACAGTCTGGAGCAGGTACTAACTCCCATACATCAAGACGATCAAACTCATGAATTTCATCTTGCATAGCATTGAACCAGCTATCTTCATTCATAGCAGTTTTAACATCTTTTGGTTCGATCTTAGATAGTACGGAGTTGAAGAAGCACCATAAGGCATCGGTTGCGAGTTGCTTCCGGGTTGATACAGGACGAGAGGGATTACCAATGATGTTGTCTAATGGATGATCGTGAGTCCATTTTCTGAGGTGTTCATGTGGCATTTGTTGAGGAACTGAGGTAGCTGAGTTGATGTCTCCTGAAGAAGATGGTTCTGCTGATGATTCAGGAGTGGCAAATATGTTTTCAAATGGAGCATCTTCAGGAGTCGCAAAGGGATTAACTTCATCATTGATGCCAGAAACATTTCCATGATGTACATTTGAAGAATGATGATTTGTTGATGAGACTGAAGGATCAGCAGCAGGTGCTTCTTGACTTACAGATATTGAAACTGATGGATTGACTTCATTCACTGGAATCTGAGCATCCTCTGTTGTAGGGATCAGCACCTCATTAGTAGTAGACTCATACAGTTCATCAAACATTGGATCAAACAATTTCTTTACATCATCTTCTGATGGAGGTACATATGGTGTTTCTTGAGAGGAGTTTGGAACAAGGGATGAACCAATAGGACTGTTATGAAGTGCGGGTCCTGAACTGGAGTGTCCAGGAGCCATTTGACCGGTCAGCTCATCAAACGTAACGTGAATTGTTTCCATGATATTTCGGGTTCTTTTGTTGTAGATTCGGTATCCCTTTTTGTTGGGTGCATATCCTACAAATACTCCAATGTCAGCTTTAGCTCTAAGTTTACCCAAGTCTTGACCCTCATTAGTTGGATAGCACAAGGCACCAAACACACGAAGGAAAGATAGATTAGGTTTCCTGTTGTGGACAAGTTCGTATGGAGTTTTTCCATGAATGGTGTGAATCAGGGAACGATTTTGTGTGTAGCATGCAGTGGCAATTGCTTCAGCCCAGAGAAACATTGGAACCTTTGAGTAGATCAGCATTGTTCGAGCAGCTTCAACAAGAGTACGATTTCGTCTTTCAACTACACCGTTCTGTTGAGGGGTTCGTGGAACACTTCTTTGATGGCTGATTCCAACGCTTTCATAGAATTCACTAAGTTGTTTGTTGACAAACTCAGTTCCATTGTCTGTTCTGATAATTCTGACAGTTTTGTTTAGTCTAACCTGCAGCTGTTTGATGAGTTTGATGATGATATCAGGAGTTTCATCCTTTGTCCTTAAGAACTTGACCCAGGTGAATCTAGAATAATCATCAACCACAACTAACACATATTTCTTCCCAAAGATATTCTGCACCCTCATTGGTCCACATAAATCCATATGAATCATATGAAGAACTTCTGTGACAGAGTTAGTAGGTTTGGGTTTATGGGCATACTTCTTGCTTTTACCCAATTGACATGCTGAACAAAGATGATCCTTTTCATACTTTAGTCTAGGTAAACCTACAACTAAGTCCTTTCTGGAAAGATCGTTGATGGTGCCGAAGTTCAAGTGATTGAGACGACGATGCCATAACCATGACTTTGTTTTTGAAGCCTTTGATAACAAGCATATTGGTGAAGCTCTCATCATGTCATCGATAGAGATAGTGTAAAGGTTTGAGCCACGAGTTCCTTTCAACAGTTCCTTACCATTAAGATCTCTAACAAAGCAGGTATGTTTTCTGAAGGCCACTTCTAGATCAGAATCACAGAATTGACCAACAGAGAACAGATTATGACCTAAACCTTCCACATAATACACTCTGGAGATGACACTATCACCAACAACATAATCTCCATAACCCATAATAGCACCAAAATGATCATTACCAAATCTAACAGTCCCGATGAATTTGCTCACGAAGTTCATGAGCCGTGACCGGTCTCCAGTCATATGCTTGGAACAGCCTGAGTCCAGGTACCACAGAACGATTTGAACGATCTGCAGTTGAACACAGACAAGAATGGATAACTGGATATTTGGGATCCCCATGCAAGAATGGGTTCCATTTGGTTAGTAGCAACAGTTGGACCACCCACATCAGGAATAGAAGCATTCATATCAGACAGTGAAGTAATAGAATCATTGTGAATAGATGCAATACTAGTGTCTGTATTAGCCCTATTTACAGTGTGACCACTTCTTAAGGGAATAGTTCTACCAGTAGGCATCCATTTTCTAGTGGGCATTATCTGATTAGTCTTATGACCAACAGGTATCCAATAAAAGCCTATTCTGCTGAATGTTCTTCCTGTGGGTTTCCATTGTTTTCTAACTCTCTTTCGCTTTTGCCTTTTAGCCCTTTTAGCATGAATTTTAGCATTAACAACATTAACTGGACAATTAACATCATTAGGCAAAACATTAACATCACATTCATGATTAGAAACAGAATTCAAGCAATCATCAGTGCAAGGTTTGCAAATAGCATCAGAATTCGAATTAATTACAGTACGCCTATGGCTAATACTAGAATCAACACGATTCGTTTTATTCGATTCAAACTTAAGGTTCCTAGATTGTTCTTCTACTCTCTTCCAGTGCACATTCTTAGCTTGAGAGGTCCTATCATTCCTTGTATTGTCTTGAGACTTTGACCTGCTCCCTTTAATGTCACTGATTACTCCTGTAGAGGGAATGGGAACATTAGTTTGTTTTACTACTCTTTGCACCACCTGTTTAGATGTGCTGGGATCTGAACTACATGCAGGTGCACTCAGGTTCACTTTCTTAACATTAGAGGTACTGAGATTAGTACTCCTAGAAGGCACATTTGAGTTCACTTTCCTAGTATTGACAGATCTAAAATCTGAACTACTCACTGGTGCACTACTCCTCACATTCAAACTATTGGGAATCGAGTGCATGTCATGTTTGGCCTTAGGCATTGAGCATGGAATCAAGGGGTTAACTCTCTCACCTAATGTCTTTGGGCATATAGTGATCAAACATTCTAAGATTTCTTGAGATCGTTTGGCATATAAGCATGCATGTCCAATTGCATTATCATGAGGTTTCTCTAGCTTATCCTCTTCAACAATCTCACGCAGGCATTCTAAGCAATCCTTAAGGGATGAGAAATATGTTTGAATGGCAAGTTTGTTGTTCCTTAGGTGAGGGGGGACATATGTCACAGATAAAGTAGATTTATTACCAGAGTGAACCTTAGATACAACATTCTCAGCATTGATCATTGGCATTTTCCCTTTTACCTGACTCTTCAGATTCTCAATTTCCTTTTGCAATGAAGTTATTTGTTCGTTGTTTTTGTTACGAGTGACTTTAATTGATTCAAACAACTCATTGAAATGACGTTTAACCTTTTCATTCTCTTCAAGGAAACTTACGTTTTCCTTTTGTAAAGCATTTACTAGGTTTTGAAGATGAAACGTTTGAGACTTCTGAGAATCTAAAGAAGGAGGCATTTGGGAACCTGCCATATTGTTTGTTTGACCCTTTAATTGAGAGATTTGGACTTTCAACTTTCTGATCGTGTTACACTGAGCATGAATCTGTTCATCTCGTTTGTTTATTTGAAAAACTGCATCAAACTCTGGAACATCTGAAGATGTCTTGAAATTTGAAGTTTTGACATTTTCTTTGAGATGTTGATATTTTAGTTGTAGATTAAAATACTCAACTTCTAGTTTAGAAAAATGTTTAACCAAATTGTCATGATCATCCAGTTCAATTTTCTCATTAAGTTTAGAATTAGTTTTTTCAAGCTCAATGACACGATCATGGGAGACTTTCAGGGCCACAGATAGTTCATGAAATTTGGAAGCATTAATAGAGCAATTGGAAGCAGTGAAAAAGACATCTTGAGCAACACATTCAGTAATAAGATTCTCATTCAATGTCTGCAGGTTCTTCCTCTCGATCTCATTATATTTTAATGCACGCTCATAATCACTAATTTCAACTATTATTGCATCAAATTCCTTTTCCATTCCCTTAATGTCTGTTTCTATCCCCTTTTTAAGACTCTCAAAGTGATCCTTTAAAAGTTTAAAGAAGGGCATGACCTCAGTTAAATAACATTCTTTCATTTGTTCAAAACCCCTTTCTCCTTCAGTTATGCCAGTGGGTGTGATCCTTTTCTTGCAAGTTTTCTCAAAATCAACAAATAGTTGAAAAATAACGTATTGGCTAATTAAGATATTGCTTTTAGTGGCAATTGTTCTAGGAACAAGATGCATTGGTGTGTTAGGAGGATACACAGTAGCTTTAGGCATTTTCCAAAAGGGAGGATTTGTTTCTACAATATTTTCGGCTTTCTGCTTATCTAGATCCATTTTCCAGAAGACTTGTTCGGGAGTCAACAAAGTCTGAGGCTTAAACTTGTTTAATGCAATCCAGTTTTCCTTCTTATAATCATGAGGAGTGATATTTATGTTCTTCTCTTTGCATTTGGGGTCATCTAGTTTTTTGTTCATCCTTTCCCTAGTGACTTCATCTGATTTCTTATCTTCCTCAGTGCACTCAACGCAACTAGGTTTCTGCCTAGGCTTAAGAATTTCATTACCATCATAAATCACCTTATGAGCATTTCTAGCCTTTTTGATTACCTCTGGATTTGGTTCCTCAACAAGGGGAATGCTATGCTTATCGCTTAAGACTCGATGTTTGGTGACCATGTGAGCAGTCTGAATGGTGTTTCCTTGTATGTACAACTTGTTTTCAAGTTTGTTTTTCAAAGTTTTCAGATTAGAAAAATCTCTCAAGAGCTTTGATTCTTTTGCATTAAATTCTTGCTTAAGCATTTTCACGTTTTCTTGAAGTTCTTGTTTTTGCTTAGCTGTTTTAGAAAGTTTTTCTTGCAAAGAATTTAATTCTTGTTTCAATACTTCTTCTCTAAAATTACTTTTTCTAATTACTGTACGTACTTGGTCATCCATTTCCTGCTCACGAGTGGTCAACTCAAATTTTGCACGTTGTTCATAAATGGCAACACGTTCCTTATAGGCATTTAGTTCAGAGATAATGGAATCATCAGGAGCACATGCAGTGAATTCATCAAAAACATAGTCATTGTTGACTGCAGAAGATGTATCACTAGGTACAACTTCACTTTCACTTTGTTTCTCGTATTGATCATATGGGACAATATTGATATTACCCGTATTTTCAATATTTGATTCAAAAGTTTCGGTTGGTTGTACTTTGTCATGCATCTGTTGCACATCAGCATCATCATATAGCTTTAATACCTCAGAGATGAGTTTGTCCTTTGATGGGCCAGCTTGTGGTGAAGAAGTGACCTTGGGAGACACCATGGGAGAGATGCTAGCCATAAATATTGTGTGTGCAGTAGGTCCATCATCCACATCAGAGTCGTAAGCATCGCAGTCACCGACTTGAAAGGCATTTTGATGATTGTGACCTATCTCCTGAATGGGCTGCTCATCTACATCTGCATCATAGGTCTTGGCATTGCCTTCAGCAAGAAACAGCAGTTCCTCTTCATTCAAAGTAGCACCATTGTCCTGAGCTTGAGCCAGCAACATCTTATCTCTGAAGTATTCGGCATTTTGTGGACGCTTTGGAGATGTGCAGTTCCTTGCAAAGTGTCCCTCACCACCATAGTTAAAGCATTTGATTGGCTTAGCTTGACCTTGGTTACCATTTCTTCCTCGATTCTGGTTTCCAACATAACCTCTCCCAGCTCCACCTCTCCCCTGATCATACTGTCTTTCCTGAACTGGTTGCACCACGATCCTTCCATCTTTAACAGTGGCTTGATTATGTGGGTTAGATGCAGTTCGTAGGTTGTTGTTGGTTTGTGGGAGAGAGTTCATGTTTTGACTAATGAGTAGAGCTAGTTGATTAACGATGTTATCCACGCGTGCATCAGCATCAGCTTGTTTGAACTGAGGATCAGGGATGAGTTTGTGATTACCATTACCCAAGGGAATGACTTGTGATGCTTTGGTTGTGATTCCAATGTTTGAGTAGAAAGCTGTTGAGTCATTAGACGAACTTGTCTCACCCTGGTTGGTTTTGAACTGATTGAGAATCAACTTTTCAAACATGGCATGTCTCTCATTCTGAAGGAGGAAGGCATAGAGTTGCTCATAGTTTGTATGCTTCAATCCTTTAGTGAGTTTCACAGATGTGACAAACTTGTGCCATTCGGGATTCATGTTGTTCACAAACTTTGAGTTCAGCTGAACATTAGGCATAGTCATTCTGATGTTTCTCATGTCATTCACTAACTTATGAAATCTCACATAGTACTCATAAACACTCTCATCTGGTTTCATCTTGAAGTGCTTAAATTCGTCATAGAGTTGGGATTCTCTGTCTTCCATAGTTAATTCTGAACCTGAGAGAAGCATCTTAACGTTATCCCAAACTGCTTTTGCATCAGTGTTATGATTGATCAGCTTGTAGATGTCTTTAGGAAGACCTTGAAGAACAATGTTTGAAGCCCTGATATCTGCATCGAATCTCTTTTTCTCCTCATTATCAAGCTCATTGTACATCTTAGGTCTGTCCATTCCGTAGACAGGAGTACCATCTTCATTAGTATCAAGTATGTCTCTAGTCGTCTCAACCCGATATGGTCCTTCATCAATGGATTTGAGAATGTTGACACCATTTTCCTTTCCAAGGCAATACAATCTGATTCGTTGAGCCCAAGAATCGTAGTCAGTTCTGTCAAGCATTGGTGGACGAGTATCTGAGCCAGCTGCTTGAACATCCTCGGCAACAGTGGAGATGACAGTGGGAACAGTGGGAATGTTGGTAGACATGTTAACAGATTATACGGGATTTTATAACTCTATGATTAAACCGGGAAATAGATTCTTTCATGGGATTTTACTAAATCAAGAGAAAACCGTAAACAATCACTCAAGTTGCTAGATGATAAAGTGCTAACTCGCTACCAAATAATGCACTAAGTCGCTAGAAATAAGTGCACTAAGTCGCTAACCCTTAACTCGCTACACGTCTAAGTCGCTAGAATCCCAAGTCGCCAACAGAAGAGCAAGTCGCTAAGTAGTAACTCGCTACAGACTAAGTCGCTAGCCAAATTTGTGCAGTAATTCGCTACACAAGTCGCTAGATATGCAAGTCGCTAAAGAGCAACTCGCTACGGACTAATTCGCTACCACAAACAAAATTCAAACTTTAACACAAGAAATCAACCAAATGATGCAAAAACCACTAAACTTTTTCAAACTCAAAAACCACCTAAAAACCACTATAAATCCAAAGATGTGCAAGATATGATCTAACCATGGCTCTTGATACCAATTGTAAGATATAACTTTTCACATACACATCAAACCATAACACAAGGTGGCGAATAAGATGGAATTCTAGAGAGAGAAAGTTAGAGGTTTAGGGAACTTAGTGAGAGAAAGTGAAAGATATTATTATGAGCTCCAACTCTCTACCTTGGAAGGTAGAGAGTATTTATAGTCTTACATAACTCGCCACACTTTGGGCTGTGGATCAGGCATACAGTGGGTAAAGACCCGTCCGTCCTCCACGGTGTTACTTAACTAAATTACTACTTAACTTAAAAGAACTACGACTACGAGCTTTCTAACGATTACATATACTTGAGGTGACCGACTCTTTAATACCGGGAATTTCTAATTCCTAACAACCCGTGAGCAGGAAATAGATGACCAAATGCGTACAACTATTAGAAAAAGTAGGTTTAAAGAAGAAATGTTAATACAAGAGTTGAACTCCTTACAAGAAAAGCTTTCTAAAACTGCTAAGCAAAAACAAGAACTTCAAGAAAATGTTAAAATGCTTAAGCAAGAATTCAGTGCTAAGGAATCAAAACTTTTGAATGATTTTTCTAATCTAAAAACCTTGAAAAACAAGCTTGAAAATAAGTTGTACGTACAAGGAAATACCATTCAGACTGCTCACTTAATCACTAAGCATAGAGTCTTAAGCGATAAGCATAGCATTCCCCTTGTTGAGGAACCAAATCCAGAGGGCATTAAAAAGGCTAGAAATGCTCATAAGGTTCTTTATGATGGCAATGAAATCCTTAAACCTAGACAGAAACCTAGTTGCGTTAAGTGCACTGAGGAAGATAAGAAATCAGATGAAGTCTCTAGGGAAAAGATGAACAAGAAATTAGATGATCCTAAATGTAAAGAGAAGAAAATAAATATCACACCCCATGATTACAAGAAGGAGAATTGGATTTCTTTGAACATGTTTAAGCCTCAGACATTGTTGACTCTCGAACAAGTTTTCTGGAAAATGGACTTAGATAAGCAGAAAGCGGAAAATATTGTTGAAACAAACCCTCCCCTTAGGAAAATGCCTAGAGCGACTGTGTATCCTCCTAATACACCAATGCATCTTGTTCCTAGAACAATTGCCACTAAAAGCAAGACCTTAATTAGTCAATATGTTATCTTTCAACTATTTGTTGATTTTGAGAAAACTTGCAAGAAAAGGATCACACCCACTGGTATAACTGAAGGAGAAAGGGGTTTTGAGCAAACGAAAGAATGTTATTTAACTGAAGTCACGCCTTTCTTTAAACTGCTAAAAGATCATTTTGAAAGTCTTAAAAAGGGAATGAACTTATACATTAAAGAAATGGAAAAGGAGTTTGATGCAATGATAGTTGAGGTTAGTGACTATGAGCGAGCACTAAAATATAATGAGATTGAGAGGAAGAACTTGCATACATTAAATGAGACTCTCATTACTGATTGTGTTGCTCAAGATGTGTTTTTCACTGCTTCAAATTGTTCTATTAATGCTTCCCAATTTCATGAATTATCTGTTGCCCTGAAAGTCTCCCATGATCGTGTCATTGAGCTTGAAAAAACTAATTCTAAACTAAATGAGAAAATTGAACTGGATGATCACGAGAATTTGGTTAAACATTTTTCTAAACTAGAAGTTGAGCATTTTAATTTACAACTAAAATATCAACATCTTAAAGAAAATGTCAAAACTTCAAATATCAAGACATCCTCAGATGCTCTAGAGTTTGATGCAGTTTTTCAAATTAACAAATGTGATGAACAGATTCAAGCTCATTGCAACACGATCAGAAAGTTGAAAGCCCAAATCTCTCAATTAAAGGGTCAAACGAACAATATGACAGGCTCCCAAATGCCTCCTCCTCTAGATTCTCAGAATTCTCAAATGTTTCATCTTCAAAACTTAGTAAATGCATTACAAAAGGAAAACGAAAGTTTTCTAGAAGAAAATGAAAAGGTTAAACATCATTTCAATGAGTTATTTGAATCAATAAAGGTCACTCGTAACAAAAACAACGAACAAATAGCTTCATTGCAAAAGGAAATTGAGAATCTGAAGAGTCAGTTAAAAAGGAAAATGCCAATGACCAATGGGGAGAATGGTGTATCAAAGGTTCACTCTTGTAATAAATATGCTTTGTCTGTGAAATATGTTCCCCCTCATCTCAGGAATAACAAACTTGCTATTCAAACATATTTCTCATCCCTTAAGGATTGTCTAGAATGTCTACGTGAGATTGTTGAAGAGGATAAATTAGAGAAACCACTTGACAATGCAATTGGGCATGCATGCTTATATGCCAAACGATCTCAAGAAATTCTAGAATGCTTAATCACAATATGCCCAAAGTCCTTAGGTGAGAGAGTTAATCCTTTGATTCCATGTTTGATGCCTAGTGCCAAGTATGATATTCATTCGATGCCCAATGTTTTGAATGTGAACCTTAGTGTGCCTTTAAGCAGTTCAGATTCCAGATCTGTTAATACTAAGAAAGCGAACTCTAGTGTGCCTTCTAGGAGTACAAATCCCAGCACTTCTAGTGTTAAGAATGTGAACCTTAGTGTGCATGCATGTAATTCAGATCCCAGAACATCTAAACAGGAGATGCAACGAGTAGCAAAACCAACTAATGTTCCCATTCCCTCTACAAGAGTAATCAGTGACATTAAAGCGAGCAGGTCAAAGTCTCAAGACAATACAAGAAATGATAGGACCTCGCAAGCTAAGAATGTGCATTGGAAGAGAGTAGAAGACCAACCTAGGAACTTTATGCTTGAGTCGAATAAAACGAATCGTGTTGATTCTAGTATTAGCCATAGGCGTACTGTAATTAATTCGAATTCTGATACTTTTTGCAAACCTTGTAATGATGTCTGCTTGAATTCTGTTGCTAATCATGAATGTGGTATGAATACTTTGTCTAATACTGTCAAATCTCCAGTGAATCTTGTCAATGAAAAATATCATGCTATGAAGGCAAAAAGGCAAAGGCGAAAGAAAGTTAGAAAATAGTGGAAACCCACAGGAAGAACATTTAGTAAGATAGGCTATCATTGGATACCTGTTGGTCATAAGACTAATCAAACAATGCCCACTAGAAAATGGATGCCTACTGGTAGAACTATTCCCTTAAGAAGTGAGCACACTTTGAATAGGGCTAATACAGACACTAGTACTGCATCTATTCATAATGATTCCATTGCCTTAATTTCTGATATGAATGCTTCTATTTCTGATGTGGGTGTTCCAACCATTGTTACTAACCAAATGGAACCCATTCTTGCATGGGGATCCCAATTATCCAGTTATCCATTCTTGTCTGTGTTCAACTGCAGATCGTTCAAATCATTTTGTGGTACCTAGACTCAGGTAGTTCCAAGCATATGACTGGCGACCGGTCGCGGCTCATGAACTTCGTGAGCAAATTCATCGGGACAGTTAGATTCGGAAATGATCATTTCGGTGCAATTATGGGTTATGGTGATTATGTTGTTGGTGATAGTGTTATCTCTAGAGTATACTATGTGGAAGGTCTTGGTCATAATCTGTTCTCTGTTGGTCAATTATGTGATTCTGATCTAGAAGTAGCCTTCAGAAAACATACTTGTTTTGTAAGAGAACTTGATGGTAAGGAACTGTTAAGAGGAACTCGTTGTTCAAATCTTTACACCATCTCTATCGATGATATGATGAAGTCTTCTCCAATTTGCTTGTTGTCAAAGGCTTCGAAAACAAAGTCATGGTTATGGCATCGTCGTCTCAATCACTTGAACTTCGGCACCATCAATGATCTCTCCAGAAAGGACTTAGTTGTAGGTTTACCTAGACTAAAGTATGAAAAGGATCATCTTTGTTCAGCATGCCAATTGGGAAAAAGCAAAAAGTATGCCCATAAACCCAAACCTATAAACTCAATTACAGAAGTTCTTCATACCCTTCATATGGATTTATGTGGATCAATGAGAGTGCAAAATATCTTTGGGAAGAAATATGTGTTAGTTGTGGTTGATGATTACTCTAGATTCACCTGGGTCAAGTTCTGAAGGACAAAGGATGAAACTCCTGATATCATCATCAAACTCATCAAACAGCTGCAGGTTCAACTTAACAAAACCGTCAGAATTATCCGAACAGACAATGGTACTGAGTTTGTTAACAAACAACTTAGTGAATTTTATGAAAGCATTGGAATCAGCCATCAAAGAAGTGTTCCACGAACTCCTCAACAGAACGGTGTAGTTGAAAGACGAAATCGAACTCTTGTGGAAGCCGCTAGAACAATGCTGATTTACTCAAAGGTTCCAATGTTTCTCTGGGCTGAAGCTATTGCCACTGCATGCTACACACAAAATTGTTCCCTGATTCACACTGTTCATGGAAAAACTCCATATGAACTGGTCCACAACAGAAAACCTAATCTCTCTTTCCTTCGTGTGTTTGGTGCATTGTGTTATCCAACTAATGAGGGTCAAGACTTAGGCAAACTGAGAGCTAAAGTAGACATTGGAGTTTTTGTAGGGCATGCACCAAACAAAAACGAATACCGAATCTACAACAAAAGAACCCGAAATATCATGGAAACAATTCACGTTACATTTGATGAGCTGACCGGTTAAACGGCTCCTGGAAAATCCAGTTCAGGACCCGCACTTCAAAACAGTCCCATTGGTTCATCCCTTGTTCCAAACTCTTCTCAAGAAACTCCATATGTACCTCCATCTGAAGATGATTTAAAGAAATTGTTTGATCCTATGTTTGATGAACAGTATGAGCCAAGTGCTAATGAACTGACGACTCCCTCAGCAGAGGCTGCTCATATTCCTGTGAATGAAGTCAATCCTTCAGTCTCAATATCATTAAGCCAAGAAGCGCCTGTTGCTGATCACTCTATCTCATCGACAAATCATCAATCTTCCAATGTACATCATGGAACTGTTTCTCACATCAATGATGAAGACAATCCCCTTGCTACTCCTGAAGATGCTCCATTTGAGAACATATTTGCTCCTGAATCTTCATCAGAACCATCTTCTTCAGAAGACATCAACTCTGCTACTTCAGTCCCCCAACCACTGCCACATGAACACCTCAGAAAATGGACTCATGATCATCCATTAGATAACATCATTGGAAATCCTTCTCGTCCAGTATCAACACGGAAACAACTTGCAACCGATGCTTTGTGGTGCTTCTTCAACTCCGTACTCTCTAAGATCGAACCAAAGGATGTTAAAACTGCCATGAATGAAGACAGCTCGTTCAATGCTATGCAAGATGAAATTCATGAGTTTGATCGACTCGATGTATGGGAGTTAGTACCTGCTCCAGATTGTGCTATGATCATTGCTCTAAAATGGATCTTCAAAGTGAAACTTGATGAGCATGGTGATGTGTTGAAGAACAAGGCTCGATTAGTTGCTAAAGGATACCGTCAAGAGGAAGGTATTGACTTTGAAGAATCTTTTGCTCCAGTTGCTCGAATCGAGGCAATCAGAATCTTTTTGGCTAATGCTGCTAGTAAGAACATGGTAGTCTATTAGATGGATGTAAAGACGGCATTTCTGAACGGAGATCTTAAAGAAGTCGTCTACGTCAGCCAACCGGAAGGATTTGTGAATCAAGAGCATCCTACTCACGTTTATCGTTTGAAGAAGGCTCTTTACGGTTTAAAGCAAGCTCCAAGGGCATGGTATGATACGCTATCAAAGTTCCTTCTATCTACCGGATTTAGCAAAGGAGCAGTTGATCCAACATTGTTCACCAGAAAGTCAGGAAAACATTTAATTCATGTTCAAATTTATGTTGATGATATCATCTTTGCCTCGACTGACCCCAATGAATGTGATCGTTTTTCAAATGAAATGGGTTCAAAATTTCAAATGTCAATGATGGGACAAATGTCATTTTTCTTGGGATTACAAATTTCACAAAGTCCCGGAGGCATCTTCATAAATCAATCTAAATATGCAAATGAGATTTTAAAGAAATTTGGATTTGATTCAAGTGACCCTGTTGACACTCCCATAATTGAACGAACTAAACTAGATGAGGACCACTCAGGAATCATGGTAGACCAAAAGAAATATCGTAGTATGATTGGATCCCTGATGTACCTCACAGCTAGTAGACCAGACATCTTGTTCGCTGTTTGCATGTGTGCTAGATACCAGGCTAAGCCTACTAAAAAGCACTTTGAAGCGGTTAAACGGGTCTTTCGGTATCTCCAAGGAACCATCAATATGGGACTTTGGTACCCGAAGGACACCGGTATGTCACTAACAGCCTATGCAGATGCTGATCGTGCAGGGTGTCAAGATACTCGTCGAAGTACATCTGGAGGTGCTCAGTTTTTGGGTGATAAGCTTGTGAGCTGGTCTTCAAAGAAGCAAATGAGTACTTCTATTTCCTCTACAGAGGCTGAATACATAGCCATGTCATCTTGTTGTGCTCAAATCATATGGATGAGATCTCAATTATCTGACTATGGCTTTGAATTCAACAAAATCCCTCTGTACTGTGATAATAAAAGTGCTATTGCTCTCTCATGCAACAACGTTCAACACTCAAGAGCAAAGCATATCGACATTCGACATCATTTCATCAGGGAACAAGTGGAAAAAGGTGTGGCGGAACTCTATTTTGTGAGGTCTGAATATCAGTTAGCAGAAATCTTCACCAAAGCTCTTCCAAGAGAACGTTTTGAGTTTATTCTTCCACGTCTTGGCTTGAAAAGCCTTCAACCAGAAACACTCAAACGTCTTCAGGAGGAAGACGAGGAGTAAAGGTCTATCTTCATCTATCTCTTGTATATATCTATTCGAAAAACAAAATACAAAATTATAAAACCCTCAAAAATCAAACAGAAAAATATAAAACCTTCAAAATCCATAAAAATCTGAAAAAATTCGAAAAATCTTCAAAAAATATTGTCAATTTGTTATGTTTTTTCTCGGTTCGGCAATATCTACGGTCTTTGTGCTGTCATTCAAAGAATGACACGGGACTTTAGATGTTGTTCGAATTTTTATATAAATAAAAAAAAAATCAAAAAAAAAATCAAAAAAATCAAAAAAATAAAAAAAATAAAAAAAAAATTATTTTTGGGAGAAAGAGAAACAATGGTTATTGTCATTTCAGGCTGTAACCCGTCTTTCAAAGAAAGAACAGAGCCATACTTTATCATGTTTTCAAAATTCCATGCTCTGATTCTATTAACATTCATCTGCTGAAAACTAACTGCTTTGAAAAATAACTCGGACTCTATTTTTGATAATCATCTGGACTTATTTGTCAAAATATCTATCTCTCAATCAACAACCTATGTCATTGTTTGAGGGGGAGAATGATTTCAATCAAATCAAAAAGTTATTTGTCATTCAATTGTTTTCAAAAGATATTCATGCATGTTTAATCAATGGAGTTTAAAGTCTTAATATCCGATTCTTGTCAGCTAAAACGTTTTTCATAATCAAGTCACAATTCTCCTTAAAAAGCTTTTAAAATCAATTTAAATCTATAGAGATCACAAATCTCAAATGATTTGATATTTTTGATCGGGGGAGAATTTGTGATTGAAATTGAAATTAAACTGACAATTCGGTAAATGGTTTTATAAGAATGTACAAGCTCTCCTTCCCACATGTGACAAACGATTTCAAATTTTCCATGCACATGTTGAGGGGGAGCATCTATCTTAAACCACAATGATCCGAAACGTTATCAATTCATATCAATGTGCATGTTCCCTCTAGTATGTGCAAAAATCTTTTCAAAACTTAATGCACATATTGAGGGGGAGCAAAATCATGAAAACCTCATCCTTCCCCAAAATGCTTTATCTACTTGATTCGATTAGGGAAGTGATGTTGATATCTTTTAGAAAATGGTTATTAAAGAAGTTAATTCTTTCTCTTGCCTCCATGTGCAAAACGATTTCAAATATTTGTTGCACATGTTGAGGAGGAGTTCTCGTTCTAAAAATATCAAAAACAATTCATGTACAAAATGCTTTGATAATATATCATAAGTATCTGGATTGATTTTCAAATGGTTTTCAATTGGTTCCAAATGGCAGATGAACAATACCAAATAGACCGACCAACTTTACTTTATGTACGGTGATATAAGGATGATAAGGTTAGGTATTTGTTCCCATGATCCGCCAGAACCGGAGGGATCTACCCAGGGACTATCCACTTGTTAGTGTAGAGTTCTTAGGTATGATGATAAAAGGAGAAAAATGAGACATGGGAAGAGTGCGGACTGAGACTGAGCTAGTACTGGAATAAACCCAACAAGGTTCTAGCTATGAAGTCTTGGTAAGCACTGAAGGGGTTGAAGAATTAAAAAGAATTGAATGAGAAAAGGGTGAAAACAAATAGCCCTCCATTGATTCAACCTTAGGGCAAAAACCGGGTTCAATTCATTTGCTACTGGCGGTTACCAAGGTAACACCGGTATTGAAGACAAGACGTCATGGACCCAGTGATGCACTGCACTTCAATCTTCCCAAACCACTCAAGTTCCTCTTAAAAGGGCTTGTTTCATTCTCACGGGGAACCTACATTATCTATCGACTTTCTCTTAGAGATTGTTGATATTGAAGAAGGAGACCCTCTCCCTTGTCTCCGATACAGGATCCAAATATGCACAAATTGAGTCTAGAGCCACGAGATCATCAATAAATCTCATTAGGACACTTTCAATGAAGACTCTCTGTTTCACATAATGTGGAAAGAGAGATTATATCTTGAGTCCTACGCATTATCCTTGTGGTATTGCCAGAACATCTGAGTGATATGCAAACATATTCACAATGAAGATGGAAAGCCCTCTGGAGCCAACATCAAACAAGCTCCTGGTGGGTGGCATGTGAGATCTATTCAATAGATCAACTATGTGACAACTGAACAGAAACAATGGGGCGATTCAATCTTTTGAATCAATCCTGGTTCAGGTTATGGATTGACGGATACCTTTGAAGAACCGGTCATTGTGCTTAAAAATTCTTTTCTTTAGCACATTGACCGTGTTCGAATATCTCAAATCAAAAGGTGTTTTATGATTGATAATTGATTTTCATTAAAACCTTCGTTGTATTGCAAAAACAATTTCTATTGAGCAATACATGATTGTCTTTCAAATCTCTTTTCATCAATCAGTGAATTTCTATTCGCTGGTTCACTCACTCCGTGTTGTCTTCTTTGAGATGTTCCGGTTTGAGAACAACTAGAGCAGCTGCGAAACCCTGTCAAGGAAATTCTTCGGAATTATACCTGATCACAGGCAGTACTTGTACTGATCAACGGGGAACCGTGGGCCGTGTACCTCAATTCAACGAAAGTGATCAAAGACACTTTCGTGCGCTTTATTGCTAACTGTTTTATGCAGGTACACCCGACGTTTGCAGCTGATCAAAATGAAGCGGTCAATCCATAGCCGCATGCTCACACTACACATTCATCTCAAAAGAAATCATGATAAGTGCATCAATGACTCTGATATTTTCACTCCATGCTTCTGCTACGCTGCTGCCAATATCATGAATCAACGAAAGCTTCCGTTACTCTGATGAGAAGATATCATGATCCAAAATGTGAGCATGTCGGTCCGAAAGTCACAACATCACATAATACCAACACCACAATGGATGTCTCAGAGATTTTTGTTAGCTGATGATCTCAAAAGCTGGCTTAAAATTATTATCATGTGGATCAGTAAAAGACCTCCACTTGGATTAACCAAACATGCAATGAGTGGAATCAATGACTACGAGCTTCGGAGCAAAGTACTACATCAAGAATGCAAGAACAATTGTTAATGTAATATCTGTTTGTATTCAATGTAATTTTAGTATATGTTTGAGGTGACCTCCCTTAGGGGGAGATTGTTAGGAATTAGAAATTCCAGGTATTAAAAGAGTCGGTCACCTCAAGTATATGTAATCGTTAGAAAGCTCGTAGTCGTAGTTATTTTAATTTAAGTAGTATTTAGTTAAGTAACACCGTGGAGGACGGACGGGTCTTTACCCACTGTATGCCTGATCCACAGCCCGTTGTGTGGCGTTTTATTGTAAGACTATAAATACTCTCTACCTTCCAAGGTAGAGTGTTGGAGCTCATAATAATATTTTTTCTTTCTCTCACTATAGTTCCCAACTCTCTTCCTTTCTCTCACTAGAACTTTCTCTCTCTAACATACTTATACGCCTAATTTGATTATGGTTTAGAGTGTTTGTGAAAACCAATATCTTACAGTCACAAATGGAGCCAAAGAATGTTTACAAGGCGCTTGAAGATGAAAGTTGGGTGGAAGCAATGCAAGAAGAGTTGCTCCAATTCAAGCTTCAAAAGGTTTGGGTGCTTTGTTATTTACCTTCTGGTAAGAAGGTAATAGGTACTAAATGGGTATTCAGAAACAAGAAAGATGAAAGAGGAATTGTTATCAGAAACAAAGCTAGGATTGTGGCTCAAGGATACACTCAGGAGGAGGGTATTGACTATGAAGAAGTGTTTGCCCCAGTTGCATGAATTGAGGCAATTAGGCTGTTCTTAGCCTATGCATCCTTTATGGGCTTTGAAGTTTATCAAATGGATGTAAAGAGTGCCTTTCTTTATGGGCAGATTGATGAGGAGGTTTATGTTTCACAACCTCCAGGCTTTGAAGACCCTGACTATCCTAACAAAGTGTACAGGGTAGTTAAAGCTTTGTATGGCTTGCATCAAGCACCAAGGAAATGGTAAGAAACCTTAACTACTTATCTTCTTGATAATGGGTTTCATAGAGGCAGAGTGGATCAATTTTTTTTCATCAAGAAAGACAAGAATGATATCTTGTTAGTTCAAGTATATGTTGATGATATCATTTTTGGATCTACAAAGATAGAGATGTGCTAAGAATTTGAGAAGCTAATAAAGGAAGAATTCAAGATGAGTTCTATGGGTGAACTCACATTCTTTTTGGGACTTCAAGTTCTACAAAGGCCAGATGGTATTTTCATCAATCAAGATAAATATGTGGCTGAGATACTAAGGAAGTTCAAGTTCACTGATGCAAAGTCATCCAACACCCCTGCAGACAAGACTACACATCAACTCTTGAAGGAAAATAGTGGTGAAGCAGTTGATGTGCACATGTACAGGTCTATGATTGGTTCTTTGATGTATCTTACATCATATAGACCAGATATTATGTTTGCAGTCTGTGCATGTGCAAGGTTTCAAGTCACTCCCAAGTTTTCTCACTTGACTGCTGTGAAGAAGATTTTCAGATATCTTAAAGCATTTCCCACTCTGGGATTATGGTACCCTAGAGAATATGCTCTAGATTTGGTTACTTACTCAGATAGTGACTATGCTGGAGCTAGTTTGGATAGAAATTCTACAACAGGTGGATGCCAATTTCTTGGCAACAGATTAGTGTCATGGCAGTGCAAGAAACAAACAATGGTGGCTAATTCATCGACTGAAGCAGGGAGTTGGTTAGTCCATAGCAAACGGCTCATGGTAAAGACATATCAAATCCGTTGATAGCTGGTCGTTTGCTAAAAACTATGATAAGAGCAGTCTAGTTTTAATATGATTTTCTTTACCACTGCTCTTTGAAATTTTTGTGAAAAATTACCACTGCTAGTTCACAGTTTCCACTGACAGTGTTATTTTACCACTGTTGTTCTAGCCGTTACAACTGATTATGTCAGTAACTTATTTTTTACTAGCCGTTGAAAGTAACCACTGATTTCCATATATATAGGGTTAAAATTTTAAGGAGATTATCTACTTTCCATATTGTTATTTATCCTCTTAAGATAAATACTTTCTAAAGATAGTTTTTCTTGCGCAATAATCTTAAACCCTAACCCTATATATCTTTCTCTCTCAATTGGCTAGTTATTCCTTCAATTATTACTGACATAATATTGTTTTAATCAAAAGTTTCTATGGCACCATTAAAATTTGCAGATGAGCACAACCAAGTGGCCTACCTACAAAAGTCAAACGAGAAGAGTGGCCCTGTTTTTCATCAGATTGTGGACTTTCTCAATGCTACCCATATAAGGTATGCTTTGCTTTTAAAACCCATAATCTATATCTCTCAAATCAAACAGTTTTGGACTTCTACTCAGTCCATAACACTTGAGCATGGAGATACACATGAAACAGTGGATGCTCTAAGAGCCACTGTGGATGGGGTAACTATTGATGTTACTGAGGCATCCTTGAGGAGAGTTCTCCAATTGGGTGATCTCAATGGTCTCATCACATTACCTATGCCCGAAATTCATGATACTTTATCATCCATGGGGTATGATACCATTGATAAAAAGGCTACTTTCAAAAAGAGTGGTTTTTGTCCCCAATGGAGATTTTTGATACATACTCTTTTACATTTTCTCAGTCTAAAGAAAACATCTTATGAGCAATTTAGTTCAACCATGGCTTACCCTTTGGTTTGTCTAGCCACTGATAAGATTTTTAACTGGTCAAAATATATTTTTACAAGTATGACTGGCAATGTAAAGAGTTCAACAAAAATTTTAATGTATCCAAGGTTTGTGCAAGCAGTGCTAAATGAGTTTCAACTGCAACCCCATACTAATGTTTATAAAATCAGTTGCCTTAAGCCTAAAGTTTTTCAAAATATGAACAAAGATGGCAACATGATTTTTACACCTCTCCTTCCTCAAATGCGTGCAAAGATTACAACTGAACAAAACACACCCATAATCTTTGTTCCACACATTGATTATACTCCACCTGTTTCTCACACCTATGAGAGGAGGAGCAAACAGCCACCTTCTTTCATGACAACACAACATGTTTATGAACCTTTTGGTCTAGGAACAAGCAGTGGTGGTTCTAGACTTCAACCTAGTCCGACTAGGGAGGAATCTGAGCTAATGCCCCATGATTCACCTCTCCCAACAGGTAACACAGTTGGAAGTGATGAGGGCAGTGGGCAACAATTGGAATTGATGGTTTTGTGTACAAAGTTAGCCAAGCAGGTTGAATCTCTACATAAGGACCTGACACATGTCAAGAAGCAGCATGCCAAGGATATTAAACACTTAAAAGAGGAGATTCAGACCTTAAAGGAAGAGTTGCAGGGGTTGAAAAAGCGTAGGAAAACTGCACAGTTGGTGATTTCATCTTCATCCTCACCTACTGATGGTGATTCAGCTGGTTTTGATCATGATTTGGGAAATTCTCCCAAACAGGGGAGGAAAACAAGTGCTGAAACTCAGGGGAGGAAAATTGATTTTGAAGATGAAGGAGATACTAGTAAAGGTGCAGAGGAAGCTGATACTCAAGGAGAGCAACTAGAGCAAGATATTTTCTGTACTGCAACTGATTTTACCACTGATCCAATTTCCACTGCAGAGCCAAATATTCCCACTGATGAACATAATGTTGCCACTGCAAGTGAAGAAATTAATAAACTGAAGAAAGACAAAGGTAAAGCAGTTATGGAAAGTCAAGAGCAACCTGGAAGAAAGATTTCAAAGAAAGAACAAGTTCAGATTGCTCATGATAATGAAGTTGCTGAAAAGATATATGAAGATGAAGTTGCTGAAAAGAAAAAGGTTGAAGAATTGGAAGTTGCAAGCTTTTTGGAGGCTAAAACGCTGGGTAGAATGGAAGATTCTATAGAAGATCCACTTACCACTGTTCAACCTACAAGACTTAGAGAAAAGACTCCAGAGTTCAGCTATATACCTACTGAAGAGGAAATTGAGTTCTTGATTGCAAATGATTCAGTGATCAAGAAGAAGGCAATTGACCTTGTAGCTGATGCATCTTTAACTGAAGAACAAAGAACTACACAGTTAAAAGATTTTATACAGATGAAGAATAATCAAGCACTTCAAGAGGATATTATTTCAGTCAAGAAAAGCCAAAAGAAACTAAGACAACCAACTAAGGCACAAGTTATTGCATACATGAAAACTTACTGTTGCAATGTTGGTGGTTGGAAGAGACATCAATTCAAAGGAATGTCTGATGATAAAGTTGAAAGTATCTACTACAGATTTCTTAGATTTGATAACGATTTCATTCCAATGGACTCTGAAGAAGAAGCAAGAAGGCATCCTAGTTGCAAAAGAAAGGCAAAAGATAGTGAATCTCAGACTGGTAAGAAGACCAAGTTTGCTGATGAACAAGAAGTTCCAACTGAGAAGTTCACTGAAGAACAGATGACTGAAATGATTGTGATAGAAGAAGAAGATTTTTATCCAGAACCACTGCAAGTTAGACATCCTATCATTGATTGGGAAGTTTTCACTGCTAGCAATTTTGCTCCAACATGGAAGATCACAAGGCTAGGTGGTGAAACTTCATCATTCATTCAATTTGAAGATCTTATCAAAGCTTTTGACAGAGATGATCTTGACAAATTATGGAAGTTAGTTCAAGAAAAGTTTGATTCTCAAGATCTCAAAGATATGAAGGAGATGCAGTTATGGGTTAATCTTATAAGGCTCTATGAACCAGAAGTTAATGATGATTTCTGGAAATTCTCATGTACATGTCCTGGTACTAAATGGCTTTATTATGACTCATGTGAAGTTCACCATGTTTCTACAGCAAATGGAGCAGAAGTATTCATGCTTGCTGAGAAAGAATATCCACTCAGAGCTGGAACTCTCACAGTGATGTTATGTACAACAATAAGAGTTCATGAAGACAATGAGAAGGTCAGAGCATTGTTACATAGACTTCAAGATCAATGTTCCAGAGCTATCCAGAAGTTAAGGAAGAAGTAAAGTGTTTGGTTGAATTCCCCAAATCCTTGAAGATAATGCAGATTGAAGAAACTTATTGATTTGCAGAGAAATCATAAGTTTAGGGGAGGATTGTTGGGAATAATCTGTTACCACGGATAGTTGTGGTTTACACTGCTTGGATTACACTAGCAGTGGAAACGTATTACCACTGCTGGTACATTATTACCAGTGCTATAGGAAAACGTGTTTAGATAAGTATATAAAAGATCTCGTGTATATTCTATATTGTTAGCTTTATACTTATCTTGTAAAGGACTCCTTGTACTATAAAAGGAGGTCCTAGGTCATTGTCTTAGGTACTTGTCTAATTACCTACGTATTACTCACAAAGGCTTCAAGGTGTAACCCTAGTGATAAGCAAGATCACTCGTATTATTCATTAATAATATTGGAGCTTAAGTTTTGTGTTTAATCTGTGTTTACTTACAATACATCATACAATCCGTCTTCTAAGTATTACTAAGTAAATTCCGCGTGCTTAATAATATTATACAAAATATCATTGACACAAGGTGTGTGTCTAGATCCATCAGTTTTCTCTATGGCAAATTGTGATCGTGGAAGTACTTTAAAAACTCCTGCCTCTATGTGTTAAACGATTTCAAACAACCTACGCACATTTTGAGGGGGAGAATTTACCAAAGAAATTCAAATGGCTTTTTCTAAGGAAATTGTGATCAAAGAAATTATTTCAAAAGAACTCTTGCCTCCATGTGCTAAACAATTTCATAATCATATGCACATGTTGAGGGGGAGCATTTCTAAATGATCAAAAAAATTAAGGTACAAAATGCTTTATATTATATCACAAGTACCTTGATTGATTTTCCAAATGATTTTTCAATTGGTTTCGAGAAGAAAAGAACAATACCAAAAGACCGACCAATTTACTTTATGCATGGTGTTATAAGGATGGTTAGGTTAGGTATTCGTTCCCACGATCCCGCCAGATCAAGCTTGTGACAACTGGATAGAAACGATGGGGAGATTCAATCTTGAATCAACCTTGGTCCAGGATTGGAATTGACGAATACTTTTGGAAAAACCATTCGATGTGCAAACCTTCTTTTCTCTAGCACGTCGAATGTGTATTCATATTTTCAAACACAAAAAGTATCTCTGATTAAAAAAATACTTTTGGAAAAACCGTTCGATGTACGAATCTCTTCTTTTCTCTAGCACATCGAATGTGTACTCTTTTCAAATACAAAAAGTATTTATGATTGAAAATTGATCTTTCTTATAAAACCTTCGTCGTATTGCAAAACTCTTTCTTCTAAGCAATACGCGATTGTTTTCAAATCAATTTTTCATCAATCAGTGAATCTCAATTCGCTGGCTCACTCACTCCATGTTGTCTTCTTTGAGACGTTCCGGTTTGAGAACAGCTAGAGCAGCTACGAAACCCTGTCAAGGAGATTCTTCGGAATTCTACCTGATCACAGGCAATACTTGTACTGATCAACGGGGAACCGTAGGCCGTGTACCTCAATTCAACGAAAGTGATCAAAGATACTTTCGTGTGTTTCATTGCTAACTGTTGTTTGCAGGTATATTTGGACGGTTGCAGCTGATCAGAATTGAGAAGTCAATCATAAGCCGCATGCTCACAGCATCCACACTTAATTTGAAGAAATCTTGACAAGTGCTTATCTACATAACCTGGCTCAGATATTTTTATACTATGCTTCTGCTACGCTGCTGCAAATATCTTAAACCAGTAAAAGCTTCCGCTACTCTGATGAAAAGAAGTCATGATTCAAAAGTGTGAGCATGTCGGTCCATAAGTCACTACTTCACATGATGGCAACATAACAAATAGTGATCCAGAGATTTGCTGTAGCTGATGATCTCGAATAAAGCTCAAAGATCATCAAAGATGTGGATCAGTTAAAGGCCTCCACTAAAAGTACAAAGTTGATGCAAGTTTTACTGACCAGGTCTTAATATTTATAATGTCTCGCTATACCTATGGTCTACCTTAATGCACTAACGGGCAGTGTACCCGGTCGTGTGTAGTGTAGTAAATGGTAAAGCCGAGGTCGTCCCAAGAGCTATGTGTGTTGGATTATTACTAAGTCTAATTGTCACAGAATTATAATAGTTTCGATAGGTATTTAATTAATTAAACTACTAATGCAGAATATAAAAGCAAATAAATGGTAAAGGGAAATCAATAGAGGAGTAGTGGTGCTAACCTAGTTAATCCTCCTAGCTAGTTATGTCTACGTCTACCTACTTCCAATTACTTCAGGTGGGGAAATTCGAGAGGACAACATTTGGTCAATTCGCCCTAACCTATCAGCAAAGATGCCACCACAGGAGAAATCAGGAACACCGTCATAAGTCCTGTTGTTCCTGGTTCCCTAAGCCGACTCATTAAGTACCGCTACATGCTAGATTCTAAATAGTGAGTGCCCAGCCGTTAGGAACTTAGACACTACACCCCCCAATTCTTAAGTTCATCCAAACGATAGGTGATCAGTTGGTCAAATCACACAAGTAAAAAGGGTCATCAATTGGTCATATCTTACCTTTCCCGTCTCAGTCCGCTCACCTAGGGTCAGTTGGTCATATCTCCTAGGAAATTGGCCTCTATCGCCATTCAAAACTACCGAACCAAGGGTGACTACCAAAGAACTATGCATGCATACACTTAGAAATAATTGTACGGAAGTAAAGGTAAACGCAAACAAAACAATTAAGGAATCATAACTAGGCTAGAACCAAAGGGTGATTAGCCGCTCATATTAATCATGCACATCAATTCAATATTCAAAGGTACGAAATACATGAATTGAAAGTAAAAGAAATATAAAACGCTAAAGCTTATCGTAATGGTGTGACTTCTCCCTTGGAAACAACTCTGTATGCTTCCCTTGACTTGCCTTGAGCTTTTTCCCACGTTCTCAGAGTGTTGTATGTGGAATGGGATGCTTTGAAATGTTGGAATTCGTGGGGTATTTAAAGGCCAAGTCTGGGTTACGGCGTAACCAATAGAGGAGTTACGCCTTAACCTTCTATTTCTCCGTAAATGCACTAGATCTGCTAGTTACGGCGTAACCTTATAAGTGGTTACGCCGTAGTCTTCAATAAACTCGGTTACGTCGTAAGTGATGCAGTAGTTACGGCGTAAGTATCAGCAGCGCGGAACCTCTTTTGGCCTAATGGAGTTACGTCGTAACCTTCGGGAATAGTTACGCCGTAACCTCTTGATAAGATGGACTTCTGGGTCACGCAATAGTTACGGCGTAATGTGAGAGACGAGTTACGCCGTAACTTCTTCAAAATAAGCATACTGTGATAAATCTTTAGTAATGTTTCCATTTCCGCGACTCTTTAGCTCCAATGCTCGCAATTTACCTGAACGTGGAAAACAATGGAAAACAAGCGTAAATCCATATAAATGATATAAATAACGAGCATTATCGGGGGAAATTGACACTTAATATTCACGACTATTTGATGTTATCAAATATCCCCCCAGTTGAACTCTACTTGCCCTCAAGTAGACCTTATTAGATAGATTCCTAAAAAGATATCTCCCAAAACCTAGAAAATATGAGTTTACAAATCCCTTATGCTAGAATAAAACAAAGCCGAACACCTCATGAAAGGGGAACAAACACTCAAATCTCTCAACTATTCTAAGTGTCAATTTCGGGGTGATCACTCAATCGCACAGTCATAGCATGTATTCTATCATAAGCTTGGCGGTTACACAAATCTCCACCACTAGAGTTAAGGGCTAAACAATTCTCGAAGGCAATATGGGTAGACACGACAAAGGTTAAGGGGTGACTCGTCATTACTAACATGTCACGGCGAAGTGGAAAAAATAAATGATACATGACCAAATCCATGGCCAAGACACCAAATATTGCTCGCTGCATCACCTAGACACGCTTCATGACTAAAGGGTAGGATAAGACATGGGATATATAATTGGTGTAAAATGAAAAACAAGCAGGTAGTCTAAATCTATAACTAAGTCATCACCACTTACCGTCCGCCCAAAGTTCAAGCTTAGAAGTCTAGAGACCGGATCATGAAATGCGAGGTAGATGCATCATTAGAGGACGTCGTGATGGGCACTCTACCTTTTCTTCTTCAGTTGGTATACCTCCAACTCCAATCTTCTAATGTGACCGAGGTGGCCTCCTCGATACTAATCAATAAAGCTCATACTATAGTGCTTATAACATCGCACTTTACAATATCATAACTCAATCAACTTTTTTTTTTCTTTTTTTTTTCTTTTTTTTTTGAACATAATCATAATAACATAACATCCCCCCACTTGAGATGAACAATGGGAATTCGGGGGGTCTTCAATGATCTTCATAAATGTTGTCGATGAAAGCGTGATTTCCAAACCTTTCCACTCGAACCTTGAACTTAGGCAAATGATGACTTCCCAATTACAAATAAAGACTACATGGTAGGCTAAGGTGTAAGGGTGTAACGAAACAATATATTGGGTTGATAAAATGAAAGGAATGTCTCAGAAGGGTGTATCTAGGGGTATCTTGCACTTAAGGGAAGTGCAACAAAAGGGTTTCACATGGGGGTCGAAAAGTCGAGGTGACTAATCGATAGACTCACAATGGTAGGCTGTTTGGGTGATAATCCTATAATACCGCCTTCTAAAACTGAAAAGTCCAAATACATTGAGCTAACTCAACATACCTCGTCTATGGTCTCGAAATGATGCAAAGGCCAAGTTCTAAAGTTTACAAGCAACCGGCACACTCATAATTTGATGGATTTGGGGTAAAATATTGGAAACGGATAAGGCTAATCTCACCATGTAATGTCAAGGGTTGTATGTGCTCGTCTAAGGTCTAATCTAGTTAGGTTCGGAAAAACATGTCAAAATTTTAAAAATGGCATAATTTTTCAAAATAAACTAGAAAAATAAGGGCGAAATAAAGTTCAAGAGATAATTCTACTCCCGTCTCCCCACTTGAATTGTACAAAGTCCCTTTTGTACTAGGCATTAAAATAAAGGTGAAGAGAAAGGTAGAATTAGAGCGAGAACTTCCCTGAAATTTGCTCCAAAATAAAGAAGGCCCACGAGAAAGAACCGTGCCTTCGTTTGAGCGTCATGACAAACTTCAATCCCTGAAATCACAATACCGACAAGCATAATTCTAAAAAGAAAAAAAAATGAAAAACAAACCCAACTCACTTTCGTAGGAATCACGGTTGCATTTAGCGAATGCAACAAGCCTTTTAAACCACTTGGTGTCCCAAGTGGACGAGTGAAGTCTCGTGAGGGTTTACAGTGAACACACCCACAAAGTTCATTTAAAAACTAATACAAGGTTACTGTGTTTTAAAATGAAAGAATTAAAGCAGAGGAGAGTTACGTCGTAACTCCTATGAGAGAGTTACGCCGTAACTGGCAAAACCTTGTATGAGCTGTGAAGCGAATAGTTACGACGTAACCACTGAGATGGAATTACGCCGTAATTGGTAATGCGTCAAGAATTATGCTGCTAAAATGTTGGTTACGGCGTAATCACCAAGATGAGTTACGTCGTAACTCTGTTCAGATCAGCAGCTGCAGCAGTAATTACTTCTTTGTCTCCTGCAAAAATGGTTAGAAAACACAAAACCCAACAGAAAGGAAATAAAAACAAAAGAAAGGGATAATCCGGGTTGTCTCTAGAAAGAGCACTTTTCTTTATTAACGAGTCTTTAAGTTAGACTCAGAGCCGCGGGGATCCTATGGGGGCCTTTGAACATCCCCGACTTCTTCCATGTCTTTCATTTAATAAGGCTGGTCCCAAACATGCGGTGAAACATAACGAGTCATGGAGTATCTTTTTTGTATAAAATTAGCTCGTGCCCATTCGAAATGAAACCTAGCCTTTTCTTCCCCATCAATTTGAACATACCCAAACTTTACTAGTAACCAATTTTCAAATGAGATTCCCCTGTATCCTACATTGCTCCTCTTATCTTCGTCAAAACATGCCCATTCTTTGCGTTTGAGCCATTTAGGTTCAGGGTATTTTCCTCCATCGCAAATCTTGCGATTGGGGTTACATGTAGGCCATGCCAAGGTGTATTCATCGTGCATCATAACTGGTTTGCAGAAATGAATGGTCCAGTTAATGTCGGAGAACCATTCGCAAAAAGCACTATGCTCTTGTAACCACTTTTTTCTGATATCTTCTTCTTTTTCCCAGCACCACCAAACTTTTGCAGCTTCTTTAATCGTCTGAATGAGATACTCCCCTCCTTCATTACATCCTTTTTGGAAAGGGGAACATGTGGGAAATATTACTCTGGTCCCTTCAGGTAAAGGAACACAACAGTGAACTCTTCCTTTTACAACGTAACTGGGAACAGAAAACGGAATCTCTTCCTCATCATCTTCATTGTCGCTGGATTCGAACTCCTGCAAATGGCTAAAAGATGAAGGTGGAAACCTATCAGAGTCATCTAATTCTATTTTTGGTGGTTCCTTTGTAACAATTTTGTCTTGCTCAAGGCTCAAGGTTTTATCCAATTTAAACTCCACAATATCTCCATAGATTCCACCGTATCATGCCAATGTGTCAAGGAATGGTTTACCAAGAATCAAATGCTCCTTTTTGTTTTTCATATTATCGACTACCACAAATTCAGGGGCTGAGGTAAATTTATCGACCTTTACGCACGTACCACCTATAATACCTAAAGGGGTAATCTTAGTTTCAGTACCTGAATTAATCACGATATCCGTTTCCCAAAGGTGGATTATCCTTAGTTTTAAGAATATGTATAGAGGCATGATGTTTACACAAGACCCAAAGTCTACTATCCCCAAAATATCAATTTTACCAGCAGAACATGGAATGATTACCCCGCTTGCGCTAACATCCTTAACCGAGAATAAACTGGATCCTAACCTGGATATGCCTTCCTGAGCATGGTTACGCCGAAACTCAAGGAAGTAGTTACGGTATAACTCTTCCTGTTGGTCGGTATTCGCGACATCTAATGTGTCGATTGAAGAAATACATTCCTCAATCACTTTTTGAGAATCATTGGTAAAAACAGCATTGCATTCCTCCTTGCGCTTGGCTTCATTAAGTTCAATTCCATCAATCTCAGCACTGAGTTTTTCGATCATTGCTCCAAGATTTGTTAGGGTTTCATCGTGCCTGGAAAGATTCTTGTTAGTGTTTTCCTGGAAACCCTTTAACCAAATATCTTGTTCTTTTTGTTTCTGGGCCGAAGTCTCCAGGAATTTGTTAATTGTTTCTTCAAGACTGGGCTTTCTTTCTCTATAAGGCCCACGGTTGTAATTTCCACGATAACCATTACTATTTCGATTATCACCGTAAAATGGTCGATTTTCTCCATACTTAGCTTCTTCAATATCCTCTTCGTCCATATGAGGACAATTCTTCATAAGATGTCCTCCTCCACAGCTTTCACAACCCACTTGGATGGCATGAACGGTTTCTCTGACCTTCAGAATATCTCGACTGAGACTTTCAATTTTACTAGCGATTGCTGCAATTCCGTCGAAACTTCCGCCTTGGTTTCTTTTACTTCCACCGTCGTGCCATTTTTGAGAATGGTCCGCCATTTTTTGAATGGCTTCAATTGCAGTAGTAGGAGTCATGTTCGGGATAGGTCCTTGATAGTCCAGCATCTGTCTTGTAGTTACATTTATTCCTTTATAGAAAATATTGACCTTCTGCTGGTTATTTAGATCATTGGTAGGACACTTATAAAGAAGATCGTTGTATCTGTCCTAAGCTTGATACAGTGTTTCGTCGTCTTCTTGTTTGAAATTGTGGATCTCTAAGAGTTGATTGGAATTCTTTGATGGCGGGCAATATCTTTGAATAAAGTGTTTCTATAGTAGCGCCCAAGTATTAACTGCCCCGGCGGGCAATCTTTCGATCCATCTTCTGGCTGCTCCAGTGAGAGTCATTGGAAAGACCCTGAGCATAACAGCATCATGAGACACGCCCTAAATGTTGAAAAAGCTAGCGATGTATAGGACATTTTCAACGTGCTCATATGCGTCTTCGTCCCTGTTTCCTGAAAAAGGGTTAGCGCGAAGCTCCCTCATAAATTGGTCTTTAATCTCGAAACGAACATCCGCTCCGATTGCCGGTCTTACGAGACCTGGCCCTTGATCTGCTCTAGTCAACGCCAAGTATTCCTCAAGAATGAGGTCATCGATGTTAACAACTTCCATGGTACCTGAAAACTTGAAATATGATCGTGAGAAAAGTTTAAAAATGAAATGAAAGACTCAATATTAATCCTAATATAACTCCCCGGCAGCGGCGCCAAAAACTTGATGCAGGTTTTACTGACCAGGTCTTAATATTTATAGTGTCTCGCTATACCTATGGTCTACCCTAATGCACTAACGGGCAGTGTACCCGATCGTGTGTAGTGTAGTAAATGGTAAAGCCGAGGTCGTCCCAAGAGCTATGTGTGTTGGATTATTACTAAGTCTAATTGTCACAGAATTATAATAGTTTCGATAGGTATTTAATTAATTAAACTACTAATGCAGAATATAAAAGAAAACAAATGGTAAAGGGAAATCAATAAAGGAGTAGTGGTGCTAACCTAGTTAATCCTCCTAGCTAGTTATGTCTACGTCTACCTACTTCCAATTACTTCAGGTGGGGTCAAATTCGAGAGGACATCATTTGGTCAATTCGCCTTAACCTATCAGCAAAGATGCCACCACAGGAGAAATCAGGCGCACCGTCATAAGTCCTATTGTTCCTGGTCCCCTAAGCCGAGTCATTAAGTACCGCTACATGCTAGATTCTAAATAGTGAGTGCCCAGCCGTTAGGAACTTAGACACTACACCCCCCAATTCTTAAGTTCATCCAAACGATAGGTGATCAGTTGGTCAAATCGCACAAGTAGAAAGGGTCGTCAGTTGGTCATATCTTACCCTTCCCATCCCAGTCCGCTCACCCAGGGTCAGTTGGTCATATCTCCTAGGCAATTGGCCTCTATCGCCATTCAAAACTACCGAACCAAGGGTGACTACCAAAGAACTATGCATGCATACACTTAGAAATAATTGTACGGAAGTAAAGGTAAACGCAAACAAAACAATTAAGGAATCATAACTAGGCTAGCACCAAAGGGTGCTTAGCTGCTCATATTAATCATGCACATCAATTCAATATTCAAAGGTACGAAATACATGAATTGAAAGTAAAAGAAATATAAAACGCTAAATCTTATCGTAATGGTGTGACTTCTCCCTTGGAAACAGCTCCGTATGCTTCCCTAGACCTGCCTTGAGCTTTTTCCCACGTTCTCAGAGTGTTGTATGTGGAATGGGATGCTTTGAAATGCTGGAATTCGTGGGGTATTTATAGGCCAGGTCTGGGTTACGGCGTAACCAATAGAGGAGTTACGCCGTAGCCTTCTATTTCTCCGTAAATGCACTAGATCTGCTAGTTATGACGTAACCTTATAAGTGGTTAGGCCGTAGTCTTCAATAAACTCAGTTACGTCGTAAGTGATGCAGTAGTTACGGCGTAAGTATCAGCGGCGCGAAACCTTTTTTGACCTAATGGAGTTACGTCGTAACCTTTGGGAATAGTTACGCCGTAACCTCTTGATAAGATGAACTTCTGGGTCACGCAATAGTTACGGTGTAATGTGAGAGACGAGTTACGCCGTAACTTCTTCAAAATAAGCATATTGTGATAAATTTTTAGTAATGTTTCCATTTCCGCGTCTCTTTAGCTTCAATGCTCGCAATTTACCTGAAAGTGGAAAACAATGGAAAACAATCGTAAATCCATATAAATGATATAAATAACGAGCATTATCGGGGGAAATTGACACTTAATATTCACGACTATTTGATGTTATCAAAAGTTATCGAACTTTAAAGAATCACTGCTAAAGCACAAAGATGCAGATGTTGAAGAATTAATGTCTACGGGCTCAAGACTGAAGATTAAATAGAATGCTAGGATTCGAAATGTAAAACATGGGTGACCTCCCTTAGGGGGAGATTGTTAGGAATTATCGGTCACCCCAAATATTATCTAGCATAAGTTAGCTTGTACTGTTGGGTTCAGTAAATACCCAAACCCCTTAATCTAGGATTTGAATAGAAAATAACCTAAGTGTTTAATCCGTTAAACACAATCAGGTCACTGAGCGCATAGTCTCTCAGTGAGCTATCTTCAGGACACTTAGTATGAGGCGAAGAAGGAGCCTATCCACTCTGCAAGGCGGAACTTAAAGAGCGAAGACTAAGTCAAGAAGAAGATAGTGGATTCAGTGAGTGATGACAATAACTCACTGAATCCCTTCGACTCCTCTCCAACTGTTAAACACTGAAGACAAACGAAGGAAGAGACTGAAGGCTTTAAAGACTGAAGAATGAGCTGGACTAGGCGGGAAAGTTTTACCCAGATAAAACTAAGTCCCTCAAGTGTTTATCCAGTTTATACATAGTCTCAATCTATGAAGATCATATCTTCCCATTTATAGTAAGCGGCGATTCTCTATCAAAGGAAATAGTCTCGCCGCCTACTATAAATAGAAAGGTGAACAGTAACCGAATACATCAATATTCGTGTTTGCTGTGATCTATGTTTTTGTCTTCTAGGTTAAAGTTAAATATCATACTTGTATAAATAGCATAAGAAGAAGAGTGAAAAGTTTAAGCTTGTGAATTGTAAAAAGACACATACACACAAGCCAACTTTTCACTCCTCCAAATACAACTTTATCCTTGAGCTAGCTCAGTGGGTTCTAAGAGTTGTGCTCAGACTTAGCCTGAGCTTAGAGAGGAGTCACCCCAAACCTTGTCATTTCAATCCCAAGTACTATTCCGCAAGTACTTGGGTAACGTATTCTTTTGATTTATTTCTAATAAGAATATGATGTTGAAAATTACTGTGTGTTTTACTTACATTACTTTCAGTCATTATTCACAGTTAAATTTGTTTTAAGTACTTAATTGTTTTTAAACGATAGTGAATAGGGAACAACAAGTGGTATCAGAGCAAGGCTGATTATAAAACCTTTTAAGCCGCTCTAAAACGTTTTTAAATCAGGATTCCTATGGCTGAAATTGATGTACCCCAACTAGTCGATAAAAAGGGTGGAGCTTATTCAGCTGTTGCCCCTAGACTTGAAGTTGGCAAATTCAACAAATGGAAAAAGTGTATGCTTTTCTATTTGATTGGGATGGAACCTTATTATATCAAATGTATTAATGAGGGTCCATTTGTCCCAAAGACTGCTGAAGGTTTGCCCAAACCTGAAGCTCAGTGGACTCAGGATGAAAGGAGAGTGGTCAACCAGGACCAAAGACTCAAAAGTATCATCATATCATGTCTTCCTGATGATATAATGGAGTCAGTTATAAGCTGTAACACGGCTAAACAAACCTGGGATGACCTGGTCCATAGCCATGAAGGCCCATCTGATACCAAGGAAAACAGGATAATGGACCTGAAACTTGAGTATAACACCTTCAGGGCTAAGGATTCTGAAACTCTCTCTCAAACTTACACCCGTTACAAAACTCTTTTAAATGAACTTGCTAATGATGGTGTTAAGTTATCCAAACATGAGATAAATGTTGGTTTTGTTAATTGTCTCCCTGAGAAATGGTTGAACTTCTCTCAGGGACTTAGAAATGCAAATCACATCCAAACTCTTGAACTTCCTGAAATTTATGGGAAATTTGTCTATGAGGAAAACCTCATCAACAGACGATACCCTGACTTAAAGAAGTCTCAGGAAGTCAAGAAGTCCCTGACCATCACCTCACCTATATCAATTGCCTTCTTTTCTAACAATGTGGTTCAAGATTTTCAAGAAAATTCAGATGATGAGCCTGATGAGAGATCAAGTGAGGAGTACCTAAATGACCTGAACGTTGAATTTCAGGAAAGGGCACTCCTTGCAAACTCTCGAAGGTTTATTAAAAGAAACAAAGGTTTTTCAACTGCTAAAGCAAATGAGGACACTGAATGCTTTAAGTGTCACAAAAGAGGCCATTTTGCAAAGGACTGTTTTTCAAAAACAATTTCTGAACCCTCTTACAGACCATCAGGGTCAAATCAGTCCTCAGGCTTTAGCAAATTTCAACCTAAAATCTATCAGTCTCATCAAAACCTTCAGAATAAATCTGACCAGAACAAAACAATAGATTTTGAAGCTAAGTACAGGAAAATCAAAGCTAAGCTTGCATTCCTTGAGGCCAGTCCCTCAGAACCAAAAAGTGTTCAATCTGTGCAGGGTAAAAACAAAGGTCTTGTTGCTGAAACTTTCGACTGGGATGAAGAGCCAGTTTCATCAGATGACAAAATGGTGCATGTCAGCGCACTGATGGCCCTCTCAGAGGAAGACAAGCTAGCTGTTGGAAAGAATCATGCCAGAAATGGAGAATGGGTTAACATCATAATGAAGAAGGTAAATATTCTACTTTCTATGGATGATGACTCTGATTGGCAGTCTTATATGAACTATATCAATGTTGACCTTAAGTTTGTAGAAGAGCAGCGATTAAATCTTTTTTCTAAGTTCAACAAGTTAGGTTTTGAATTGAATAAGTGTAGAGATGAATTACTTCTGTTTAAACAAGCTAAGCTTGAGGCTGTCACTTTATAAATTCAAAACACTGAACTAGTTAAAAGAAATCAGGCTCTTCAAGATGAACTAAAAAGGGAAAAAGATATCATTGAAGGTTGGACTGCTAAGAATCCAAGGGTCTTTGATGCTATGGGTGCCCCCAGTAGCAAAAAGAGAGTCATAGGTGAACACCATCTCACTGACTCTCACAACAAAGACCAGAGTCCTAAACCATTTATGTTTGGTGGCATGATTACCAGTATGTTGACTATTCCCAAGCCCAGTGACTGGATTGAAAGACTTAATCCTGAGAGTAAGCTTCCCAACTTTGACTCTGGGAAAATTCTAGAGCCTGAAAGTCAAGCTCTAAAGAGCATACTTGGACTCTCTGATGTGTCTAGTAGCACTGAACACATCTCTGAGTCTGAAGATTAATCTCAAGCACCACTTCCACCTTTGGAACCTCTTCAGGGTGCTGATCCTAGCTCTGAGCTTACTCCATTACATTACAATCCACACTCTCCTAAAGAAAGGTATGGACTTGGTAGAACCATTCTGAAAAGACCATCAAAACCAACTCAACAAGAATCCACCCCCACTGAAAATTCCACATCCTCTGTCCCCACTGAAGCTGATCAGATTCAGCAACTGACTGAACTTGTGAGGAAGCTAACTGACAAAATGGAATCTATTGAAAAGGTCCCTGAACCAATCAAGGAGACAAAGTCAGCTTCCTCTAGTTCCTCAAAGTCAAAAGCTACCACCAAAAACAAGCAGAAGTGTGATCTATGCCACTATACCAGTCATACCACTGACAATTGTTATAGAATCCTTTTTTGCATGATCTGTAAAAAGGATGATCACAGGACTGCTGACCACTTGCAATATGTGAACTCTCTTAGTCAAGAAAACTACACCAAAGTTGGTCATCAGTATGCTTCTTCATCCAAAGCTCAAAAGTTGAGAGCAAAGCCTTTTCCTCCTTGCCCACACTGTGGCTTTAATGATCATCGTCCTGATGATTGTCTTATGAACACATGCTGTGATATTTGCGGTAACACAGCTCATAAGACATCTCAGCATGACAACGTCATCCATGCAAGGAGAAGTTCAAAACAACCAAAATTCACTGAGTCATCCTCAGTCTCTAAATGCAAAACCTGTGGTAGCTCATTGCACTCCACCACTGACCATGAATCGATTGCTCAATTCAAAGAGACCATGAGACCCAAGCCCACTACTAAGTGGGTCACGAAGAGAAACTAATTCAGTTTACTACTTGTGCAGAGACATGCCAGGGAACCTATCTGGCATCTAGACAGTGGATGCTCAAGAAGCATGACTGGTGTGAAGGAATATCTGCACAAGTATGTAAAGGAACCAGGGCCCAAGGTAGTATTTGGTGATAACTCATCATGTCCCACAGAAGGTTATGGTTCAGTAAACTGCAATGGAATAGTTTTCTCTAGGATTGCTTATGTCAATGGTCTCAAATACAATCTCATCAGTGTCAGTCAGCTATGTGATGCTAAGTACATTGTACAATTCAATGACAAACAAGGTACCATTTTCAACGCCAACAAGGAAGTTGTGTTGATTGCTCCTAGGAGAGACGATGTTTATGTCTTAGACATGTCAACCCTCTCTAAAGATGGAACCTGTCTCTTTGCCAAAGCCACTGAAACTATCAATTGGCTGTGGCACAAGAGACTCTCACACTTAAACTTCAAAAACATCAAAAACTTGGCAAAACAAAACAAGGTCCTTGGCTTACCATCACTGGTTTTTGCAAAAGACAAACCATGCTCAGCCTGTGAAAAAGGCAAACATAAAAGAGCATCTTTCAAAACCAAGCAAAATTTCTCTATCAAAAGCTGTCTTCACTTCTTGCATATGGATCTCTTTGGACCAGTTAGTCCTAGATCAATCCAACATGAGAAGTATACACTTGTCATTGTTGATGAGTATTCAAGATACACTTGGGTATACTTTCTTTCCAAAAAGAGTCAGGCAGCTAATACTATAATGTCATTCATCAGGAACATTGAAAACCAGAATGACATTACAGTGAAACAAATCAGAACTGACAATGGTACTGAACTTAGAAATGCTGAGCTTGAGAGTTTCTGTGATGAGAAGGGAATCTCCCAAAATTTCTCATCTCCTTATACCCCTGAACAAAATGGGGTAGCTGAAAGGAAAAACAGAACTCTCATTAAGGCTGCAAGAACCATGTTAAATGGCTCAGCCCTTTCAAAGCATTTCTGGAGTGAAGCAGTTAAGACAGCCTGTTACACTCAAAACATGTCAATCATTGTCAAAAGACATAATAAAACCCCATATGAGATATTCAAAGGTAGACTTCCTGACATTAGCTACTTCCATGTGTTTGGATGTCCTGTGTTTATTCATAACCACAAGGATCATCTAGGCAAGTTCGATGCTAAAGCTGATGATGGATACTTTCTAGGTTACTCACTGATCTCCAAAGCCTTCAGGGTATTTAACACTAGGAGACAACAAGTTGAGGAAACCTATCATGTCACCTTTGATGAAAGTATAGAAAGCATCAGGTTCACCAACACTTCAGTGGAAGAAATAGGAATTGATAACTCATCAAGATATCCTCCTGATGAGTACAACACTGCAACCAATTCCTCATACCAAGCTGATGCTAACATCTCATATTATGTCTTGCCTCACAACCTGTCACAACCAACTATCAGTGAATTCATTGATAATCAGTCAGTCCCTACAAGGATAGGTAACACTGATCCAAATGATCAGGATCCTGTAACTCAAGAACCTCTATCAGAACAAGACACCTCAACAGATGATCTAAATGATCTTGTGGGTCTTGCACCTGATCTCACTAATGAACTCCCAGTGACATCTTCAAGCTCAGATCCCAGACCACAAAGTAAGTGGACAAGATCTCAGGACATTGAGCTTGTAAACATCATTGGTGAACCCACTGAAGGCATGCTCACTAGAAGCATGGCTGCTAACTTAACTGCAGCTTCAGCCAATGAATGTCTATATGCTGATTACCTATCAGAAATAGAACCCAAAAGTGTCACTGAAGCTCTAAAATACCCAAGATGGGTTCAGGCTATGCAAGAAGAACTGCAACAGTTTGATAAAAACAAGGTCATGACCTTGATCAAATGTCCTCAGGATGTAGTAGTCATAGGAATGAAGTGGGTTTTCAGAAACAAAACTAATGAAAATGGCACTGTCATTAAAAACAAAGCCAGACTTGTAGCCAAAGGTTACAGTCAACAAGAAGGCATTGACTATGATGAAACATTTGCTCCTGTCGCAAGAATGGAAGCCATCAGGATTTTTCTTGCATATGCAACATACATGAACTTCAGGGTCTACCAAATGGATGTTAAAAGTGCATTCTTAAATGGTGATCTCAAGGAAGATGTATATGTTCAGCAACCTCCAGGCTTTGAGAACAGTGAATTCCCTGACTATGTCTGCAAACTTGACAAGGCCCTTTATGGACTTAAACAAGCTCCCAGGGCATGGTATGAAACTCTCTCAGCCTTCCTGATACAAAACAAGTTTGTCAGAGGAAAGATAGACAACACACTGTTTGTCTATAGAACTCAACAGGACGTGATACTAGTCCAAGTGTATGTTGATGACATCATCTTTGGCTCAACAAACTACAAACTTTGCAAACAGTTTGAAAAACTGATGACAAAGAAGTTTGAAATGAGCATGATGGGGGAACTCACATACTTTCTTGGACTACAAATCAGGCAAACTGATAAAGGAATATCCATCAGTCAAGAGAAATACACCAGAAATCTCTTGAAGAAATATGAGATATCTGACTGTGCCTCAGTAAAGACTCCAATGGTCCCACCTAACAACCTGGGACCTAATCTTACTGGCAAATCAGTCAATCAAACTCATTTAAGAGGGATTGTTGGCTCACTGATGTATCTAACTGCTTCTAGACCAGATATCCAATTCTTAGTCTGTCTAATAGCAAGATATCAGTCCAATCCTAAAGAATCCCATCTCACTGCAGCCAAAAGAATACTCAGGTACCTGAAGGGAACCCCAAGCCTTGGACTCTATTATCCAAAGTGCTCAGGGTTTGATCTCAAGGGTTACTCTGATTCTGATTATGCTGGCTGCAACATGGACAGAAAAAGTACCTCAGGGTCCTGTCAATTTCTTGGAGGAAAACTAGTTTGTTGGAGTGCTAAAAAGCAACAATCAGTAGCTATGTCCTCAGCTGAAGCTGAATATGTAGCTGCAGCAGGATGTTGTGCCAATGTATTATGGATGAAAAGTCAACTCAGTGACTATGACATCCATTACAAAATGGTGCCCATCTTCTGTGACAACACCAGTGCTATTGCAATCTCCAACAACCCTGTCCTCCACCAAAGAACCAAACACATTGATATCAGATATCACTTCATCAGGGATCACATAATGAAGGGAGACATTGAACTTCATTTCATCCCTACTGAATATCAACTGGCTGATATCTTCATAAAACCCTTGGATGAACCTACCTTCAGGAGACTGAAAGCTGAATTGGGAATGCTTGACATTGAAAGTCATGTATCTGAAAACCAATATCAGTAAGTTCTCTGAAATGGTTCATCCTCCCTGAACATCCAAATCAAACCTCTCACTGAATGAGTAAGACTCACTCAGGGTCCCTGACAGAAAGCATTGAATGAGTAACTAAATGCTCCAAGTATTAGTTACTTAAATGTCCTAGGTTGGTAATCCCACCAATTTAATATAGGAATACATGTCTTACTGTCAGGAGTATAATCATTTACCTTACCCCCCTTGGCATTAAATGCCTTCTCTCACATAAAATATCCCATGGATATTTTATTACTGCTAAAGTGCACTTTTACTGTGCATTGCAACTGTTTTCCTTGAAAGACGGGATTTTACTGCGTGAAGTGGTGGGTGGCAATAAATGTGGAATATCAAACAATTTCAAAAATGGTCTTTACATATCCACATTTATACAAAAACCACCCCTCTCGCTACTCTATAAATACCCTCTTCAAAAACCACAAAAAACACACAAATTATTTTCTGCAACTAAACTCTGTCAAAATTCTTTCTCAAATCCAGAAATATTTATGTGTTCTCAATATCTTTAAAACCTCTTTTGGAAAACCCTCCTTGTAAACATTTACAAAAAGTTTTTCATCACAAACTTGAAGAGATCTAAATACTTTGATTGTTCTAGTCAAAACATTTTTTAAACCCTAAAATCTTTATGGAAATGGCTAGAACACAATCTCTCCAGTTTGCTTCTCAGTGGGTAGGGGATCTTACTAACGTTGAATTTAAAACAAATAATGTCATAGGAAATTTTGAATATCCTGAAAATGTCCCAACCTATAAAGACATTATAAAATTTTTATTCAACTGCCCACTCAAAACGGCCTTTGAAAAATGTCCCTCAGTATTGTACCCAAACTACCTCAGGGAGTTTTGGGCTACAGCTAAATCCTTTGACCCGACACCTTCTACTGATGAGAATAACCTTAGACCTCTCAGGGAGTATCTCATCAGGATCAGTCTTAATGGGGGAAAACAATTCACCCTGGATTACAAAACATTTTGCACTTCAACAGGGTTAGATTATAACAAAGGTGTTTATGTCGCCCATCCTGAACCCTCCACAGTGAAGGATAGGTTAAAACAAATCGTTTTAGATCCAACTTTTTTGGACAAGACCCCAGTCACTAAAAGCTCATTCCCCGTGGCTTGGAGGATCCTCTTCACTTTTGTGATTCAGGTCCTCGGCGGGAACCACTCATCCACTGAACAAGTTAACTCTATTCAGTTGATGATGGCATACTGCTTGATGAATGGGGCCACTGTCGACATAGGGGAGATCATTTACAGTGATCTCGTAACGAAGCTACAAAGCAAAACTAGGACAAAGTACGTTTCGTATCCTAGGTTTGTCTCTTGTGCTTTGCAATCGTTACTGGGATCCAATTATACTCAGGATGAAAAATTTGGAAATTTACCTGCCATCTTGAGTCCATCAAATTTTCAAAAGGACCCGTCCCTTGTCAGTCCTATTGAATTAAAGGCCCATATGGTTGCTGTAAACAACCAGGAAGGATCAGTGTCTCCAAACCCTGCTCCTAAAAAGAGAAAGGGGAAGTCTCAGAATGGGACTAAGACTAAACCAAAGTCTCAGGGCCCTGAGGCTTCAGGAGCACAGCCTAAGAGGCACAAAAAGCCTGAGACTAAACAGACACCCACTGACCAGGCAACAACCACCCCCGTGACAACGAAGGACACTGATACATCACAGTCAGTGCCCTTGGTCACACCTACTACTCCCCAAGATCTAGAGGGAAACAAACAACCCGCTGGTAGGGGAGCGCCTTCCACTACGCCTGATGAGGACATTAGCAAATCAAAGCCTTTGTCTGAGGGCACACTGATCGATCCCAAAGACTCAGGGGGAAACAAACAACCCACTGATAGGGATACAACAATCACTGACTCCGCTAAAGGCACTGGGAAAAACCCATCAGTGTCTCAGGGGTCAATGGGGGACAAAGACTCGGAGGGAAAGGAACAACCCGCCGATATGGAACCCAAAACCAATCCTGACTCCCGAGAAGACTCTGGGAAACTCCCACCAGTGTCCGAGGGGTCCATGGGGGACAAAGACTCAGAGGGATCAATACCACCCGCTGATATGGAACCCATTCCCACTCACTTGTTAACAGTTGCAGAGGTTACTGAGTTGCTAAAATCTGATGATGACCTTGCTGAAAGTGATGAAGAAATCTTATCAGCAGGGGATGAAGCGGACGCTGAGGTTCAATCTGAACAAGAGCCTCAGCCTGATCCACAGGAGCATACTGAATCCCCATTCCAACATGATGATCAGGCCTCTGAATCCTCCTCAAGCTCTGATGAATTCAAAGAGTTTGACAATGTTCTTCCCCTCACTGAAAGGCAGTTGGCTCAGTGGATCACCAGGTCTTCACGAAAGCTATACTCAGGGGTTACTAAAACATTGTGGGAACAACATACTGAGGCTGCTGCAAGTTATGCTGATCTAAAGGCAGAGGTACAGGGCTTCGATGAAAATCTTCATGAGCACAGGGACTTGATGTATGACAGACTCTTCAGACTGAATGAAAATAAGGCCAACTTCTTAAGGCACCTTCAGACTGTAGGCACAAAGATCGATGAAATCAGGGAGTTTGTCAAAGAAGATCCAGCACTTAACTCTCAAGTGCTAAAGACTACTGAGGCATACTTGAAACAATCCTCAAACCTTAATGAACTGCTAGATCTGCTCAAGTCTGCAAATGTTCAGGGTCTTCCATCCTCAGTCCAGTCTCTTCAAGCTACAATGGACTCTTTGAATACACAGGTGGCGACCATGGCTCAGGCATCCTCCTCCCTGGCCTAGAATCTTGGTCCCCGGATGACTGCCTTGGAGCTTTCTCAAGCTAACTTGGATGAAAAGGTCACTGGTATTCAGGCCGATACTATAGAGATTAAGGCTATGATGACTGAAATCTATCAGGCCTTCAAGGGTCAAGCTGCTCAGTCCCCCTCAGCACCAACGCCAACTCTTGCCCTCACTGAAGCTCCGGAAACAGTTGAGGGGGAGAATACTGCTGAAGAAACTCCTCTTCACACTGAGGGGGAGCAAACACCACCAGTCTCAGTAGCTCCCACATCATCTGCACCAGTCTCAGCAATACCCATCTCATCTCTACCACCACAAACATCAACAACAACACTAACAGTCACAACACCAATAATGACAACAACACCACCCTTGGTTGCATCTTCTTCCTCAGGCCAGGAAAAAGGCAAAGGCATATTGACAACAACTGAGCCTAAGAAGATTCCCTACAAAATCGGTGACACTGAATACCTCTTCACTCCTCAACAGCTAAAGAAGAAAGGAAATTGAAACAAGCTGAGGATGATAAGAAGACCAAAGAAGCACTGGCAAAGGTTGTCGCCGAAGAAGCTGAGAATATGGGATTAGATGCAAGCAAGCTCAAATGGTTGCAATGAGAAAGAAATATGAAGAAAAGAGAAAGAAAACTTAAGCTCTCAGGCAAAGAAGAATTGAGGAGTACAACTGGACAATGACCAGCCGAAGGCTTCCTGAAAAAATCACTGATGTCAAGATTATTCCCAACACCAAACCATTGGCTATGAATGTTTACAGAGGGGATGACAAAAGACACTTTGAGGTTCATGATCCCTTAAAATTCAGTGACTTTGGGATCACTGAACTTGATGAACTTGGTCCGATCATTAGAAAGAAGCAAAATAAGGTGGTCAAGGATCTGATGAAAATGCTCAGTAAAAGATATGAAAGGCTGAGGGATGCACCAGCCCAACTGGGAATTCAGCCTGCCTTGACTGCACCTCAAGGATCTCAACCACAAGCTTCCACTGGCAAAAGGAAAAGAGTTGAGTTCCAACCTGAGATCAAAGTGCCTGGCTTAGAATGCAACAGAGAGTTGCCTGAGGGGGTAAAATTTGTGAACTGTTTAGTGATTGAAAAGCCTGAAAGAGGGCTATTTTTCATTAATGTCTACGGGAACCCAGCTTTCCAAAGGTGGAGTGATATCGATCAGGCAGGAGTGGCTACAATGATCAGCTACATCCCAGTGGCCTCTCAGATCCAATCCCCAGCAAACATCAGGTTCTGTCAAGACCTGAATGCAAAGATAAGAGACTATCCTGACAGGGAAACACTCATCACCAAGAAAGTGAAGCTCGAAGCACTGGGTATCCATCTAGACTGACATCATTTTATCTTTCTTGTACTAGTGATAGGAGCTATGTAATCGGATCAATAAAAGATGTATGTTTTGTTAAATTACTCAAAGTTCCTTATTGTATTCATTAGTACATTCAGTGTAAGAAGAAGCCATTTGCTCACTAACACTGATCAAACACTTAGGCTATTTGTATATTCAAATAGGGGGAGACTGTTGGGTTCAGTAAATACCCAAACCCCTTAATCTAGGATTTGAATAGAAAATAACCTAAGTGTTTAATCCGTTAAACACAATCAGGTCACTGAGCGCATAGTCTCTCAGTGAGCTATCTTCAGGACACTTAGTATGAGGCGAAGAAGGAGCCTCTCCACTCTGCAAGGCGGAACTTAAAGAGCAAAGACTAAGTCAAGAAGAAGATAGTGGATTCAGTGAGTGATGACAATAACTCACTGAATCCCTTCGACTCCTCTCCAACTATTAAACACTGAAGACAAACGAAGGAAGAGACTGAAGGCTTTAAAGACTGAAGAATGAGCTGGACTAGGCGGGAAAGTTTTACCCAGATAAAACTAAGTCCCTCAAGTGTTTATCCAGTTTATACATAGTCTCAATCTATGTCACAATTCTCAATTTTTGGTCATTTCTCACACTCTACATTCATCATACTAGTCATGCTTGGGTTTTGCATTTCACATCAAACGCGTAAATTTTATATTAAATAAACGTTATCGCGTGAGTTATTATTTTGAACATTTAATCCACTACTTCCAAAAATGATCCCGATATATTTTTATACTCACATTTAGTTTATAAAAACAATATTTTTAGTTTACCTAGTGTTTTAAATTTATTTTGTATATAAATCGTTAAATTTATATTATTACGACGCTTTTCTTAAAAACTACACGATAATTATTATATCACTCAAATTTTACAAGGAATGTATTTTTACAATTTTTATGATCTTATTATACTCTACTTTGATCTATTAAAAGTTACTTTTACCTAAAACTACCTTAAATACACTAATGTATATAAAACCTTACAAGTTATTTTTACCTACACATCTTTCCTACACTTATTACAAATTATACACATTATATAAAAAAAAATGTATTTTACAAACACAATCCCCCCATATCCGGCCAAGGGGGGGGGGGAGGTAGTCAAAGTGGGTAGATTTTTTTCTACAAAACTAAATCTATACACAAACTTCATTCATTTTATCTCATTCAACAATATTGCAAGGTTAATTAAAAGTTTTTTTTCTTCTCTCTTGTTCTTCCTTCCAAAACCGGCCTTCCTCAAGGTGTAGAAGAGATCATCAAGTTTTTTTCAAATCAAGTGCTTTGCAATCTAGATTACACTCTTATTAAAGGTTTTGAAATAAAAACCTAGGGTGTTTAGGTTAATCCTTGTTCTTATCACCTCATCATAGTAGCTTGTAAGCATATTACCTTCATTTTACATCTTTCATTTTCATTTCATAAGTATTTCATCATTTTCTTAGCTAGCATGCAAGACTTGTATATATTGGTCTTGATGATGTTTAGGAATCCATGACACCCTAAGAAGGTGTATGGTAGGATTAGAATAGCTTTGGAGTTGATTTGAAGGGATTGGAATAGGTTTAGTATGAGAAAAACTATTTTCGTCAAGTATTAAAAGTGGTCTGTCCTTATTTTGTTTTTCTGGAAAATCCGACAGTAGACCTGAGTTTTTGGACTTGATAATTAGAAAATATACTTTAAAACGAATCCGTGGCCGCTTGAACGGAATAAAACGGAGTTATAACGAAGAAGTTATGAATTTTTCAAGTTTGACGACGAAATAAATATTTCCTGAAATTTCAGCAACCTATTTTCGTGTTGTACGAGTCAAAAACGAGTCCTAAGCTTTGCAAATTATTTCGACTTAACAAAAATATATTAGTATACCTTGATACGAAGCTAAGGACGTATAATACGTAGAAAACGGATTTGTAACGACTAAAATATCCACGTTTTCATAAATTGCCGTAACTTTATTATATTGGAGAACTATTTTGGAGAACAAAAGATTTTGGAGAACAAGTTTTGGAGAACTAAAATACTTGAGAACTATTTTTGGAGAACTACTTTTGGAGAACTAAAGTTTGGAGAACCAAAACCATTTGGAGAACTAAAATATTTGAAGAGCTAAAAGATTTGGAGAACAAAAATATTGGAGAACAAAAATGGAGTACATTTTCTTATAAAAGTTAAAATTTCACAATAAATCATTAATAAACCATTGTAGGATGACATTTTGACGTAAACGCTTGTAAAGTAATTTAAGAATGGTCAAGACGTCAAAAGAGTATTTTTCGACGATAAGTATTATTTTCAAAACTCGCAAATGGTATAAATAACATACGAAATGCATGCATAACATAACATCATAACTCATTACATATCATAACATTCATTCTAGGTCGCGGATAGTTTCCGAGTCTCACTTTCGTGCACTTCATTTTGTTAGCATATCAATCACACCAGGTGAGTTCATACCCCGCTTTTACTCATTTAAACTCCTTTAAACTATTTGGGGCGAGATATATGCTTATTTATCCAAACATTTAAACTCTTTTGCCAAACAACTTTACCTATACTTTAGACTTGATTGCGTTTTATACTTGATTGGGTTATACTTGATTTCATATGCATACTTGGAACAAACATACAAGAATTAGTGGCTCCAAATTAAGTTGTTGGAAGGCTATTAATTTACAAACATACAAGAATTAGTGGCTCCAAATTAAGTTGTTGGAAGGCTATTAATTTACAAACATACAAGAATTAGTGGCTCCAAATTAAGTTGTTGGAAGGCTATTAATTTACAAACATACAAGAATTAGTGGCTCCAAATTAAGTTGTTGGAAGGCTATTATTTTACAAACATCCCAACACGAGTTGTTGGAAGACTCTTGTGGTGACATTTATACTTTTAACTACTATGATTCATGCATACATGATTGACATACTATATTTTGGCAATGGGTTGTGAACACACAGGTTGCAAGTTTTGTATGGGCGGAACTTGGAACTAAGTGGATTTACAATGCCTTTGCTGTGTGAACATTTCTCAAAGTATTTTAGATCATTTTGTTACAAACTTATGAACTCACCAACCTTTGTGTTGACACTTTTTAGCATGTTTATCTCAGGTCTTAAGGTGATAGCATTTCATGGAGCTTTTGGGTCACATGGCATACATTGGAGTCTTGTGCTTTTAACAATTACCATTCGACATGTTTTGTAAACTCTTTATGTATTATCAAACTTTGTGATTTCTTGTTGTGTAAACTTTAACATATGAAATCGAATGGTAAACTTTTCAAAACGTCTCATTATAGAGGTCGTTTTCTGTATCCATACTTTGTGCTATGACATCATACCCCAATGACACTATCGTTCCGCTGCGATATTTTGGGGGTGTGACAGATTGGTATCAGAGCCTTGGTTATAGAGAACTAGGTTGCATTTTAGTTCCTAGACTATAACCGCTTTCACATCGATCCTTTCATTTCCTATCGCCTTACTCACATTTCGTGCGCATATGTTTTCTTAAGTATTTCTTCTAGAACCACCTCATTAGACAACGTAGTTTCCTTGTACCAATAGGGGAGTCCCAAAATCTAGTTGAGTCATCAAAGATATGGAGCTCAGTAATGAGCACTTGTCTAACTTGATCTCGTGACAGTTCTTGTTTGATGAGATGCGAGATCGAGCTAAATAAGTGTTACTATAAAGCTGGATAGATTTGATGACTTTGCCTGAGGATGGGAGTTCTCTTGAGGATACTTTGGGAACTGCTGGCGACCAAACCTCGTAGTGACTTTAGCACCTAACGGAATTTCCTATACACCAAGTGCGACTCTCCATAGATACCTACCTAAATTCCTTCTCCACCGTTTAGAATCGGATGATAGACTGGCTACCTATTTAAGTAACACCAATCGCCGAGACATGTATGCTTGGTGGTATGTACACGTGTGAAATGAGGCAATTATAATTATGGTGGCCAACATAATTATAAATGCGTCACAACTCACGTGGACATATGCGACCACGCATACGTAGATCGGTGTGGACACCTTAGGAACCAATTTGTGGCGTGATATTATATTTGAGGACGTTAAGCATAGACATTGGGAATTCAACGGTTCTTTCCCTTGCAGAGATAATGGCACCAAAGAGAGTAACACGCAGTACTGGCCGAGGTGGTGCGGTACCAAGGGGTGGAATGACAGGTGGGCGTGGAGGTAGAGAAGGCGGTAACGACATGGGTAACAATGACAACAACGCTGGCGGAAACCCTGACTTTGCCGCCATCATCGCTCAACAACTTCAAATCTTGCTTCCCACTATTGTCACACAAGTTGGAAATCATATGAATAACTCGGGAAACCACGGGAATGGGAACGGTACTGGCGACACCAACAATGTAGCTGGTAGTAACAACAACAACAACACCAACAACAACAACAACAGAATTGGATGCACATATAAGGAATTTTCGGCATGCAAACCTGTGGAGTTTGATGGTATAGGAGGTGCTTTGGCGTATACTCGATGGGTAGAGAAGACAGAGGCAGTGATCGACATCAGCAATTGTGCCACACATCAGAGGGTGAAGTATGCTGCTTGCTTGTTATCAGGAAAGGCATTGACATGGTGGAACACACAGCTACAGGCTAGAGGCAGAGAGGCAGCTATAGGTATGACATGGGACGAATTTAAGGCGTTATTGAAAGAGGAGTACTGCCCGGACAATGAAATGCAGAAATTGGAAGATGAATTTTATCACCACTCTATGATAGGGGCTGGTCACGCAGCCTACACTGACCGATTTCATGAGTTAGCCAGACTAGTTCCTCATCTAGTTACCCCTGAGTCCAAGAGAATCTCGAGGTACATATATGGTCTTGTCCCCGAAATCCGTGGAACTGTGAAAACAACTGAGCCGTCTACAATACAAAGTGCGATACTGAGGGCAGGAACCCTGACAGACGAGATGGTTAGAAATGGTACCTTGAAGAGCAGTGATAAGAGGAAGGAAGCAAGTGGGTCGAATAAGCAGATAGACGTGGTAGCAGACAACAAAAGGGCAAGAGTTTTTGTGGCAACTGGTACTGAACAAAGAGAGTATGCGGGTACACATCCCAAATGTGCTAAATGTGCTTATCATCACCCGAAGACCAAGCCCTGCCGCTTGTGTACAAATTGCAATCGATACGGCCATTTAAAGGAGCAGTGTAAAAGGAATAATCAAAGGACTTGCTTTGAATGTAACAGCCCGAATCACTTCCGGAATAATTGTCCTCAGTTGAATAAGCCACCGATGCAAACTCCTCTAGCTGTGGCAATTGAAGGAAATAACCCAAACCCTGTACTCAATATCAGTCCACCCCGAGGTCGAGCATTCTATATAGGGACCGAGGAAGCCCGCAATGCGTAACTGGTACGTTTTCCCTAGACGCATAAGTTTGACATAAACACTTTGACCATACACTTGATTTCGCGAAACCTTAGGGTAGAACTTTATGTATCATCGATTGAATCGCGAGGACGCGATTCCTCTAACATGGGAAGAATGTCACAATTCTCAATTTTTGGTCATTTCTCACACTCTACATTCATCATACTAGTCATGCATGGGTTTTGCATTTCACATCAAACGCGTAAATTTTATATTAAATAAACGTTATCGCGTGAGTTATTATTTTGAACATTTAATCCACTACTTCCAAAAATGATCCCGATATATTTTTATACTCACATTTAGTTTATAAAAACAATATTTTTAGTTTACCTAGTGTTTTAAATTTATTTTGTATATAAATCGTTAAATTTATATTATTACGACTCTTTTCTTAAAAACTACACGATAATTATTATATCACTCAAATTTTAAAAGGAATGTATTTTTACAATTTTTATGATCTCATTATACTCTACTTTGATCTATTAAAAGTTACTTTTACCTAAAACTACCTTAAATACACTAATGTATATAAAACCTTACAAGTTATTTTTACCTACACATCTTTCCTACACTTATTACAAATTATACACATTATATAAAAAAAAAAAATGTATTTTACAAACACAATCCCCCCATATCCGGCCAAGGGGGGGGGGAGGTAGTCAAAGTGGGTAGATTTTTTTCTACAAAACTAAATCTATACACAAACTTCATTCATTTTATCTCATTCAACAATATTGCAAAGTTAAGTAAAAGTTTTTTTTCTTCTCTCTTGTTCTTCCTTCCAAAACCGGCCTTCCTCAAGGTGTAGAAGAGATCATCAAGTTTTTTTCAAATCAAGTGCTTTGCAATCTAGATTACACTCTTATTAAAGGTTTTGAAATAAAAACCTAGGGTGTTTAGGTTAATCCTTGTTCTTATCACCTCATCATAGTAGCTTGTAAGCATATTACCTTCATTTTACATCTTTCATTTTCATTTCATAAGTATTTCATCATTTTCTTAGCTAGCATGCAAGACTTGTGTTTATTTATACCATTTTTACATTGATTTTAAGAGTTCTATATATAAAAGTCATCCTATAATTATTCCCTTGGTATATATTGGTCTTGATGATGTTTAGGAATCCATGACACCCTAAGAAGGTGTATGGTAGGATTAGAATAGCTTTGGAGTTGATTTGAAGGGATTGGAATAGGTTTAGTACGAGAAAAACTATTTTCGTCAAGTATTAAAAGTGGTCTGTCCTTATTTTGTTTTTCTGGAAAATCCGACAGTAGACCTGAGTTTTTGGACTTGATAATTAGAAAATATACTTTAAAACGAATCCGTGGCCGCTTGAACGGATTAAAACGGAGTTATAACGAAGAAGTTATGAATTTTTCAAGTTTGACGACGAAATAAATATTTCCTGAAATTTCAGCAACCTATTTTCGTGTTGTACGAGTCAAAAACGAGTCCTAAGCTTTGCAAATTATTTCGACTTAACAAAAATATATTAGTATACCTTGATACGAAGCTAAGGACGTATAATACGTAGAAAACGGATTTGTAACGACTAAAATATCCACGTTTTCATAAATTGCCGTAACTTTATTATATTGGAGAACTATTTTGGAGAACAAAAGATTTTGAAGAACAAGTTTTGGAGAACTAAAATGCTTGAGAACTATTTTTGGAGAACTACTTTTGGAGAACTAAAGTTTGGAGAACCAAAACCATTTGGAGAACTAAAATATTTGAAGAGCTAAAAGATTTGGAGAACAAAAATATTGGAGAACAAAAATGGAGTACATTTTCTTATAAAAGTTAAAATTTCACAATAAATCATTAATAAACCATTGTAGGATGACATTTTGACGTAAACGCTTGTAAAGTAATTTAAGAATGGTCAAGACGTCAAAAGAGTATTTTTCGACGATAAGTATTATTTTCAAAACTCGCAAATGGTATAAATAACATACGAAATGCATGCATAACATAACATCATAACTCATTACATATCATAACATTCATTCTAGGTCGCGGATAGTTTCCGAGTCTTACTTTCGTGCACTTCATTTTGTTAGCATATCAATCACACTAGGTGAGTTCATACCCCGCTTTTACTCATTTAAACTCCTTTAAACTATTTGGGGCGAGATATATGCTTATTTATCCAAACATTTAAACTCTTTTGCCAAACAACTTTACCTATACTTTAGACTTGATTGCGTTTTATACTTGATTGGGTTATACTTGATTTCATATGCATACTTGGAACAAACATACAAGAATTAGTGGCTCCAAATTAAGTTGTTGGAAGGCTATTAATTTACAAACATACAAGAATTAGTGGCTCCAAATTAAGTTGTTGGAAGGCTATTAATTTACAAACATACAAGAATTAGTGGCTCCAAATTAAGTTGTTGGAAGGCTATTAATTTACAAACATCCCAACACGAGTTGTTGGAAGACTCTTGTGGTGACATTTATACTTTTAACTACTATGATTCATGCATACATGATTGACATACTATATTTTGGCAATGGGTTGTGAACACACAGGTTGCAAGTTTTGTATGGGCGGAACTTGGAACTGAGTGGATTTACAATGCCTTTGCTGTGTGAACATTTCTCAAAGTATTTTAGATCATTTTGTTATAAACTTATGAACTCACCAACCTTTGTGTTGACACTTTTTAGCATGTTTATCTCAGGTCTTAAGGTGATAGCATTTCATGGAGCTTTTGGGTCACATGGCATACATTGGAGTCTTGTGCTTTTAACAATTACCATTCGACATGTTTTGTAAACTCTCTATGTATTATCAAACTTTGTGATTTCTTGTTGTGTAAACTTTAACATATGAAATCGAATGGTAAACTTTTCAAAACGTCTCATTATAGAGGTCGTTTTCTGTATCCATACTTTGTGCTATGACGTCATACCCCAATGACACTATCGTTCCGCTGCGATATTTTGGGGGTGTGACAATCTATGAAGATCATATCTTCCCATTTATAGTAAGCGGCGATTCTCTGTCAAAGGAAATAGTATCGCCGCCTACTATAAATAGAAAGGTGAACAGTAACCGAATACATCAATATTCGTGTTTGCTGTGATCTATATTTTTGTCTTCTAGGTTAAAGTTAAATATCATACTTGTATAAATAGCATAAGAAGAAGAGTGAAAAGTTTAAGCTTGTGAATTGTAAAAACACACATACACACAAGCCAACTTTTCACTCCTCCAAATACAACTTTATCCTTGAGCTAGCTCAGTGGGTTCTAAGAGTTGTGCTCAGACTTAGCCTGAGCTTAGAGAGGAGTCACCCCAAACCTTGTCATTTCAATCCCAAGTACTATTCCGCAAGTACTAGGGTAACGTATTCTTTTGATTTATTTCTAATAAGAATATGATGTTGAAAATTACTGTGTGTTTTACTTACATTACTTTCAGTCATTATTCACAGTTAAATTTGTTTTAAGTACTTAATTGTTTTTAAACGATAGTGAATAGGGAACAACACGTACACATATCGTTAGTTACGTTATTTGTTAGTTTATTAGTTAGTTATTAGCGTAGTTTAGTTTAGTACAACACCGTGGAGGAAGGACGGGTCTTTACCCACTGTATGCCTGATCCACAGTCCGTTAGGAGGACGTATTGTATGTATCTATAAATACCTTCTACCTCCCAAGGTAGAGGGTTGGACCTTTCACTCAATCTAACCTTCTTTCTTTTGTTTACTTTCTCTCTCTAGAATGGCTCCCATCTTCCACTTTCTCTCTCTAGAAGTTGAAACTCATTCTAACCATATTGTGTTGTTTGATGTGTTTATGAAATCCAACATGTTACAGTTTCTACTAGCAATCGTGAAAAGTACTTCAAACACCTCTTGCCTCTATGTGCAAAATGATTTTCGAATATCCAACGCACATATTGAGGGGGAGAAGTTACCAAGAAAATCAAAAGGCTTTTTCTAAGGAAATTGAGATCAAAGAAATTATTTCAAAAGAACTCTTGCCTCCATGTGCTAAACAATTTCAAAATCATATGCACATGTTGAGGGGGAGCATTTCTAAAAGATCAAAACAATTAAGGTACAAAATGTTTTGATATTATATCATAAGTACCTTGATTGATTTTCCAAATGATTTGTCAATTGGTTTCATGAAGGAAAGAACAATACCAAAAGACCGACCAATTTACTTTATGCATGGTGTTATAAGGATGGTTAGGTTAGGTATTCATTTCCACGATCCCGCCAGAGCCAGAGGGATCTACCCAGGGACAATCCACTAGATAGTGTAGAGTCCTTAGGTATGATGAAAAAAAAGGAGAAAAATGAGAATATGGGAAGAGTGCGGACTGAGACTGAGCTAGTACTGGAATAAACCCAACAAGGTTCTAGTAATGAATTCTTGGTAAGCACTGAAGGGTTTGAAGAATTAAAATGAATTGAATGTGAAAAGGGTGAAAAGAAATAGCCCTCCAATAATTCAACCTTAGGGCAGAAACCGGGTTCAATACATATGCTACTGGTGTTTACTAAGGTAACACTGGTATTGAAGACAAGAAGTCATAGACCCAGTGACGCACTGCACTAAACTTCCCAAGCTACTCAAGTTCCTCTTAAAAGGGCTTGTTTTATTCTCACGGAGAGCCGACATTATCTATCGACTTTCTCTTAGAGATTGTTGATATTGAAGAAGGAGACCCTCTCCCTAGTCTCTGACATAGGAAACCAAATGTGCACAATTGAGTCTGGAACCAAGAGATCATCCACAATATCTCATTAGGACACAAAATTAATGAAGACTTGTTGTTTCACACAATGTGGAAAGTAAGTATATATTGAGAGTCCTACGCATTATCCTTGTGGTATTGCCAAAACATACGAGTGATATGTAAAAGTAGTCACGATGAAGATGGAAATCCTTCTAGAGCCAACATCAAACAAGCTCTTGGTGGGTGACATGTGAGATCTTGCAAAAGATCAAGCTTGTGACAACTGGATAGAAACAATGGGGCGATTCATTCGTGAATCAACCTTGGTCCAGGAAATGAATTGACGAATACTTTTGGAAAAACCGTTCGATGTGCAAACCTTCTTTTCTCTAGCACGTCGAATGTGTATTCATATTTCAAACACAAAAAGTATCTCTGATTGAAAAAATACTTTTAGAAAAACCGTTCGATGTGCAAATCTCTTCTTTTCTCTAACACATCGAATGTGTACTCTTTTCAAATACAAAAAGTATTTTTGATTGCAAATTGATCTTTCTCATAAAACCTTCATCGTATTGCAAAACTCTTTCTTCAAGCAATACACGATTGTTTTCAAATCAATTTTTCATCAATCAGTGAATCTCAATTCGCTGGTACACTCACTCTGTGTTGTCTTCTTTAAGACGTTCCGGTTTGAGAACAGCTAGAACAGCTGCGAAACCCTGTCAAGGAGATTCTTCGGAATTATACCTGATCACAGGCAGTACTTGTACTGATCAACAGGGAACCGTGGGCCGTGTACCTCAATTCAACGAGAGTGATCAAAGACACTTTCGTGTGTTTTATTGCTAACTGTTGTTTGCAGGTATATTTGGACGGTTGCTGTAACACCCCCAAATCTCGGTACAGCGGAAGACTAAATCAAGTTTTTGGGGCGTTACTATTGGATTGGTATCGCACACAAGTACATCAAAAAGATAGTCATTTATCATTCAAAGCCAATCCCAAAATTGGTTATTCAAAACATTTAGTTCAAAAGTGTAAATATTAGGCCCAAAACATAATTTAATAAGATAGGTCCCCAAAGTTTATCAGAGTCAGAAATGATCCTTGCACCCCGCCTTCTTGCCAAGCTTCCACTGATCACGTATTCCAAACACCTCTCAAATTCCTGAGAAATCATGCAAAAAGGTCAGCTTACGCTGGTGAGTTCATAGGTTTAAGTTCAACAAAATCATAGTGGACCTGTAAGAGTTGATTTGCTATGCAAGACCTAGATAGATAAATACCGTTTCACACACTGATCCTACCCGGATCTCCAATCATATCCCGCATCCAGGGATTACTCGGGCCTCCCGACTCTAGTCAAGCACTGTCGTGGCAAAATCTAGAACAATTGCCAACCCCGGACTAGGTCGAGGTAGAAGTCTATTCTTAGTTATGCACGGTTAAACCTAGACAAAGGCAACAACTACCGCACATCTATCTAAACAGTCAAGCATATAAGCAAATCCAAATAGTTTTAACGGTCCAAAAACAGTAGCATGATTCTCACCCCAATATAGTTAAAAACGTAGATAAAAGTGGGGCTATAAAACTCACCTTAGCCATAGCAATGCACGAATAAACACTACCAGAAGATAATAGGTAATCACGGCACAACAATGCACTATCCACTATTGGCACAACTAGCATCTAAAGCTAATCTCCATGGCATCCAGAAGAACGTACGACAAGTACGATAGAATAGAAGCGACGCAACCTAATGCGTATATGATAATCTTAAAATACAGCTCATATGATAAAGAAATCAATAAAAGTAATGTGTCGTATTTTTCGTGGATCGTTCATGTCGTTACTTTCAAAAGTACATTATCGTTCCCAAAAGTTCATAATTAATATCTCAAAAGTTTAGTTTTAACTTTTCGTGTGGTGGTAAGAAACATAGACGCGATGTACAACTCACGCGAAGGAAAAGAAGTCATCGAAAGAGTCGAGACACACTGACCATAACTTACGCCAACAGGCAAGGACATCAACCAAATTAAGAAATACTGACAATACTCAAGCTAGTCAAAGACTAGGAAACGACGACAACAATTTATGTAACATAAATAGGTTAATTGATAAGTTTCGACTATTTACCCAACAATTCCCAAACCTACAGATCCAATAATAAAAGGCAAGTTTCCATTTATCGCTCAATTAATAAAGGTTTCTCAATCGTTATTCATAAACATATAAGTTTACCCGAAAGTACTTCATATTAGGTATAGTAAATAGTGTACTATAAATAATACGTTTGTTTATTCTCACGTTTCCAAATCAGTACGAATTCAATGAGTTATATTATCAAGATACTATTTCCAAACAAATTTATAAAAGCTAACGTATGTTAGGAAACACGAGTTATTATCGTAGTAAATAAGGGTTTATAATTAAACATAACCGTTAAGAATATATAGTTATATAATTCAATAGTATCTTAGATGTGAAAACGGAATATTTAGTTTTATTGCAAAAACAATTATACTAAACTCATTTAAACCAAAACGTTTGGCAGAGTACCACGTACGAATCAATATAACCGTTATCAAAAGTTTATAAAAGATATTTTATATTTATAAAACACAAGTCATTATTGCAGTTAATAAGGGTTTTTAATAAATAAAACCGTATTTGTTGATAATTTATATATCAAAACATCTCGTCATTAGTTAATATGAGAAAATAGAACATTTAAGCATATCACGAAACAAATATATTAAACTTGCGTCATGTTTAACATCTTTTATTCAGTTACTTCAAAACGTTTAATAAAGTATATTTCATTATCAATATGACTCGCATAGTAAACGTTATTCCACTTTATAAACCGTAGTTACACTTTATAATGTTTACGTAATAATTGACACCAATTATAAGTCACGTATCTAGTTTTAATATTTATCATTCTCTTTTTATACACAACACGCTCGTTATTCCCTCGAATCCAATATAAATGATCTAATAAATCTAACATGTCCAATTTGTAGCAATATCAAATCTGATATAATCAATGTTGACGAATCATAATCCGTATTTTAGATCCGTTCGGTTCCCGTAATGTTCAATGTTTAATAACTAATAGATATAACAATTTTTGTTAATTGATACAAACTTCCCACATTATTTACTGAACCTCATATTTACTTTCAACTAATTACTTATTTATATTGTTTTTGCACCCGCTTGACTTATGCCTAACCATTTTAAATCAAGTACCAACATGGGTCACTTGACTCGACCTGAGTCAAACCCGACTCATATTACTTAAAACCCACGACATCAAAACAATCCCATGAACAAACCCGAAACTCTCGTGACCTCGACACCACCTTTATACTCTTTCTATACCACTCTTTTTGAGACAAAATATGAGCTAGACCCAAATCAACATCATAGTATGTGTAAAAATCTGACCCGACAACCTTATCAAGCCAAACACACCGTATAGTGACCGAATCTGCCACGGATCATCCAACCCGACCCGTACAGGATCCAAATGGGCCTGACCCGAATCTATTTCAAACCCATACAAACGAGACACCACTGAAATGATTCTCAATACCACGCGAACTCAGTTCCATAATCAGTTTACATCTACACTCATTTTCCAGGTTCATTCGACCAAAATGTTTATGTCACCTTTACTTTTTATTTGTTTTAACCACAAGTGTTGCCCAAATTCGTATCTATTATACGAGACATATATATTGAGTACAAGACTCACGACATCCCTACACCACTCTTGTTATAACCATTTAACCACACGAACCATTTGTAAATAAATAAAAGAAAACGTGTATAAAACTTGTTTTTACACATGAATAACCACGAAAACAACATGTATATATTTGAAAAAAAATGGAAGATAGAACATAAAGAGACGGGGTAAGATTTACCGAGAGGGAGACGAGAGAAAAGTGTGGCTATGATGGCGTCTCCAACGGGTACAACCCGTAACCATCTAACCTTGAACCTTTAGACACGTTTTTATTTGAAACCCAAAAAAAATCCGAAGCTTATATTTAAGATTCAAGGCGCGTTAGGTTGATTCGTGGTGCATACATTGCTTAAACATGACCACAATCGCCCGATCTATCATTTAGGAGAGGTGGTGTAGTTATTGGTATTCGCCGGAAGTTGGCCGGAAAAAGTGACGGCACCGGAACCCTAATATGGGTGGTGGCCGGATTTGTTAGTGAGAGAGAGAGAGAGATATGTGTATTTTTGTAGAGAGAGAAATAAATGGTAAAAATGGGAGAGTGGTGAGGAGGTGTGGTATATATAGTACTACGAGGGACCAAAGTTGTACACCTGAAACACAAGGGGTGGCAATGAAAACTTCCACAAGGACCCTAGGTGTAACTTTACAAAACTTTCGATATATGTGATTCGGGGCTCGTTTTAACTAGCAAACAAGGGATTCGTGACTCGAGAGTTACGCCAATGTTTTTAAAATATTATTTCCAATAAAAATGATATTCAATACGACTCGTAACTCAAATTAAATCAAACGATCGCTCTAATCGGCGTTTTTCCAATTACGACGCATCGAGGAATTTACGAGTTGTCACAGCCTCACCTCCTTAAAAGGAATCGCGTCCTCGTGATTCAATTCAAATTATCCGTTACAGTCTAGAGGGGTGAGTGCAACAGCACGAGGGTTTATCTCCACGTCCCCTACGTGAATCTAGGTTCTTACTGCGAGTTTCTATGGACTCCGAAGACAGAGAGGCAACTTTACCAAAGTTGCTAAGTTTCATCGTCTATGGTTTTGATAGGCCATCGAAGTTTAAACGTCCAAAGATTAGGATTTCCCCAAAAGGATAACAATTGCCTCATCGGCGAGTCATTTCTTCCTATTACATACGGACATCGGGAACTCTACTGATTCTTGATGGTATCTCAAAGCTCTGAGTTACTGGTCTCAATCTAGCCAGGATTTTCCCAAAGGATTGATATAACGTAAGCTTAATTCCAGGTTATCTCGGAGGGTTCAAGAGATTTACGTTATCTATGTCTCCAAATGGTTTGTGAGTAACTTATATATCCATCTCAACTTAGAAAGTTTTCCTTGGTATTATTTCGAACAGGTTTAGGGTTGCTAAGTTGGGGTATTTCCATTTCTTCCCATTCATCGAAATTTGCTCTTACGTCCATAAAGGATCTCTTACGGTGCCTTTGAGGTACTAAAGCGATAGGTACGGTTATAGGAGAAGTTGGCCAATGGAAGGTGTTTATCCTAACCATTGCCAAACTTGATAGGTACGCTACGTGTTCTACTAGGGTTCGAATGGTTTCTCTACTTCAGCCATTAGTTTGGAGATGATACGCAGCAAGCATATCCAGATCGGTTTTCTCGGCTCTAGGAAGTGATAGATGAAAAATGGGTGTGTGGCGATTGCCATAATCCAGAAAGGATAGAAATCAGCATTTCCTAAAGCACATGGTTTCCTTTACGTGTGGAGAAGTCCATTTGTATAACTTAAGTTTTTCGGTCACACTTTTTCCTTAAAGAGTATCGGAGTGAGTTGAAGGTTGAGGAGTGGGTATTCTCTCACCTCCTTAAAAGAAGATAGGGAGATTCTCTATTATTGCTATAACTTATGGGGAGAGACGAGCATTGTCGTCCATACTTTTCCTTTTTACTAATTCGCGGAAGGTGAATAGGTTGGTAAAACTACTAACAACCACTTAGGTAAAGGCGGGAATCTACTCCAAAGGTTTCGTCTATAGTGTAGCTTATCGTTAGGTGAAAGGTCTGAAAGGTTAGCAGGTGCTTCTCGAAGGATGAGAGAAAGATTATGTGATTGTCCTAGAGAACGTGGTTCAGGTTTTCCCTTAAGATTTCAAGATTTCTGCTGAGCACGGAATTCTTGTACTAAATGAGAAATCTAGGAAGTTCAGCGTATGTCTCTATTAGAAAGTGTTGATTGCTACCAGCAATCGGTCAGTTGACTTAGCATGATATCTAGGTTAGAGACGAAAGTACGACTCCTAAAAGAGTGTGTTGGTTACTAACCACAGTCAGTCGATTGACTCATTGGTACACTTAACACTCAACGCAGGAGGTTTCAAGGTTCAACTCCAAAATCAAAATCCTCAAAAGAAGTTCTAATACCAATCGATATCCAAATCATTTCCTACATACGAGTGAACGTCAACGGCTCTAAGTTGGTATGCTAGAGAATTTCTCATCTGTGGTGTGTAAGGTACCATATTGATAAAATAGGGTAGGTATTATCATTACCGGTGGTGTGATGTAGCAGACTATTGTTGACAAACAATGTTGAGGGTTCAAATGTTGCTAGAGTCAATCATTGACGAAACAGTATTGATTGGTCCCAAACGGTCAGGTTTATTACACAAGTCAACCACTTGTGAATGGTCAACCGTAATAAAAGTCAAACAGTCTAAAACCAAAGCAATTAAGTCCAGGAGAGTTTAGTGTTTCCCCAGGTCGTTAAGTCCCAACGAGCTGTGCGACTGAATAGCTAAACGCGTAGTGATCGGGTGATATTGAACAGGAAAGGGGTTATGATTGATTACACTAAGGAAATTAAGTCTAATAAAGACTTTGAAGTCATTTTAATTCTATATTTAAAATCGATTAAAACCTAAAATTGATCTAAAATCACTTTTACTCTAAAAATGCAATTTAAAACTTTATTATGATTTAAAACTAATTTTTATGATTTTTCTTTTATTTATTTGATTTAAAAACTAATTTTAAACTTTTAAAACTAATCTAAAATACTAGAAATTATGAAATTAAAGAGGAAAATTGTGAAACTATTTTTCAAAAATCTAAAATAACTAAACAAACTTTTGAAAATTTAATTTGTATTTTTCTGATTTATATTCTAATTTCAATGATTTAAAAACTATTTAAAACTAATTAAATGGCTAAAAATTACAAATTTAACTAAGAAAAATCTGGAAAAATTATTTTTTTGCTTTTTATATTTATCTTAATCTATGAAAATTGAAAACTTATTTTTTTGAAGCTTTTCTGATTTATTTGTATTAAAAGCTATTTAAAAAGTCTTAAAAACTGTTTAAAATAAGAAAAATAGCAAACAGTGATGAAAAATTATGAAAAATTCAGGAAAAGTCTAAAATTATATTATAAATCTATAAAAAATATAAAAAGCTATGCTTATGTGTGAGAAAATGAAACTGTAGTGTAACTGCCTTGCAAATAAGCTTCTAACTTAAGCTAACAAGTACAATAAGCTACCAAACTTTCTCAGAAGCTAATTTATACTAAATTAAGCTAATCCTAACTGAATTCAGCTAATTCTAACAAGCTAATGTGCAATCTACTTAAGATATAAGCTACCCACTATCTTAAGCCAAACAGTCCTAACCTTCTACTTTAAGCTACTGAAACAGCTTATCTACTAACCCAAACTGAAAATTAGAACTTAGGTACTCAAGACCACCAACTAGAGATTAACTATACCAAATTTCATACCCTAGTGATAAAAAACAAGACCTGCACAAGGTCTGGAAGTTGCCTGATTCACACTCAGTATTAGCTGAGTGTGAACAGGGCAAATCAGCTCTAAAGGAGAGCTGATTAAGAGCTTATAAAGGCTTGAGAAAATTCAACAAATATCAGATTTCAAAAATAGACCAACTGAACTTGTTAAGTCCAAAATTTCAAAGGCTTGTGACCAGAATTGAATACATGAGACATTCACAAAGTTTTGCAAAAACTGGTTTTTTCACTTTTGACTTTTGATCAGAGTTAGAAATTTTGACCAAAATGAACTTTGATTCAATTTTGTGAACTGAGATTAATGTTTCAAGCTAAAACAAAGTTAAATCAAGCTTCTCTAACAATATCTAGACCTAAATCAAGCTTTAGAACTTCAAAACTCCAACTGATACGAAAATGAAAACTGATTAAAAAGGATTTTGACTTTTTGAGTTCTAGAGTGCAAAGTGATGACTGAGATGACTATTATAAGTCTAAATAAGACTAACCTTTACAAATTCAACCTCTAATGATCTCTATATCACCAACTGATTACTAATGCCAAACACTAGATTATCTAACTAATTATGCAATCTACTCTATCTTATACTTAACTTCAAATCAAAACAGCAATAAACTAAAATCTAACAATCAAATAGCAGCTAACAAGTGATCTAATATTGATTAATAAACTACAGCAAATAGGAATTCAAAAGTGCAGCAAAACAATTTTGAGTTTAAACTTGAAATATTACTCACATGAGATCCAGCTAATTGCAGCTTATAATAGAACCAAAATACCACTATTCTAAACCAATTCCAATCCAAAACCAGCTCTGCATCAACCAAAATCCATTTCCATAACTGCTTAACCCAAAATTCCCCACCGTTTGACTTTCGTTGACCAGGTACCAAGTTTGTTTGAACTTGAGTTATGAGCTTACCAGAAGCTATTAGCAGCTTGAATAAGCTTATATAAGATGTAAACAAGCTATTTGAAGCCTGGTACTTAACAATTTTAAAAATGATTTGATTACAGAAAATGGAAAAACAGAAAACTTAACCAAACTTTAATGTATCACTTAAAATAAGTTACAATAGATTGAACAGGTTTAGACTGATACAAATAAGATGAAAATTACAAACTTTGAGCTAATTTAAGATTTTTAAGATAAAAACGACATGAAAGAAATTAAAAACTAATAACTACTACTCTGCTCTTCTCCTCTTTCTTCTATTTATCAACAAAAAGCTTCCCCTCCCTCCTCTGATCATTTCCCATCAAGAATCTGAGCCATTGGATGATTGGAGTTGATATTGGCCGTGGATTCGATTTTGGCGCCAAAACTTTTCTTGCAATTTGTTCTGATAACTTGGAGGGAAGAAAGAAGCAATTAATGCTTCTTGTTTTGTTGTTGAGGTGGAGGGGACAAGGGATGGTGAAGGTTAGCTGGAGGTGAGGGGTGGTCTGAATTTGCAGAGGGTGGGTGAAGAAGGAGGTGAAGTGGAGGGAAAAAGGAGGGGCTGGGTTTGACTGTCTGTTTGATCGGGGTGTTATTAATAGGCAGGGGGTTCACAAAAGGGGGGTCACGGGTAGATTTGGCCTGGCTCAAGGGTTGGGCTTGGGTTAATAATACAAAAGGACCAAAACTGCAATTCCACCAAACTTGAGGGACCAAATCTGTAATTTTCCAAAGTTTATTATAAGGACCACTTTTGACAAGTTTGAATTACCAAAGGACTAAAAATATTAATTTTCCAATTTAAAATGTCTAGGGGTAAATTCTGTCAATCTTTGAAACTTCAGGGACTAAAGTTGCCATTTTGCAAAATTGAATTTTATAAGTCTAATTTTGACAAGTTGAAAATCCCTGAGGGCCTTTTATGAAAAATTACATGTTGTGAATAACCAGGGACTAGATTTTTACAATTATTGAATAAAACACAGTCTAAATATTTTTTCTGTCTTTTTAAGACTTTTCAAAGTGTTTTTGACTGTTTTTGCAGTGCAGAAGGAACAAAAATGATGAGTATTTAGACACTCATCAATCCCCCATACTAAACTATTGCTAGTCCCTAGCAATCTTTTGAGAAAACTTAATGGATTTGAATCTCTTTACCAAAAGCCATTACTTCTGGAGTATCCAAATGTTTCAGTTCAAGTAAGAACCTTGGTACATCGATAACCAAATGATTTTGAGCAAACCACCAGCTTTCAACGGTTTTGATTTGTCTTTACCAGAAGCCGTTTGCTTCTGGACTAGCCAACTCTTAGATAAAATATCTTTGGTGAGTCGATTACCAATTATGGTTTTCCAACTGCCTTTACCACAAGCCATAAACTTGCGGGCTAGCCAACTCTTCACTAATTAAAGATATGGTGAGCTGAACACCATACAATTTTGGGCAAATTGCAAGCCGTCAACGGATTTGAGATATCTTTACCAAGAGCCGTTTGCTCCTGGATTAGCCAATCCTTTTGTTTATTAGACATGGCGGACTGATAACCGTAAGCTGAGTAAGTGCAAAACACTTACTCCAAAAAAAAATTTTGGCCAAAAATGGGGGAATTGGGTGGTATAATTACATGATAAAATTCGTGAGAATTCCCCCCCCCCCCCACACTAGAAATGAATATTGCCCTCAATATTCAAAGTACCGACGGTTATGCCAAAACATAGAACGTAAAAGGGAAATACTACGGCCATTTTTTATTTTATTTTTTTATTTTTTTTTTGAAAACTTATATACAACAGCGGGGGGCAACTCCCCCACACTAGGGTGGTAGAAAGTAGAAAGAAGTCAGAAATATGGGTGAAAACCCATATGGTGTGCTACTGTTTTTGATTCCCGAGTCGCTAGCTTGACTCGATCCCCGCATTCATTGGTTCATGGGGAAAGTTTGTAGATCCGGGACAACCACAGGTGGAATGTCCTCTCCAAAATAGTGCTTCAATCGATGACCATTCACTTTAAAATTTGGACCATCGGGTTGAGATAACTCAATAGCTCCATAAGGAAATACTTTAGTGATGGTGAATGGTCCAGACCAGCGGGATTTTAGTTTTCCTGAGAAAATCTTCAATCTTGAATTGAAAAGAAGGACTCGATCACCGACGTTGAAAACGCGGTTCTTGATTTTGGAGTCATGAATCTTCTTTGTCTTTTCTTTGTAGATCAAAGAGTTCTCGTATGCTTGATCACGGAGTTCATTTAATTCATTCATTTGAAGTTTCCGGTGATCACCAGCTGTCTGAATATCGAAGTTGGCATGTTTCAAGGCCCAGTATGCTTTGTGCTCAAGCTCAATCGGCAGATGACACGCCTTCCCGTACACTAGCTTGTATGGAGTACACCCGATGGGTGTTTTATAAGCTGTACGGAAGGCCCAGAGTGTGTCATCTAGCTTATCCGACCAAGAGGCACGGTTTTCGCCTACTGTCCTCTCCAAAATTCTTTTTATACCTCGGTAAGAAACTTCCACTTGCCCACTTGTTTGGGGGTGGTACGCAGTAGAGAGATGGTGATTTACACCATACTTTTGCATGACTCTATCAAACTGGTCATTGCAGAAATGCGTACCACGATCACTGATTATAGCTCGTGGAGTTCCAAACCTAGCAAAAAGAGATTTTAAGAATTTCACAACAACTCGGGCATCGTTGGTAGGTAAAGCTTTCGCTTCAACCCATTTTGACAAATAGTCAACGGCCACGAGTATGTATTTATTTCCTCGAGATGAAGGAAATGGCCCCATAAAGTCAATGCCCCAGATGTCAAAAATCTCACACACTTGAATGGCGTTTTGCGGCATTTCATTTCTTTGTGAGATATTTCCGTGACGTTGACAAGCGTCACAGGTTTTGACAAATTCGTGGGCATCCTTGTAAATCGTGGGCCAATAAAATCCGGAATCAAACACCTTCTTGGCAGTGTAGTTGGGGCTATGATGTCCCCCAGTAGGTCCAGAATGGCAAGCCTTGAGAATGTCATTGGCTTCCTGACCATACACACATCGCCTGATGACTTGATCCGCGCAAATTTTGAATAAGTAGGGGTCGTCCCAGAAGTAATGTTTTACATCTTTGAAGAATTTGTTTTTCCGTTGGGACGACATCCCTTTCACCACAAAGTTACCCGCATGGTAATTTGCAAAGTCAGCAAACCATGGGGTAGAAGAGTCTCCACGAAAAGAAACCACATTGAGTGTTTTGAGAGGAAATGTTTCGTTTATTTCCTTTTTCTCGAACACATCCTGGTGAGGGTTTTCTAGACGGGACAGATGATCAGCAGCCAGGTTCTCAGCTCCTTTTTTATCACGTATAATGATATCAAATTCTTGCAGGAGGAGAACCCAACGGAGCAATCTCGGCTTTGCATCTTGTTTTGCAAAGAGATATTTGAGAGCCGAGTGATCCGTATACACCACGCATTTGGTCAAGATTAGGTATGGTCGAAACTTCTCAAACGCATACACCATAGCTAATAATTCTTTTTCTGTAGTGGTGTAATGGGTTTGAGCTTCAGTCATAGTCTTACTTGCGTAGTGGATAGGCTGAAAATGCTTGGTTTTACGTAGCCCCAAGACTGCACCGATAGCAAAATCACTTGCATCGCACATGAGTTCAAAGGGTAAATCCCAGTCGGGGGCAACGAGAATGGGTGCTTCCATAAGCTTTTTCTTTAATGTTTCAAAAGCTTCGATGCACTCAGGTGAGAAGATAAAAGGAGCATCCTTCTCAAGGAGATGAGTCATAGGCCGAGCGATTTTAGAAAAATCTTGTATGAATCTGCGATAAAAACCGGCATGACCTAAAAAACTCCTAATACCTTTGACGGTAGTAGGATGAGGCAATTTGGCAATGACATCCACTTTCGCTTTGTCAACCTCAATCCCATTTTTTGAAATCTTATGGCCTAGGACAATTCCTTCCTTGACCATAAAATGGCTCTTCTCCCAATTTAGACAAAGATTGGTGTCTTCACACCGTTTTAGCATTTTTTCTAAATGGGAGAGACATGTTTGAAATGAGTCCCCAATGACCGAGAAGTCATCCATAAACACCTCCATTGTTTCCCCGATCATGTCGTGGAAAATTGCCATCATACATCGTTGGAACGTGCCAGGAGCGTTACATAGGCCAAAAGGCATACGTCTGTAGGCAAAAGTTCCGTATGGGCAGGTGAATGTGGTCTTTTCTTGATCCTGCGGATCAATGGGGATCTGAAAATACCCTGAGAAACCATCTAGGAAACAATAGTATTCGTTTCCTACTAGTCTCTCAAGCATCTGATCCATGAAGGGTAGAGGAAAATGGTCTTTATGGGTGGCTTCGTTTAACTTGCGATAGTCAATACACACACGCCATCTCGTAACCAATCGAGTTGGAATTAACTCGTTTTCTTCATTTGTGACAACAGTTATGCCACCTTTTTTTGGAACACAATGGATGGGACTGACCCAAGGACTATCAGAGATCGGGTAAATTAGACCGGCATCAAGAAGTTTGAGAACCTCCTGTTTGATAACCTCATGAATCTTTGGATTCACCCTTCTCTGATGTTGGACTGCTGGTTTGAAATCATCCTCCAATAAAATCTTGTGCGTACAAAATTCAGGGTTAATACCCTTGATGTCGGAGAGTCTCCAAGCAATTGCTTGCTTGTGAAACTTCAAAACCTTTATGAGAGCAGTCTTCTCCTCCTTAGTTAAGTCCTTAGCAATTATGACGGGTAATTTATCATCACCCTCCAAGAATGCATACTCGAGATGAGGAGGTAGGTCCTTAAGTTCAACCTCGGGAAATTCTTCAGTAGATGTTTGTACGGATTTGATTTCTTCAATCGTGATCTCTTTCGGAGGGAGTGACAGTAATGGATCTTCATTTAACAATTGCTCAAGATAAAGGATATCTCCCTCCGAATCATAAACACCATCTTCAATTCCCGGCGGAATCGATTCATCATAAGCAAGAAACTCATCGATCTCTTCTAAAAAGAAGTCACCTCCCTCAAACGGAGTAAGAGAGGGGGAAGAATCGGCAATAATTGGCTGAGAAGATGTGGTGGGATCCCCACTCACAGAATTATGAAAATAACCAAGAAACTCTTGAGAGTACTCCTCTGAAGCAATATCAATTACATCGATTCGATTAACCGATTCAGCATCATAGTTTGCGGAGTACCTCGAAGTTTGATTAAGGTTAAAGGTGACAGCTTCATTACCCACACGTAATGTGATTTCTTGCTCAAATACATCAATGAGAGCACGGCCCGTTCTCAGGAATCCTCGTCCAACAATGAGGGGAACCCGATGATCGGCATCGAAGTCAACAACCACAAAGTCAGCTGGAAAATGGAACTTTCCTACTTTCACGAATACATCCTCGGCGATGCCAAGAGGATGCGATATAGAACGATCTGCAAGCTCAAGAGTCATGCAGGTAGGAATAAGTTCTGGAAGAGAAAGTTTCTTCCATACTGAATAAGGCATCAGATTCATGCTTGCACCAAGATCGGCGAGGGCAAAGCATTCAATCATTCCTGGAAAAACACAAGGTAGAAGAAATTTTCCAGGATCTCCAAGCTTCTCGGGAAGCTTCTTTAACAGAACTGCTGAGCAGTTCTCGTTCAAAGGAGTTTTAGCCATTTCAAACAGTTTTTCCTTGTTGCTTAACATGTGTTTGAGAGTTGATGCAAACTTGGGCATCAGCATGATAGCATCCGCAAAGCTTATGTCAAAATGTAGTTCTTGGAAAATTTGAAATTTTTTTTCCATTTGATGACTGGCTTTTTCGCGGAGCTTTTGCTCATTTAAACGTGATGGGTAAGGAATAGAAGTTTTGGATTTGGGGTTTTCAACTGGAGGTTCAAAAACAACTCCTGGTTTGGATTTGGGTTTCGGGACAAATTGAGGATGGACATGTGCTATGCTATGTGAGCTAGTGGGTTGCACTTGGTCCTTTGTCGCCTCAGGTTCACTTTCCACTAGCTTCGGGAGAGAAAAAGAAGAGGTAGTAGGAATAGCGGGTCCATCATATGAAGCACCACTTCTGGTTGTGATCGCCTTTGCATCGCCCCTCGGATTAGCGATCGTGTTGCTAGGTAAAGTACCTGAGCCCGAGGGTCGATCATTTAAAGACTTCTTAATGTCAGAAATCTGGCTAACCAACAACCTATTCATTTCCTCTTGGGATTTTATGAATTGCTTCAACAACTCATCAGATGATGGTCCAGTTGGAACAATGGCTTGATTTTGTGTAGGAAAATTCTGGCCTCTATTGTTTTGATTAGGGCCTTGATTTTGGAAATTTCCTTGATTATTGCCATGAAAATACCCTGGGTTGAAATTTCCCTGACCTTGGTTTCTATTAAAATTTCCGTGGTTTTGGAAATTTTGACTTTGATTTTGAAAACCGTTATTCTGACTAAAATTACCTTGGTTTTGAAAACCTTGGTTCGTTCTATTCTGATTTTGATTACGATTTTGGTTTTGGTTGAAACCGGGTGGTCTAGGGTAATGGTTAGGACGGTGGCTCGGGTCCATAGGAGCACGGTATTGGTTGCCTCCTGAATTGGAAATCCCGCCCACAGCGTTTGCTTCAAAAGGGTTACCATCGGTGGCCATACAGTTGTAATAGGCATGGGGGCCACCGCAAGTAACACATACTTCCACTTTTTTGACTTCAGCAGGAGGTGAAGTTTGTGGAAAAGAAAATTTCTTTTTGTTGGAGAGAACCAAAGCTTGAATTGCTTCCGTGAGTTTGTCAATCTTAGCATCGGTGCTAGATTGACTCACAGGCGATGAAGCAGAAGGACCAACACTGACTTGGGAAACAACCGGTTTGCTTCGTGCAGTGCGGACTTTAGACTTGTTTTCAATTATCGCTAAAGCTTCTTTTACAGTTTTGCTCAAGAAATTTCCTCCAGCGGAGGAATTGAGAGAATCTTGATCAGATTGACTCACTCCATTATAGAAAGTATCGAGTTGCATCAACTCGGAGAAACCATGGTGAGGACATTTGCGGAGCAACTCCTTAAAACGATCCCACGATTCACTGAAGGATTCATCAAAAATTTGTGTGAACTTGATGATTTCGTTTTTAAGACTCGTGGTTTTGGAAGGTGGATAGAACTCGTTCACAAATTTCTTCACCAGGTCTTCCCATGTTTCGATCGATTGAGGGGGTTGTTTTTCAAGCCAAATCCGGGCTTGTCCCTCGAGGGAAAATGGGAACAGAAGAAGTTTGACAGCATCTGTAGGGACATTCTTGTATTTGATGGTAGATGCAATCTTGTTAAACCATCGAATATGAGCATGAGGATCATCCCTCTCAAAACCATAGAATTGACTTGAGGTTACAAGATTTAGTAACCATGTTTTGAGTTCAAAATTTTCAGCCACAATGGCTGGAATAACAATAGCATCTCCATACCCATCGATGGGTGCCCGGAGAAGCGCACACATAGGACGTTCTTCCGCCATGATAACGGAAGTAATGCGAGCAGTCCGGATCTCAGATCCGACTGATGGGGTAGAACGTCTACGGATACGCCTTCTTGGAATCCTGACAAGCTCACGAAATGGGCTCACAGACCTAGAAGAGCGAGTGCGCATACACTAGAGTTAACTCTAAGAAATCTCAGAGTCAAGGGAATTATGAAAATGGGGAAAGAAGAATCTTTTTGGGTTTTATGGTTTTTAAGATGTTTTTGGATTTTTGGATTTTTATAAGAAAATATAAATATATATAGATGGTATGAACAAGGAGTGAATATTCAAATCACTAATCTGCTAAACGTAAGATTATTAGCACAGCTCCCCGGCAGCGGCGCCAAAATTTGATTGGTCCCAAACGGTCAGGTTTATTACACAAGTCAACCACTTGTGAATGGTCAACCGTAATAAAAGTCAAACAGTCTAAAACCAAAGCAATTAAGTCCAGGAGAGTTTAGTGTTTCCCCAGGTCGTTAAGTCCCAACGAGCTGTGCGACTGAATAGCTAAACGCGTAGTGATCGGGTGATATTGAACAGGAAATGGGTTATGATTGATTACACTAAGGAAATTAAGTCTAATAAAGACTTTGAAGTCATTTTAATTCTATATTTAAAATCGATTAAAACCTAAAATTGATCTAAAATCACTTTTACTCTAAAAATGCAATTTAAAACTTTATTATGATTTAAAACTAATTTTTATGATTTTTCTTTTATTTATTTGATTTAAAAACTAATTTTAAACTATTAAAACTAATCTAAAATACTAGAAATTATGAAATTAAAGAGGAAAATTGTGAAACTATTTTTCAAAAATCTAAAATAACTAAACAAACTTTTGAAAATTGAATTTGTATTTTTCTGATTTATATTCTAATTTATATGATTTAAAAACTATTTAAAACTAATTAAATGGCTAAAAATTACAAATTTAACTAAGAAAAATCTGGAAAAATTATTTTTTTGCTTTTTATATTTATTTTAATCTATGAAAATTGAAAACTTATTTTTTGAAGCTTTTCTGATTTATTTGTATTAAAAGCTATTTAAAAAGTCTTAAAAACTAATTTAAAATAAGAAAAATAGCAAACAGTGATGAAAAATTATGAAAAATTCAAGAAAAGTCTAAAATTATATTATAAATCTATAAAAAATATAAAAAGCTATGCTTATGTGTGAGAAAATGAAACTGTAGTGTAACTGCCTTGCAAATAAGCTACTAACTTAAGCTAACAAGTGCAATAAGCTACCAAACTTTCTCAGAAGCTAATTTATACTAAATTAAGCTAATCCTAACTGTATTCAGCTAATTCTAACAAGCTAATGTGCAATCTACTTAAGATATAAGCTACCCACTATCTTAAGCCAAACAGTCATAACCTTCTACTTTAAGCTACTGAAACAGCTTATCTACTAACCCAAACTGAAAATTAGAACTTAGGTACTCAAGACCACCAACTAGAGATTAACTATACCAAATTTCAGACCCTAGTGATAAAAAATAAGACCTGCACAAGGTCTGGAACTTGCCTGATTCACACTCAGTATTAGCTGAGTGTGAACAGGGCAAATCAGCTCTAAAGGAGAGCTGATTAAGAGCTTATAAAGGCTTGAGAAAATTCAACAAAGATCAGATTTCAAAAATAGACCAACTGAACTTGTTAAGTCCAAAATTTCAAAGGCTTGTGACCAGAATTGAATACATGAGACATTCACAAAGTTTTGCAAAAACTGGTTTTTTCACTTTTGACTTTTGATCAGAGTTAGAAATTTTGACCAAAATGAACTTTGATTCAATTTTGTGAACTGAGATTAATGTTTCAAGCTAAAACAAAGTTAAATCAAGCTTCTCTAACAATATCTAGACCTAAATCAAGCTTTAGAACTTCAAAACTCCAACTGATACGAAAATGAAAACTGATTAAAAAGGATTTTGACTTTTTGAGTTCTAGAGTGCAAAGTGATGACTGAGATGACTATTATAAGTCTAAATAAGACTAACCTTTACAAATTCAACCTCTAATGATCTCTATATCACCAACTGATTACTAATGCCAAACACTAGATTATCTAACTAATTATGCAATCTACTCTATCTTATACTTAACTTCAAATCAAAACAGCAATAAACTAAAATCTAACAATCAAATAGCAGCTAACAAGTGATCTAATATTGATTAATAAACTACAGCAAATAGGAATTCAAAAGTGCAGCAAAACAATTTTGAGTTTAAACTTGAAATATTACTCACATGAGATCCAGCTAATTGCAGCTTATAATAGAACCAAAATACCACTATTCTAAACCAATTCCAATCCAAAACCAGCTCTGCATCAACCAAAATCCATTTCCATAACTGCTTAACCCAAAATTCCCCACCGTTTGACTTTCGTTGACCAGGTACCAAGTTTGTTTGAACTTGAGTTATGAGCTTACCAGAAGCTATTAGCAGCTTGAATAAGCTTATATAAGATGTAAACAAGCTATTTGAAGCCTGGTACTTAACAATTTTAAAAAAGATTTGATTATAGAAAATGGAAAAACAGAAAACTTAACCAAACTTTAATTTATCACTTAAAATAAGTTACAATAGATTGAACAGGTTTAGACTGATACAAATAAGATGAAAATTACAAACTTTGAGCTAATTTAAGATTTTTAAGATAAAAACGACATGAAAGAAATTAAAAACTAATAACTACTACTCTGCTCTTCTCCTCTTTCTTCTATTTATCAACAAAAAGCTTCCCCTCTCTCCTCTGATCATTTCCCATCAAGAATCTGAGCCATTGGATGATTGGAGTTGATATTGGCCGTGGATTCGATTTTGGCGCCAAAACTTTTCTTGCAATTTGTTCTTATAACTTGGAGGGAAGAAAGAAGCAATTAATGCTTCTTGTTTTGTTGTTGAGGTGGAGGGGACAAGGGATGGTGAAGGTTAGCTGGAGGTGAGGGGTGGTCTGAATTTGCAGAGGGTGGGTGAAGAAGGAGGTGAAGTGGAGGGAAAAAGGAGGGGCTGGGTTTGATTGTCTGTTTGACCGGGGTGTTATTAATAGGCAGGGGGTTCACAAAAGGGGGGTCACGGGTAGATTTGGCCTCGCTCAAGGGTTGGGCTTGGTTAATAATACAAAAGGACCAAAACTGCAATTCCACCAAACTTGAGGGTCCAAATCTGTAATTTTCCAAAGTTTATTATAAGGACCACTTTTGACAAGTTTGAATTACCAAAGGACTAAAAATATTAATTTTCCAATTTAAAATGTCCAGGGGTAAATTCTGTCAATCTTTGAAACTTTAGGGACTAAAGTTGCCATTTTGCAAAATTGAATTTTATAAGTCTAATTTTGACAACTTGAAAATCCCTGAGGGCCTTTTATGAAAAATTACATGTTTTGAATAACCAGGGACTAGATTTTTACAATTATTGAATAAAACACAGTCTAAATATTTTTTCTGTCTTTTTAAGACTTTTCAAAGTGTTTTTGACTGTTTTTGCAGTGCAGAAGGAACAAAAATGATGAGTATTTAGACACTCATCAAATATCTAAGGATAATCCTTGGTGAACAACTTCACTTAAAACAAGTCGTTAGATCGTTATCGATAGGGGTTCCTACATAGAGGATAAGGTACGACATCAACAACACGTAAGGTACTACCTTAACTGAAAGCTGTTGGCGAAGCAACGTCGACCACAATATTATCGGTTTAGAAAATGAGCAACGTCGACTAGACGAAGTCGTTAAAATCAGCATCGAGTGAATGGTAAGGTTTCAAAAGTTTTCTCAGCAATCGGTTCAAGACTAGACTTGAGGTATAAGTGTCAGTAACAGGGTTACCAACGAAACAAGGCTCGATGACAATTCCACGGTGTTACTACCGAAACGATGTGGAATGATAATTCCAACAAGATTACTATCGAAATACGGTGGAATAATAATTCCAATACGGTTACTATCGTAATGCGACCGGATGACGTTTCGAAATCGAATACTGATTAAAGGTCGAAAGATGCTTTTATCAAAGTTTTCAACGAAATGGGGCCGAATAATAATTCGAGGCCAAATAATGATCCGAAGTCAAATGACGAGTTAAAACTCGGAACGAGATCAAAATCTCAAATTCAAAAACCCAAAGGCCAAAATCCAAAACCGAATCCAAAATAGTCAAGACCAATTCAAAAAATAGCCCAAAATAATTTCAAACGCTCTAGAGAGATCGACGAGGCTTATGTCGATAAGCAACTCGGATGCAAACCGTGCCAATTGGGTCTCACCTGATTTATGGCGAACTACGCTCAAGTGCTACAACCAAGAGTTTCACATAAACGGAGACGTATAGCGATGCCAGAAGTGTTACGATTCAAGAGGTGTTACGATGCCAGTGTGTCGTGTTGTGAGTGCGGGCTTTCGTGATGTTTAGCGAGTGTGAGTGTGCGAGTCCACCTAAAGTTTATCGTTCTTAAAACCAATCTCAATCCGAACACAATTTTGTTATAACAATTCCCAATATTTGTAAAATTCACCTCTGAGACGGACATAGGTGATCTGTCCATGTCCTGTTGTCTCTGGCTGAATATAGGTGATCAGTCTATATTCAATCGAGGTTCGATAAATCTTTATTAGGCAAGGCACAACCAATTATTATAACAAATTCTCAATATATATATATATATATATATATATATATATATATATTCCCAACTTCAATATTATATGCCCAAAATGTATTCATTTCCTCATTTCAAAATATCTCGTTGTTCCATTTAGTTATTAGCGTTAGGTATCATCGTGTGTGTGTGTGTGTGGTATCGACTCGACAATCACCATGAATGCACTCAAATAACCACAATGCGACTCATAATGACACAATGAGACGTCTATATGATAAACTTTATAGTTTAATAAGTTTCGGAATAAATAGTTAGACCTTATCGAATTCGTCAACTCGATAAACTCAACCATTTGTTCAGGTCGCTTATTATCCCAAAACCAAACAGATCCAAACGAGTCATAAGGATAATTCGCCCATTAATAACGTTATCCTACGTACATAGCGGGCGCCTATTAGGTTCGTCAACCTAATAAGTCCGTTATCCACGTGGATCGACGCTATTAATGTTAGGTCATCCGTAACCCACGCACAACACATAAATGACATTAAATATTCATAAATGACACCCTTCGATAAACGTGCCCTCGAAACATGTAATGACTCATTTATTACAAAACATTTCTATTTTTAAACGTTGGTTCCCTCTTTAAAATGTCGAATGACAAGGAGAGCCTTGTTATCGAATGCTTAGTACAAAACCATTTATCATCTATATCTTCCAGTACTATTTACTAGTATATATATATAAATTTCAATATAATTTTATTCGTTTCAATATAAATTTCAATATAATTTTCAATGTAAATTCCAATATAAATTATAACATTGCAATATAAAATTTCGATATAAATTTCGATATAAAATTTCGAGTGATTATTCGTTTCGAGTTCCCAAGTCCGAGTCATGACTCTCGGCTTTTACACCTCATATTGTTTAATAGATACTAAAGACCAAAACACGGCATTTTCGGGGTCAGTCGAGACTAGAAAGTCACGATAACACCTGACGTAGTGCAAAGTTGACATATATACCATTAAATCCAAAATAAACAATTTTCACAATCCGGATAAATCTCCCAAGCAATCTCATACCAGTATCGCCATCTAGAAAGACAATCAAACATACCCAGCACCTTTAAACACTTCCAATTGACTCTTTCAATTTCCCAAACACAACCGATTAACGGGTATCAAACCTAATGTTTGTCAATAACTTACCAATTACCTAAAACACCACAATTAATTTGTTATTCAATTAAGGTTGTTAATTGAAATGTCATTCGATTCCAAAAATCTGATTCATACCAATGATTCAACGTTAACTAAATAATCACACGTTAGTCACATTTATCATCTGAAAACACTTACTGGTTTCACATATCATTATAATATTAACGGACATGAATTCCTTATTAGTAATCAAAACCGATTATCACTCGTTTGACAATACTTAAGAACAAAACAATGGTTTACGAAGGTTTCGACTCAAAATCGTGACACGAGACCATCACCAATCGACATCATCAAAATCATTATAATCCATCATCTAGTTATGATCAAGAGCACATAAACATGATAAGAATCAAAACACGTGAACATGACACACACATGATACCAACACACCAGTTTACATGCTTTATCAGCTTTAACGCATTTTAGACTCGTGTTCGTCAAAACTTAATTGTGGAACTCACGTTCACGAGACAAAAGGCCTCGTTTGTGACTCCCTGACTTAGTTATAATAGTACCATTTCCTTTATATTCCCAAATCATTTCCACGACCACTACTAATGTGCAAGTTTTAAATCAAGTGGTGGGATTACGCCAGGAAATTGCGTAACCCTGATACTTTGAGAGTATCCGCATTATTGATAAATAATGTTGAATTATTGGTTATCACATTCTGCATTCATTTGTTCACTTTACTCTTCCAAATACATTCCAATAGATCCCACGTATTGGTGTATATTCATGCAAAGTTTTCTCTTTATTGTTTTGGGATATACCCAAGGCAACTACTTAATATAAGTTAAGTGTTATAGATTTAAAGTTTGGGACTCCACACTCTGTGAAAGGTATAGCGCGTGCGAAAGCATGAGGACATGCTTTTTGTACATGTATAAGCATGAGGACATGCTTATAGGGCGTGCATAAGCATATAGAAATGCTTATGGATATGCGTAAGCATGAGGACATGCTTACTGTGTGTGTATAAGCATCTGAAATGCTTATAGTGAACGATTTCGTTTGTTGTGAGTGGTGAAAATAAACACAATATAAATATATCAAATTAACCGTAAAACCCGACAAATTAACCTTTTAGGAAAAGGGTTAACGTGCCAAATCTCACGGGTGTGATAAAAGTGATACCGGAAAAGTGATTTCCCGGGGTCGTGTCCCAACGAGGTGTGAATGGAAGGATTCGATGAGTTTCGTGATTTATAACTTGAATTGGTTTTAAAGAATTTGGATTTGATTACGTATTCTACAATTTAAAGCACGAAATTGAAATTTAAGCAATTAAATCAAGGAAAACACTTATTTAACAACTAATTAACATAACAAACATTAAAACGAAGCTAAATTACGGTCTAGGGTGCTAAAACACAAAAACGCGAAAACCGGAGCTAATCCCGAGCCCCGAAAGTGAAAAAGATGCAATTTAAGGCCTACGGGTGCAAAACTAATTTTCCTACATTTTAAATGACTAAAAATAATTTTAGAAAAAAGCCAGGAATTTTTTCGACTTTTATTTTATTTATTACGAATTAAAAACTAGTTTAATCTAATTTAATTATTAAAAATAGTAAATGATAACTAAAAATTATGAAAGTTTTAGGAAAATTACTTTATGGTATCAAAAAGCTAGGAAAAATAAGAACTTGGAAAAATCAGTACTAGATAAGCAAGCATAAGCAAAACAGTCCCTAATAAGCTAAAAGGCTAAAACTACTAAATGAACTAAAATAATTAATTAAGGCAAATCTAACATGGGACAGGTACTAGAGCAGATGGTAGAGTGTGATTCTGAGAGTCTGCTTGTGGGCTAAGAGGTCACATGTTCAATTCCTAGCGTCTACTTTTTTACAACTTATTTCTTTTTTGGATTTTTCTTTTCTTGCAACTACAAAATAACACTTTTATACAAAAAACTAAAAACACTAAACTTGGAACTAGGCTGCTGTAAGGGAACTGGTCAGGGGCAAATGTACTTAAAAACAAGCAACTAGAATGGTTCTGATTGGGTCCCGAACCGTCAAGTTATATCACACAAGCTAACCACTTGTGAATGGCTAACCGTAATAAACTTAAAACTGCTCAGAAACCAATGCAATGAAGATCAGGAGAATATAGTGGATTCCCGGGTCGTTAAGTCCCACGGAGACTCAATGGTGTTTCAAAACTTTCAGACGATAGAATGATCACTAAGGATAGTGATCAGTAAGGATTTGGATGAATAACTACACTACTGATTATAAGAAACTTTTACAAAGACAAAAATTTTACAAATTAAAATCAAGCAGTTTGATAAGCTTATGAGCTAACAGTGGGCTAAAGAGCTTATTTTGATGAATTAAGCTCAAATAAGCTTGAAAACTGGAAGCCAAGGTGAAATAAGCTAAAACAAGCTGCAAGCTACTAATATTAAGCTAGAATACACAGAGAACCATATTGAAAAGCTGAGAATAAGCAGATAAGCACTTGGCTTTTGTGTTTTCTAAGACAGAAATGGGACAAAGTTTGAGCTTATTGCAGCCCTAGCAAACAAGCTAAAAAGTGGAATATGAAGCTTGGGACCTCAGGATGGCTAGGTCAGCTACCCAAAGAACCAAGAATCACAAACTATGATTAACTAATAAGCTCTGTGTGAGCTTATCAAGTTGGACTACTCAACTGTGCACAGGGCACTATTTTGAAACAGGTACTCAAAAGAAGCTGAGTAAAAAGCACTAAATAAGCTGATTAAAAGTGAACTAGTATTTTTCTAATTAAGTTAAGCAGCTAAACTTTAATAACCCAAAAGCTTATAAGCTAAATCTCAATATTAAACACACACTAAAATTATCTATTTTATTCAAAAACGACCAAATTGAAAAATTTGACTTTTTAAGAAAACCAAATCAGTTGACTAAAATGAACTTTGAATTGATCCTACCAACTGATTATGTTATGTTAAGGTGAACTAAGACTTGTTTGATCAATGATAACAACTTGTAAACATGAAAATAAGATCAATGATCATGAAATTCCAACAGTTAGCTAACAAAGTAGGATCAAAGGTATTTTTGACTTTTCAAGAACAAAGACTGGTTTTACTTGTTGAACTGAGATATTAAGACCTAGTGTGACAGATAACAACAATAAGCAACAACTCAATTACCCTTTAACACAGATAAACAAGCTAATCCAAATACCCCTTTATGAGACTGTTTTGGAACTTTTCAAAGCAAATCACAGATTAAAACCATGCCATTGATTACAGACCTCATGTTATCAATTAATAAGATTAAAGAAACACTAAACAACAGCATTAACAACATAAAACCAAGAAATGATGATTATGCTATTAAAACTGTCAAAATGAGATTTTTGCTAACTACAAATTTAAATGAACAAACAACTGATTTTAATGCTTAAATATACTTAATTATAACTAATAAACATGAACAAACAGAAATTTAAGCTAATGAGAGACTCTAACAGTGAAATGCCAAAATGAAAAATTAAGCTTACAAGTTGGATTCCAAGTAAAAGCTGAGAACCAAAGCACAAGACCAATCCTAATAGCTTTCCACAAAGCTTCTAACCCAAGGCCATCCACAATATACCCTGCTCCAGCTGTGAATACCATTTCCATGGGATTTTTTATTTTTCAACTATTTTATTTGTATTTTTGGTGATTTTTACTTTTTTATGCTAAACTGATTTTTATGGTATCTAATAGCTTTTAGAAGCTATCTAGGAGCTTATGTGGGCTTATCAGTCCAAGACAAAGGCTACAAACAACATTTGAACATTCATGAGAATTTTGAACATGGAAATTTTGCATAAACTGAAAACAAGACTTAGAGTTGAAATTGATGTTTACAAAATATTTATTATACAAGGAAAACTTGAAATACAAACCTTTAAAGTTAAAACATACACTGAAATTTGAATTTAAGCTAAAACGACATTAAATAAGCTAAATTACACTAGATCTCTCTTCCCATTGCTTCTCATCCCTCCTTTATAGACTTTTCCACTCTTGTCGACATCTCTGAACATATCCCACTTCATCTGAGCCATTGGATCTTCAAATTTCATCACATTCGTCCATGTGTAATTTTTGGCGCCAAAAGTCTATAAGCAGGTTTTGCTAATTAAAGCTTTTTTGAAGATGTGGAGGTGAAGGGGGACAAGGTATACAAGTGGAAAGACAGGTGGAATTGGTGGATAGAGCAAATCAAGGAAACCATGGTGGTAACTGGTTTTGGCGGGTAAACGAGGTAAGGGATGCACAGTCCTGGTTTTTGACTTCTTTGACCGGCTTTAATAATACGTTGGGGGGTTCACAAGTGGTTATGACTGGGTTCAAAACTGTTTTTGGACTAGCTCAAGGCTCATGGGGTCAAGGTCCAAGGGTCAAGCTGGGTTTGGGCTTGGGTTGCACATTGGGCCAGCTGAGATATTGGATTGGGTTTGTGATATAGGATCCGGTTTGGATTTGGTTTAATAAGTAACATAAGGACTAGATTTGCAATCCCACCAAACTTGAGGGACTGAACTTGAACTTTTTCCAATGTTATCAAAAGGACCAAACTTGACCAACTTAAATAGTACAAGGATAATATTTGATCATTTTCCATTTTAAAATATCCAAGGACTAATTTTGCCATTTTTCAAACTTGAGGGACCTTTTCTGCCATTTGACCAAAGATTCATTCAAGGACCATTTTTTGACAACTTAGAATATTTTAGGGACCTTGAATGACATTTTGTTTTATTTTGATTTACCAGGGACTGTTTTTGACAACTTTTGAAACTTGGGGGACTAAAACTGCCAATTTTGCAAACTTGATACATTTTTCATCTGATTTTGATATTTTTGCATTTAAAACACATAAAACACTTGTTTGTGATATTTTCATTATTTTGATGCATTTTTGAGTGTTTTCAGATGATTTTGCAGTCTAGACGGTACAAAAATGATGAGTATTTAGACACTCATCAATCCCCCACACTAAGATATTGCTAGTCCCTAGCAATGTTTTAGAACTTTAATGGATTTTAAAGAACTCTTTACCAAAAGCCATCACTTCTGGAGTAGCCAATTGTTTTGGTTCAAGTGAGAACCTTGGTACAATGATAACCAAATGATTTTGAGCAAATCATAAGCTGTAAACGGATTTGTTTTGTCTTTACCAGAAGCCGTTTGCTCTGGACTAGCCAACTCTTAGATAAATTATCACTATTATCTTTGGTGAGCTGATTACCAATTATGGCTTTTCCACTGCCTTTACCACAAGCCATAAACTTGCGGGCTAGCCAACTCTTCACTTTTTAGGATATGGTGAGCTGAATACCATACAATTTTGGGCAAATTGCAAGCCGTAAACGGATTTGAGAAATCTTTACCAAGAGCCGTTTGCTCCTGGATTAGCCAATCCTTTTGTTTATTAGACATGGCGGACTGATAACCATAAGCTGAGTAAGTGAAAAACACTTACTCCAAAAAATATTTTGGCCAAAAACGGGGGAATTGGGCGGATAATTACGTGATAAAATTTGTGAGAATTCCCCCCCACACTTAGAAATGAATATTGCCTTCAATATTCAAAGTACCGGCGGTTATGCCGAAACAAAGAACGTAAAAGGGAAATACTACGGCCATTATTTGAAAGAGAGATTTTTTTTATTTTTTTTATTTTATTTTATTTTTTTTTGGGAAAACTTATATACAATAGCGGGGGGCAACTCCCCCAAACTAGGGTGGTAGAACAGAGAAAGAAGACAGAAATATGGGTGAAAACCCATATGGTGTGTGCTATTGTTTTTGATTCCCGAGTCACTAGCTTGACTCGATCCCCGCATTCATTGGTTCATGGGGAAAGTTTGTAGATCCGGGACAACCATGGATGGAATGTCCTCTCCAAAGTAGTGCTTTAATCGATGACCATTCACTTTAAAATTTGGACCATCAGGCTGAGATAACTCAATGGTACCATAAGGATAAACCTTAGCAATGGTGAATGGACCAGACCAACGGGACTTGAGCTTTCCCGAGAAAATCTTCAATCTTGAATTGAAAAGAAGGACTCGATCACCAACGTTGAAAACGCGGTTCTTGATTTTAGAGTCATGAAGCTTCTTTGTTTTTTGTTTATAGATCAAAGAGTTCTCGTATGCTTGATCACGAAGTTCATTTAATTCATTCATTTGAACTTTTCTATGATCACCAGCTGTCTTAATATCGAAATTTGCATGTTTTAAGGCCCAGTATGCCTTGTGCTCGAGCTCAATCGGCAGATGACATGCCTTTCCGTACACTAGCTTGTATGGAGTACACCCGATGGGTGTTTTGTAAGCTGTACGGAAGGCCCATAGTGCGTCATCTAGTTTATCCGACCAGGATGCACGATTTTCGCCTACTGTCCTTTCAAGAATTCTTTTAATACCACGGTTGGAAACTTCCACTTGCCCACTTGTTTGGGGGTGGTATGCAGTAGAGAGACGGTGGGTTACACCATACTTTTGCATGACACGATCAAATTGGTCATTGCAGAAATGTGTACCACGATCACTGATTATAGCTCTCGGAGTTCCAAACCTAGCAAAAAGAGATTTTAAGAATTTCACAACAACTCGGGCATCATTGGTAGGTAAGGCTTTTGCTTCAACCCATTTCGACAAATAGTCAACAGCCACGAGTATGTATTTGTTTCCTCGAGAAGATGGAAATGGCCCCATAAAGTCAATGCCCCAGATGTCAAATATCTCACACACTTGAATGGCGTTTTGCGGCATTTCATTTCTTTGAGATATATTTCCGTGACGTTGACAAGCGTCACATGCTTTGACAAAATCGTGGGCATCCTTATAAATCGTGGGCCAATAAAACCCGGAATCAAACACCTTTTTGGCAGTGTAGGTTGGACTATGATGGCCCCCAGTGGGTCCAGCATGGCAAGCTTTGAGAATGTCAATAGCTTCCTGTCCATAAACACACCTTCGATGACTTGATCCGCACAGATTTTGAATAAGTAGGGGTCGTACCAGAAATAATGTTTAACATCCTTGAAGAATTTGTTCTTCTGTTGGGTCGACATCCCTTTCACTATGAAGTTACCCGCATGGTAATTTGCGAAGTCAGCAAACCATGGGGTGGTAGAATTTCCACGAAAAGAAACCGCATTGAGTGTCTCGAGAGGAAATGTTTCATTTATTTCCTTTTTCTCGAAAACATCTTGGTGAGGGTTTTCTAATCGGGACAGATGATCAGCAGCCAGATTCTCAGCTCCTTTTTTTTATCACGTATGATGATATCAAATTCCTGGAGGAGGAGAACCCAACGGAGCAATCTCGGCTTTGCATCTTGTTTTGCAAAGAGATATTTGAGAGCCGAGTGATCCGTATACACTACGCATTTGGTCAAGATTAAGTATGGCCGAAACTTCTCAAACGCATACACCACGGGTAATAGCTCTTTTTCTGTGGTAGTGTAATGAGTTTGAGCCTCAGTCATAGTCTTACTTGCGTAGTGGATAGGCTGAAAATGCTTAGCTCTACGTTGCCCTAAGACTGCACCGATAGCAAAATCACTTGCATCGCACATGAGTTCAAAGGGTAAATCCCAGTCGGGGGCAACTAGAATGGGTGCCTCAGTAAGCTTTTTCTTTAATGTTTCAAAAGCTTCGATGCACTCAGGTGAGAAGATAAAAGGAGCATCTTTTTCAAGAAGATGGGTCATAGGCCGGGCGATTTTAGAAAAATCTTGTATAAATCTACGATAGAAACCGGCATGACCTAAAAAACTCCTAATACCTTTAACGGTAGTAGGATGAGGCAATTTAGCAATAACATCGACTTTTGCTCTATCAACCTCAATCCCATTTTTGGAAATCTTATGGCCAAGGACTATGCCTTCTTTGACCATAAAGTGGCTCTTCTCCCAATTTAGACAAAGATTGGTGTCTTCACACCGTTGGAGCATTTTTTATAAATGGGAGAGACATGTTTGAAATGATTCCCCAATGACCGAGAAGTCATCCATAAACACCTCCATTGTTTCCCCGATCATGTCGTGGAAAATGGCCATCATACATCGTTGGAACGTGCCAGGAGCATTACATAGGCCAAAAGGCATACGTCTGTAGGCAAAAGTTCCGTATGGGCAGGTGAATGTGGTCTTCTCTTGATCCTGTGGATCAATGGGAATCTGAAAGTAACCCGAGAAACCATCAAGGAAACAATAGTATTCGTTCCCTGCTAATCTCTCAAGCATTTGGTCCATGAAGGGTAGAGGAAAATGGTCTTTACGAGTGGCGTCATTCAACTTACGATAGTCAATGCAAACACGCCATCCCGTAACCAATCGAGTTGGAATTAACTCGTTTTCTTCATTTGTGACAACAGTTATGCCACCCTTTTTAGGAACACAGTGAATTGGGCTAACCCAAGGACTATCTGAGATCGGGTAAATCAATCCTGCATCAAGAAGTTTGATAACCTCCTGTTTGATAACATCATGGATTTTTGGATTCACTCTTCTCTGATGTTGAACTGCTGGTTTGAAGTCATCCTCCATCAAGATTTTGTGAGTACAAAATTCAGGGTTGATACCCTTAATGTCGGAGAGTTTCCAAGCAATTGCTTGCTTATGTGACTTTAAGACCTTTATGAGAGCAGCTTTTTCATCTTTACTCAAATCTCGAGCAATAATGACGGGTAATTTATCATCACCTTCAAGAAATGCATACTCGAGATGAGGCGGTAAGTCCTTAAGTTCGACTTCAGGAAATTCTTCAGTTTTCTCAACTGACTTGACTTCCCTGTTCTGAAGCTTGACGGGAGGGAGAGGAGGAGAAGTGTCATGAGTTAACAATTTCTCAAGAAGAATATCTCCCTCCAGATTAATCTCATTTTGATTAATCTTATCAGGAATTGAATCACTAGTGTGAGGGGTTGATGATGGATCTTCATTAAGCAACTTCTCAATGAGAAGTATGTCCCCCTCAATGTCAATTGGAGCGTGATCAATTTCCCATGGAACAGAATCACTAGCCAAGTATGCTTCAATCTCTTCCGAGATGGAGTCACTTCCCTCAAACGGAGTGATAGAAGGAGTAGAATTGGCTATGATAGGTTGAGAAGATGTGGTGGGATCCCCACTCACAGAATTATGAGAATAACCAAGAACTTCTTGAGAGTACTCTTCAGAAGCAACATCAATGATATCTATTCGGTTAACCGATTCAAAATCATAGTTTGCGAAGTACCTCGAAGTTTGATCAAGGTTAAAGGTGACAGCTTCATTACCAACACGTAATGTGATTTCTTGCTCAAATACATCAATGAGAGCACGGCCCGTTCTCAGGAATCCTCGTCCAACAATGAGAGGAACCCGATGATCGGCATCGAAATCAACAACCACGAAGTCAGCTGGAAAATGGAACTTTCCTACTTTCACAAATACGTCCTCGGCAATTCCAAGAGGACGGGATATTGTACGATCTGCAAGCTCGAGAGTCATGCATGTAGGAGTGAGTTCCGGAAGAGAAAGTTTCTTCCATACTGAATAAGGCTTCAGATTGATGCTTGCACCAAGATCGGCTAAGGCAAAGCATTCAACCATTCCTGGAAATACACAAGGTAAGAGAAATTTTCCAGGATCTCCAAGTTTCTCAGGAAGCTTCATCAAGATAACTGCTGAGCAGTTCTCGTTCAAAGGAGTTTTTGCCATTTCAAACATCTTTTCCTTATTGCTTAACATGTGTTTGAGAGTTGATGCAAACTTGGGCATCAGCATGATAGCATCCGCAAAGCTTATGTCAAAATGTAACTCTTGGAAAATTTGAAAAAATTTGTCCATTTGATGACTGGCTTTCTCGCGGAGCTTTTGCTCATTCAAACGTGATGGGTAAGGAATAGAAGATTTGGATTTCTGTTTCTCAACGGGAGCTACTGGAGGTTCAAAAACAACTCCTGGATTTGACTTGGGTTTCTGGACAACTTGAGGTTGGACTACCGAAGGTGGGACGTGTGCGGTACTTCGTGGGCTTGAAAAATGCACCTTGTCCGTTGTATCCTTGGTAACTTGACTCATTGCTCCTAGTGGAGGAGGCATTGGAGTCAAAGGTCCATTGTGTGTCTTATGTTCACTTTCCACTACCTTCGGGAGAGAAGAAGAAGAAGAGGTAGTAGGAATAGCAGGTCCATCATATGAAACACCACTTCTGGTTGTGATCGCCTTTGCATCGCCCCTCGGGTTAGCGATCGTGTTGCTCGGAAGTTTTCCTGAGCCCGAGGGTTGATCATTTAAAGACTTCTTAAGATCAGCGATCTGACTGACCAACAACATGTTCATTTCATCTTGGGATTTCATGAATTGTTTCAATAACTCATCAGATGATGGTCCAGTTGGAACAATGGCTTGAGTTTGATTAGGAAAATTCTGGCATCTAATGTTAGGATTAGAGCCTTGATTTTGAAAATTTCCTTGATTAGGATTCATATTCCCATGAAATTGATTCCCTCGATTGAAATTGTTTTGATTAAGGTTTCCTTGATGTTGGAAACCTTGATTTGGTCCAGGATAGAAATTACCTTGGTTTTGATAACCTTGGTTCATTCTTGGTTGGTTCTAATTCCGGTTTTGCATGTGATGATTCTGGTTAAAACCGGGTGGTGCCTGATTAGTGTTAGCACGGTAGTGTGGTTCATTTTAAGGACGGTATTGATTACCTCCCTGATGTGAAGTACCGGCTAGAGCATTGGCTTCAAATGGACTACCATCGGTGGCAGTACAATTGTAGTATGCATGAGGGCCACCACAAGTAACACAAACTTCAACTTTCTTCACCTCACCATGTGTTGGTGTTTGTGTGAAAGTCACTTTCTTTTGGTTAGCAAGAACCAAAGCCTGAACAATATCCGTGAGTTTGTCAATCTTAGCATCGGTGCTAGATGTACTCACGGGAGATGAAGTAGAAGGTCCAGCATTAGACTGAGACTGATATGTCTTTGCTCGGAAAAGGCGGACCTGGGACTTGTTCTCAATGATTTGTAAGGCTTCTTTGGTGGTCTTGCTCAGGAAATTACCTCCCGCGGAGGCATTTAAAGAGTCTTGATTAGTCTGGTTCAGACCATTGTAGAAAGTATCCATTTGCATTAACTCGGTAAAACCATGATGCGAACACTTGCGGAGCAATTCTTTGTAACGATCCCATGCCTCCCCGAATGATTCATCAAATCTTTGAGAAAATTTCATTATCTCATTCTTAAGACTTGTAGTTCGGGATGGAGGATAGGATTCGTTAACGAACTTGGTGACTAGATCCTCCCATGTCTCAATGGAACGAGGGGGTTGTTTCTCAAGCCAATTCCGGGCTTGTCCCTCTAGAGAAAATGGGAACAGAAGAAGCTTAATGGCTTCGTGTGGGACATTCTTGTATTTGATGGTAGATGCAATCTTGTTAAACCATCGAATATGTGCATGAGGATCATCCCGCTCAAAACCATAGAATTGGCTTTGGGTTACCAGATTTAGCAACCCGGTTTTGAGCTCAAAGGTATCAGCCACGATGGCTGGGACAACAATGGCATCTCCGTAACCCTCGATGGGTGCTTGGAGAAGCTCATTCATAGGCTTATCTTCTGCCATTACGACAGGGGGTGGTGGTGGTAGACGTTCCTCAGTCACGGCTGAAGGAGCAGAACGTCCTCTACGTCTACGAGGAATATTTGCAAGCTCAGAAAGTGGACTTGTAGAACTGGAAGAGCGAGTGCGCATGCACTAAGTATAAAAATCAGTTTTCAAAACAAATGCGAGGCAAAACGACAAGTGAACTTAACCAATAATCACAAATGAAATGGCTTCTTTGAAAAAGGTACACCAAATCACAAGGACACAAAGGCAAGTTTTAAATCTGTTGTTCGGGAACTTATTATGGTCACACCCCCAGTTAGTAGGTGTACTGCCTTGATTTGCGGTGGTTGATTTTTATTTATTTAAGTACCACTGAAAAGACGTAGGTATGGATATGTGCTGATGGTTTAAAAACTTTTGGACAATATTTTTGGTATCGTCTCGTTTAACCAAATCGTATCTCTTTAAGAATCACCTTAAAGGAAATACAAGCTAGAAAACGTTACGATTGTTTTGTTGTTTTATATTTTGTTTGGTGTTGTTAAAACTTTAGGAAAAGTGTTAATGAACTTTTTGATTTTGATTAACTTTACAAAAAACCTGTTTACAAACGGTGGTATATGTGCAAGAATGGGTCTGAAAAAGGTTTAACACACGCTAAAGCCTCCCCGGCAGCGGCGCCAAAATTTTGATTGGGTCTCGAACCGTCAAGTTATATCACACAAGCTAACCACTTGTGAATGGCTAACCGTAATAAACTTAAAACTGCTCAGAAACCAATGCAATGAAGATCAGGAGAATATAGTGGATTCCCGGGTCGTTAAGTCCCACGGAGACTCAATGGTGTTTCAAAACTTTCAGACGATAGAATGATCACTAAGGATAGTGATCAGTAAGGATTTGGATGAATAACTACACTACTGATTATAAGAAACTTTTACAAAGACAAAAATTTTACAAATTAAAAATAAGCAGTTTGATAAGCTTATGAGCTAACAGTGGGCTAAAGAGCTTATTTTGATGAATTAAGCTCAAATAAGCTTGAAAACTGGAAACCAAGGTGAAATAAGCTAAAACAAGCTGCAAGCTACTAATATTAAGCTAGAATACACAGAGAACCATATTGAAAAGCTGAGAATAAGCAGATAAGCACTTGGCTTTTGTGTTTTCTAAGACAGAAATGGGACAAAGTTTGAGCTTATTGCAGCCCTAGCAAACAAGCTAAAAAGTGGAATATGAAGCTTGGGACCTCAAGATGGCTAGGTCAGCTACCCAAAGAACCAAGAATCACAAGCTATGATTAACTAATAAGCTCTGTGTGAGCTTATCAAGTTGGACTACTCAACTGTGCACAGGGCACTATTTTGAAACAGGTACTCAAAAGAAGCTGAGTAAAAAGCACTAAATAAGCTGATTAAAAGTGAACTAGTATTTTTCTAATTAAGTTAAGCAGCTAAACTTTAATAACCCAAAAGCTTATAAGCTAAATCTCAATATTAAACACACACTAAAATTATCTATTTTATTCAAAAACGACCAAATTGAAAATTTTGACTTTTTAAGAAAACCAAATCAGTTGACTAAAATGAACTTTGAATTGATCCTACCAACTGATTATGTTATGTTAAGGTGAACTAAGACTTGTTTGATCAATGATAACAACTTGTAAACATGAACATAAGATCAATGATCATGAAATTCCAACAGTTAGCTAACAAAGTAGGATCAAAGGTATTTTTGACTTTTCAAGAACAAAGACTGGTTTTACTTGTTGAATTGAGATATTAAGACCTAGTGTGACAGATAACAACAATAAGCAACAACTCAATTACCCTTTAACACAGATAAACAAGCTAATCCAAATACCCCTTTATGAGACTGTTTTGGAACTTTTCAAAGCAAATCACAGATTAAAACCATGCCGATGATTACAGACCTCATGTTATCAATTAATAAGATTAAAGAAACACTAAACAAAAGCATTAACAACATAAAACCAAGAAATGATGATTATGCTATTAAAACTGTCAAAATGAGATTTTTGCTAACTACAAATTTAAATGAACAAACAACTGATTTTAATGCTTAAATATACTTAATTATAACTAATAAACATGAACAAACAGAAATTTAAGCTAATGAGAGACTCTAACAGTGAAATGCCAAAATGAAAAATTAAGCTTACAAGTTGGATTCCAAGTAAAAGCTGAGAACCAAAGCACAAGACCAATCCTAATAGCTTTCCACAAAGCTTCTAACCCAAGGCCATCCACAATCTACCCTGCTCCAGCTGTGAATACCATTTCCATGGGATTTTTTATTTTTCAACTATTTTATTTGTATTTTTGGTGATTTTTGCTTTTTTATGCTAAACTGATTTTTATGGTATCTAATAGCTTTTAGAAGCTATCTAGGAGCTTATGTGGGCTTATCAGTCCAAGACAAAGGCTACAAACAACATTTGAACATTCATGAGAATTTTGAACATGGAAATTTTGCATAAACTGAAAACAAGACTTAGAGTTGAAATTGATGTTTACAAAAGATTTATTATACAAGGAAAACTTGAAATACAAAGCTTTAAAGTTAAAACATACACTGAAATTTGAATTTAAGCTAAAACGACCTTAAATAAGCTAAATTACACTAGATCTCTCTTCCCATTGCCTCTCATCCCTCCTTTATAGACTTTTCCACTCTTGTCGACATCTCTGAACATATCCCACTTCATCTGAGCCATTGGATCTTCAAATTTCATCACATTCGTCCATGTGTAATTTTTGGCGCCAAAAGTCTATAAGCAGGTTTTGCTAATTAAATCTTTTTGGAAGATGTGGAGGTGAAGGGGGACAAGGTATACAAGTGGAAAGACAGGTGGAATTGGTGGATAGAGCAAATCAAGGAAACCATGGTGGTAACTGGTTTTGGCGGGTAAACGAGGTAAGGGATGCACAGTCCTGGTTTTTGACTTCTTTGACCGGCTTTAATAATACGTTGGGGGGTTCACAATTGGTTATGACTGGGTTCAAAACTGTTTTTGGACTAGCTCAAGGCTCATGGGGTCAAGGTCCAAGGGTCAAGCTGGGTTTGGGCTTGGGTTGCACATTGGGCCAGCTGAGATATTGGATTGGGTTTGTGATATAGGATCCGGTTTGGATTTGGTTTAATAAGTAACATAAGGACTAGATTTGCAATCCCACCAAACTTGAGGGACTGAACTTGAACTTTTTCCAATGTTATCAAAAGGACCAAACTTGACCAACTTAAATAGTACAAGGATAATATTTGATCATTTTCCATTTTAAAATATCCAAGGACTAATTTTGCCATTTTTCAAACTTGAGGGACCTTTTCTGCCATTTGACCAAAGATTCATTCAAGGACCATTTTTTGACAACTTAGAATATTTTAGGGACCTTGAATGACATTTTGTTTTATTTTGATTTACCATGGACTGTTTTTGACAACTTTTGAAACTTGGGGGACTAAAACTGCCAATTTTGCAAACTTGATACATTTTTCATCTGATTTTGATATTTTTGCATTTAAAACACATAAAACACTTGTTTGTGATATTTTCATTATTTTGATGCATTTTTGAGTGTTTTCAGATGATTTTGCAGTCTAGACGGTACAAAAATGATGAATATTTAAACACTCATCAGGTTCCAATTTACAAAATAAGCTAAGGTATTATCTATTCTAACACCTAACTACTAATTTTTATGAAAACTAATCCTAAATCTAATCTTAAGCCTCCTAAATCTAAGCTAATAAAGAAGGGAAAGGCAACTGTTGGGGTTGCTGTTACAGTGGAAAAGGGACATAAAGAAAGTGCTTGACAAAACTCTAATAAAACTAATGCTAACCAAAGAGATCACATAATACACTTAAATAATTATCTTGCAACTAGTGAGAACCTCAAAATGGGTCAAATCATGGTTTTGACCCATAAACCTTACAAATCCAAACACTCTTCAGTATAACAAGACTACCAATGACACTTGAGAATTTGAAGAATTAGGCATAAAATGAGTTGTAATGACCAAGTAAACTTGCCAAATCGGAGTTTAACCCAATTAAATGCTTTAACATGAATGAAGAAAAAAAAACTTAAGGAACATTAAACAGGAACAGTGACAATTCTCATAAAAAAACTTACAACACAGGAATGTTAACTAGAAATTAAACTTGGAAAGTAAAGAATTGCAGTAAACTAAAAACAGAAATTAAAGTAGGACTAGAACAAATTTCTAGACAAGTTTTTACTAATTTCCTCATTGCCTATATATACTAAAAAGATAAAAAGTCTTCTTCTCTTCTTGTCTTTTCTGATGTGTTTCTTGTGTGAGGTAAATGAGATCAAAACCATTTGTGCTTCTTTTGCGTAATTCTGAGCCTTTGATTTCTCTTTGGTGCCTACATCCACTCTATGACAGCCATTGGATCCTTTTGTAGAGGTGTGGATTGCCACCATGGCAATGGTTTCTTGTGACTTCTTTATGCAGCTTCCAAAGCTTGAGAGTGACAGGGAAAAAGTAGTGAGTGGAGGGTGACTAGGAGCTGAGTAAGGGTTTGGCGGGCAAATGGGTTTTTCTGGGATTGGGTTTTTATTTTTGTGTTTCAGTTTTGGGATAAAGAAGGAAGAGGAAAGGGCAAAAGTGAATGGTTTTTTTTTTTTTTTTTTTTTTTTTTTAATGTAAAAATAATTTAGTAAAATGTAATTTTTTTTATTTTTGTTTTGTAAAACTTTTTTTTTTTTTTTTTTTTTTTTTTTTTTTTAACGTTTGAAAACAAAAATTGGTTTTAAGAAAAATAGAATTTTTACAAAATGGTTTTTAAGGCTTAAAATAGATTTTTGGTTAAAAAAAACTATTTTGGTTATTTAGGAATCGAGGACGGGTGAAATGGAATTTTTGGTAAATGGTGCGGTTTTTGAGTTAGTTTCCCCCTGCTCACTCTCAAGACGCGTCTCGGGCTTCAGAAATGTAGAAAGTCACTTCCCGGCTACGTCTTGGCTGCGCTTTTCCAGATTCTGCTCGATTTTTTCCAATTTCGCTCGGTTTTCAATCCTTTTGTACCTGAAAGACATAAAACACATTCCGAGGATATTTTTGACATATTTTGAACATTTTTGGGTGTTTTTAGTCATTTTTGTGGTAATAGTTGGGTAAAAACGATGAGTCAATAAGCACTCATCAAATCCCCCCACACTAGGCAATTGCTAGTCCCTAGCAATCAATCATGTGAAGTAATGAAAGACTCAAGATTACCAAGACTACCCCGTTTCGACTTTTTATTTTATGCGAGAAATTTAAACTAGACTGAAAGGTAAACAACATGCTTGATTATCAAAAAATAAGCGGTATCATGGAACGGGATTCACACAAAATGGGTGTCTCCAGGGAATTGAATCGTCATCCTCTTTTTTATACTCCCAAACTAAGTCTAGACTTATTGTGCAAATGTTTTTGTAAAATGCTAACACTACTTATACAAATAATCTATGTAAGTCAAGACTTAACTTTTTACTCCCGCAATTACTATAAGTTAGGTGTGTGTGTTATTTTCAAAACTTTGATCATAAAAATCGACACTCATCACGGTTGTTATCTATTCAAGTTGATATTAATTCACCGGAAATCTTAAAACTTAAGGTTCGAAAAGGGCCTTTTCCATGTAGCGGCTTTTTTCTCGGCTCATCCCAAACCAGTTGGCTTTAGGTGACCAGGCTTTTGACACCCCACAGAGAATAGTACCATTAGCTGGATTTTGATTCCAAAGGTTTAGAGATTTCCGCTAACTTAATATTAAGAATTGAATGGATAACAACCAACGATTATCTAGAGATTTGAAAACTTAAAGGCCAAATTACTCCATGTAACGGCTTTCTTCTCAGCACATCCCAAACCAGTTGGTTTTAGGTGACCAGGTTTTTGACACCCCACAGAGAATACTACCGAAGCTTTCTAGACCTTTGAAATTAATAATCTCTAAATTCCCGCTGCTTTTTAAGATAAAATTGACGAATCCGAGTTCAAATCCCGATTTAAATTTGAGAAAAAGCAAGTTTCGCACATTTATTCACAATTTTTTATTTCACCAACATTTTTATTTCCTTCACTTTTTTCACTCTTTTTTTTTTTTTTTTTTTTTTTTTTTTTTTTTTCTTTTTTTTTTACTTTTGACTTGCAATTTATTTTTGCATCATTCAAGCACTTTTACGATATTTTCATTTTGCAATATTATTCTGATTTTAAGAAAGTATGCTTTCTTAAAAATTTAAATCAAAAAGTTGAACTCTAACTCTTTATCAAAATCGCTTAAAAATTTTATTGCATAACAAAACAATTTTTATGTTCAAAGGTTTGAAGACAACACTATATTATGTTCAATTAAGAGCTACTGGGACAAAAAGCCATAGATTACTTATATAAGCTTTAAAGAGAACCAACTACTCCACGCTTAGCATTTTCATTTGCACAACTCGTAAAAACTTAGCCTAAATGTTAAGAGAGCAGCTAGATCAACACTCTAGCAGAGTCGGGATTCCCTTTGTTCTAACCTAATCAAGACTAAACTTTCATTAATACCGAAGCATTAACTCTTTATTTTCGTGCAAAAAGTTTTAAATTCGGGTCAAAACGGGGGTACTAGGGACTAAATGATACAAATGTGACAAAATTCGACAGAATTCCCCCCCACACTTAGAATTGAATATTGCCCTCAATATTCAAAGTCCCGGCCGAAGCCGATACAATCGAACGGAAAAAGGTAATACCACTAACCAAGTGTGTGGACGAAATCTGTTATTTTAACACAAAAAGGATTTTTGAAAACATATCCCCAGATAAACGTTAGCAAAATTGATCGGATATTGGGCGGCTGGATTGAAAACAGGCGCATCAATCATCACGGTCAAAGGGATACCTGAAAACATGAGCAAACACACAAGAAGCAAACACCGTGGGGGTTTCCCCCCACACTTAGTTGTTAGAAAAGAGAAAGAAGTCAGAAACATGGGTTGTCACCCATGTAATGCTACTGTTTTTGTTAACCGAGTCGCTAGCTTTACTCGACCCCGAATTCATTGGTCCATGGGGGAGCAAGTGGAAGAGAACATCTCCATCGGACTTTCAATCAAATGGTTTGGATAAACATTGAATGTGTTGAAAGTTCCACTCCGATGAGATGCAACCGGCTCAAAAGAACGAGAAATGTCGGGGTCAAAGATGGTATCTTCACTCCCATAGGAGTTAAGACATGGAGAAGTCACGGGATGAGAAAGCAAAGTGTCAATTTCATGACAAGGGGTGGGATGGGTGGGAAAAAGATTAGATTGGGGAACATTGACGGAATATTCAGAAATCTTATCCACCGCAAGAGAAGTCACAACATCCGAGTTGGACTTAAGAAATATCCGAGAGTGAACTCCCTTGAAAGGTAAGATACCGGGTTTGAACACTTTGTCCTCGGAGAGGAATGAAACGCAAGTATCAACCACGGTAAAATCCTCAAGCGTAGATGAGTTACTCATGGATGAAAGAGGATAATGAGCATTTTGCTCAAAAAGCTCATCCTCAATTCTCGGAGGAAGAGGATAGATGTGAGCGAGTTCACCGGCGAACTCCTCATGGAAAAGCCTACTCCTTTCGGAAGGAGGAAGCAATTCAAATGTGGCGACTCATAATCAGGAAGAGAAAGATGAAATGTGGGAATGCCACTACTCTCCTTTTTAGTATGACCGTCATCAAAGCGGAACACTTCAAATTTCGAAAGAGAATCATTGGAAAAAGCCGCAAGTTTAGGAAATGTTTCGGACTTTTCCATGATAGAGTTACTATCCTCAATGGGGATAGGAGATGAAGCTGGTTTAGCACAGAATGATTCGATCTTAGAAACGAGGAGATTTACATTGAACAAATTTTCACTTCCTCTAAGCTAACTAGCTCGGAAGGTAACTCCTCGACATAATCGATGTCTCCATAAGATAAGGAATCGTCAAACGAAGTACAATCGCTTTCGGAATTGGAGAACATCTCAACATGATCGTTTGGAATGTCAAGAGGAGGAGAAGAATCATCATCAAAAGGCTTATCAAACATATTACCGGAGATAACCTCAGACTCACTTGGGGTTGGGACAAGGTTCTCAACACAAGACGATTCCGTTTCCAGAATAGTGCTAAGATTTTCGTCCCCCATTAAAAGGTTATCCGAAGGTTCCATGGTAGATAGGCAAGATGAGGGCGGAGAATAGACATGTGCGGTACTTTGTGGGCTTGAGATATGCACCTTGTCCTTTATCATCTCCCAATCCTCCTCATCCTCGTCATCGAGACGACAAGCCTCGTTAAATAGAGCACGCCTTTTAGCTTCTTCGGCTAGCAATCTTTCGTTGCGAGCTGCTTGTTCTTCAGCTAGAAGTTCTTCATACGTTTTCTGATGAGACTCTTCTTGGGCACGTTTATTAACCAATTCTTTTAAATCCTTTAATACATCTAGAAAATCAAGGAGAAGTTTTTGAGGAATTGGCGGAGGTTGTGTTTGAATCATTTGGCACTGTGGAGGTTGGTCATAAGAGTAGTTACAAGGATCATGCTCATAGACAAGCGGATTCCTCGTTTGATAATCGAAGTTAAAATGCGGACCTCCACAGTACTCACAACAATATGATTGTTGTGACGGATTTGGTGAATTGTATGGATAATGGTCATAACCAAAGGTTTGATTGTTATATTGAACTTGACATTCAAAACGTTGGTGAGGACCTCCACAATGTTCACAAGAACATGTATCCATCTCATGGTGTGGGGGTTGGTTAAGGAAATTGGTTGTTTCATTGTAGGGATTTTGGTCGTAGACAAACCCATTTCCCGTACTCACAATGCTACAACCGGGGCAATTTCCACCATTTTGAGGTCCCCCACACCATTCGCAAACGAATTGGTAAGACGAAGACATCACGAAGAATTATACGAATAAGATGGATAAAAGGAAAGAATCATGGGGTCAGAGGATAAAGACGATTATTTTTGGGGTTTTATGACAAAGACGAGTGCACATGCACTTTCAAAAACAACACTTTCAATTAAAACAAGACCGAGGCAAAACACAGTGAACTTAAACCAATAATCACAAGCGTATTCACGCAAGTGACACAAAGGCAAGTTTTGAATCTTTGGTTCGGGAACTTATTATGATAACACTCAAGTTGAGAAGTGTTATATTGATTGTGTATTCTTTTTTATTTAAAACAACAATCAAAATCTTTTTATATTTTTAATCTTTTACATATATACAAAGAAAAGAAAAATATTTTTGTATTTTTGTAATTTTCAAAAATGGTAACTTCACGAGGAGGGTTCTTCAAGTCACTAATCGCAAAAATCATGATATTGTCGCAACACACCTCCCCGGCAGCGGCGCCAAAATTTGATTTCGTTTGTTGTGAGTGGTGAAAATAAACACAATATCAATATATCAAATTAACCGTAAAACCCGACAAATTAACCTTTTAGGAAAAGGGTTAACATGCCAAATCTCACGGGTGTGATAAAAGTGATACCGGAAAAGTGATTTCCCGGGTCGTGTCCCAACGAGGTGTGAATGGAAGGATTCGATGAGTTTCGTGATTTATAACTTGAATTGGTTTTAAAGAATTTGGATTTGATTACGTATTCTACAATTTAAAGCACGGAATTGAAATTTAAGCAAGTAAATCAAGGAAAACACTTATTTAACAACTAATTAACATAACAAACATTAAAACGAAGCTAAATTACGGTCTAGGGTGCTAAAACACAAAAACGCGAAAACCCGAGCTAATCCCGAGCCCCGAAAGTGAAAAAGATGCAATTTAAGGCCTACGGGTGCAAAACTAATTTTCCTACATTCTAAATGACTAAAAATAATTTTAGAAAAAAGCCAAGAATTTTTTCGACTTTTATTTTATTTATTACGAATTAAAAACTAGTTTAATCTAATTTAATTATTAAAAATAGTAAATGATAACTAAAAATTATGAAATTTTTAGGAAAATTACTTTATGGTATCAAAAAGCTAGGAAAAATAAGAACTTGGAAAAATCAGTACTAGATAAGCAAGCATAAGCAAAACAGTCCCTAATAAGCTAAAAGGCTAAAACTACAAAATGAACTAAAATAATTAACTAAGGCAAATCTAACATGGGACAGGTACTAGAGCAGATGGTAGAGTGTGATTCTGTGAGTCTGTTCGTGGGCTAAGAGGTCACATGTTCAATTCCTAGCATCTACTTTTTTACAACTTATTTCTTTTTTGGATTTTTCTTTTCTTGCAACTACAAAATAACACTTTTATACAAAAAACTAAAACCACTAAACTTGGAACTAGGCTGCTGTAAGGGAACTGGTCAGGGGAAAATGTACTTAAAAACAAGCAACTAGAATGGTTCCAATTTACAAAATAAGCTAAGGTATTATCTATTCTAACACCTAACTACTAATTTTTATTAAAACTAATCCTAAATCTAATCTTAATCCTCCTAAATCTAAGCTAATAAAGAAGGGAAAGGAAACTGTTGGGGTTGCTGTTACAGTGGAAAAGGGACATAAAGAAAGTGCTTGACAAAACTCTAATAAAACTAATGCTAACCAAAGAGATCACATAATACACTTAAATAATTATCTAGCAACTAGTGAGAACCTCAAAATGGGTCAAAACATGGTTTTGACCCATAAACCTTACAAATCCAAACACTCTTCAGTATAACAAGACTACCAATGACACTTGAGAATTTGAAGAATTAGGCATAAAATGAGTTGTAATGACCAAGTAAACTTGCCAAATCGGAGTTTAACCCAATTAAATGCTTTAACATGAATGAAGAAAAAAAAACTTAAGGAACATTAAACAGGAACAATGACAATTCTCATAAAAAAAAACTTACAACACAGGAATGTTAACTAGAAATTAAACTTGGAAAGTAAAGAATTGCAGTAAATTAAAAACAGAAATTAAAGTGGGACTAGAACAAAATTTCTAGACAAGTTTTTACTAATTTCCTCATTGCCTATATATACTAAAAAGATAAAAAGTCTTCTTCTCTTCTTGTCTTTTCTGATGTGTTTCTTGTGTGAGGTAAATGAGATCAAAACCATTTGTGCTTCTTTTGCGTAAATCTGAGCCTTTGATTTCTCTTTGGTGCCTACATCCACTCTATGACAGCCATTGGATCCTTTTGTAGAGGTGTGGATTGCCACCATGGCAATGGTTTCTTGTGACTTCTTTATGCAGCTTCCAAAGCTTGAGAGTGACAGGGAAAAAGTAGTGAGTGGAGGGTGACTAGGAGCTGAGTAAGGGTTTGGCGGGCAAATGGGTTTTTCTGGGATTGGGTTTTTATTTTTGTGTTTCAGTTTTGGGATAAAGAAGGAAGGGGAAAGGGAAAAAGTGAATGGGTTTTTCTTTTTCTTTTTTTTTTTTTAATGTAAAACTAATTTAGTAAAATGTAATTTTTTTGATTTTTGTTTTGTAAAACTTTTTTTTTTCTAACTTTTGAAAACAAAATTTGGTTTTAAGAAAAATAGAATTTTTACAAAATGGTTTTTAAGGCTTAAAATAGATTTTGTAAAAATTCTATTTTTCTTAAAACCAATTTTTGTTTTCAAACGTTAAAAAAAAAAAAAAAAAAAAAAAAAAAAAAAAAAAAAAAAATAATAATTATTACAAAAGTTATTTTTACTTTTTCTAAAACTCTTTTAATAAAAATGACTAAACTCTTTTTGACCCCCATTTAACCTTCCCCTTTTTTCTTTTTACCTTTTTCTTCTTCCTAAAACCAGGAAACCCAGAATAAATAAAATCCCAGAAATTTATCCCGCCCAAAATCTCGCTCAGCATACAGTCACTCCCCACTACCTTCCCCGGCAGCAGCGCCAAAATTTGATTTCGTTTGTTGTGAGTGGTGAAAATAAACACAATATCAATATATCAAATTAACCGTAAAACCCGACAAATTAACCTTTTAGGAAAAGGGTTAACGTGCCAAATCTCACGGGTGTGATAAAAGTGATACCGGAAAAGTGATTTCCCGGGTCGTGTCCCAACGAGGTGTGAATGGAAGGATTCGATGAGTTTCGTGATTTATAACTTGAATTGGTTTTAAAGAATTTGGATTTGATTACGTTGATCTACAAATTAAAGAACGGGAATGAAAATTAAGGGCGTAAATCAATGTAAACACTAAATAAACTACTACTAAGCCTAAGGAACAATAAAACGATGCCAAAACTATTTTGGTTATTTAGGAATCGAGGACGGGTGAAATGGAATTTTTGGTAAATGGTGCGGTTTTTGAGTTAGTTTCCCCCTGCTCACTCTCAAAACGCGTCTCGGGATTCAGAAATGTAGAAAGTCACTTCCCGGCTACGTCTTGGCTGCGCTTTTCCAGATTCAGCTCGATTTTTCCCAATTTCGCTCGGTTTTCAATCCTTTTGTACCTGAAAGACATAAAACACACTCCGAGGATATTTTGACATATTTTGAACATTTTTGGGTGTTTTTAGTCATTTTTGTGGTTATAGTTGGGTAGAAACGATGAGTGAATAAGCACTCATCAGTGAACTACTAAGATAGGCAGACTTAAATCATCTACTAATAGGGCACACGCTCAATCAAGTGTTCAGTCAAACCGTTCATCAAATCACCCCTAAGCATCTCATCAATCATCTTATCAATCAATCGAGTTCAAAATTCCAGAATCATAATATACCGTTTAATCAAATCAAATTCCGTAGTATCTCGATAATCACATCTCATTTACCCAAAATCAATAATCATATCTCCAAATCATAATGTTCCCATAATCAGTTCACAATATCCCTTAACAGATCATCTCATAATTCAAATCGCAGTTCATACCATAATCAATTAAGAAGCTTCGGCTTGGCAAGCGGGCATGCGTCGGTCGAGGATCAATTTTCTCAAAAAGTGGTTATAGTTTAGGGTTTATAAAAGACCTAATTCTCAATAACCTTGAGCTCTAATACCAATCTGTAACACCCCCAAATCTCGGTACAGCGGAAGACTTAATCAAATTTTCGGGGCGTTACTATTGGATTGGTATCGCACACAAGTATAGCAAAAAGATATTCATTTATCATTCAAAGCCAATTCTAAAATTGGTTATTCAAAACATTTAGTTCAAAAGTGTAAATATTAGGCCCAAAACATAATTTAATAAGATAGATCCCCACAGTTTATCAGAGTCAGAAATGATCCTTGCACCCCACCTTCTTGCCAAGCTTCCACTGATCACGTATTCCAAACACCTCTCAAATTCCTGAGAAATCATGCTAAAAGGTCAGCTTACGCTGGTGAGTTCATAGGTTTAAGTTCAACAAAATCATAGTGGACCTGTAAGAGTTGATTTGCTATGCAAGACCTAGATAGATAAATAACGTTTCACACACTGATCCTACCCGGATCTCCAATCATATCCCGCATCCAGGGATTACTCGGGCCCCGCGACTCTAGTCCAGCACTGTCGTGGCAAAATCTAGAATAATTGCCAACCCCGGACTAGGTCGAGGTAGAAGTCTATTCTTAGTTAGGCACGGTTAAATCTAGACTAAGGCAACAACTACCGCACATCTATCTAAACAGTCAAGCATATAAGCAAATCCAAATAGTTTTAACTGTCCAAAAACAGTAGCATGTTTCTCACCCAAATATAGTTAAAAATGTAGATAAAAGTGGGGTTATGAAACTCACCTTAGCCATAGCAATGCACGAATAAACACTAGCAGAAGATAATAGGTAATCACGGCACAACAATGCACTATCCACTATTGACACAACTGGCATCTAAAGCTAATCTCCATGGCATCCAGAAGAACGTACGGCAAGTACGATATAATAGAAGCGATGCAACCTAATGCGTATATGATAATCTTAAAATACAGCTCATATGATAAAGAAATCAATAAAAGTAATGTGTCGTAGTTTTCGTGGATCGTTCATGTCGTTACTTTCAAAAGTACATTATGGTTCCCAAAAGTTCATAATTAATATCTCAAAAGTTTAGTTTTAACTTTTCGTGTGGTGGTAAGAAACATAGACGCGACGCACAACTCACGCGAAGGAAAAGAAGTCATCGACAGAGTCGAGACACACTGACCATAACTTACGTCAACAGGCAAGGACATCAACCAAATTAAGAAATACTGACAATACTCAAGCTAGTCAAAGACTAGGAAACGACGACAACTATTTATGTAACATAAATAGGTTAATTGATAAGTTTCGACTATTTACCCAACAATTCCCAAACCTACAGATCCAATAATAAAAGGCAAGTTTCCATTTATCGCTCAATTAATAAAGGTTTCTCAATCATTATTCATAAACATATAAGTTTACCCGAAAGTACTTCATATTAGGTATAGTAAACAGTGAACTATAAATGATACGTTTGTTTATTCTCACGTTTCCAAATCAGTACGACTTCAATGAGTTATATTATCAAGATACTATTTCCAAACAAATTTATAAAAGCTAACGTATGTTAGGAAACACGAGTTATTATCGTAGTAAATAAGGGTTTATAATTAAACATAACCGTTAAGAATATATATGTAGGACCTTACAAATATCAACCTTATCACTTTACCAAGCAAACCAACACACGTAACCCAAGTTACGCGTATAAAACGTGAAACATAAACACAAACAAAGCTTAGAAAAAATATGAGAAAGATGGTGACTTGATGTTAAATTCGTGTATGTGAGAGGATAAAGATAAACACAATAAAGTTGTATATTCCAAAGGAAAAATACACACACACACACTTTCAAGCACACCCCTCAAATGACCATTTGAGGGGTATTTATAGTACTAGTAACTTAAAACCCTAAAGGCTTTGCTTGGGCTTTTCGTGGACTTGGATTGGGCTTGGGATGCTTAAGCTTATACACGGCTTAGCATACCTTAACATTTAACCAATTAGCTTAGCCCAGTCCACGAGCCCTTTGACTATTCTATCACGATATCTAACACACAATACAAAGTTCTTAATAGTGAATGACCATCACTTCTAATAAAACTATTAAGGCTAACAATCTCCCCCTAAGGGGTGGTCATTCAAATGATGCTCCACTTGATTAGGTCTTTACTTTTCTCGAGCAAGAACTTTGTGTGTAGATATTGAATAGTCTTGATTCTTCGTTCCTTCATGCTTTGTGATCAGATAATGTGGTTGTCTGCCGTTGTCAACTTCGTTGGTTAGGTGTCTCCACGCCTTTCTCCACCATGCTCACACTTCTATTTGACTTTGAGTTTCCAATGATGAAGTTCTCGAGTCTTTACACTTTGTAGATTCTTGGACATTGACGAAGAATCATCTTTAAGTTTGAGTTGCCTTTGATTTTAATGAGAACTTTCATGTGTTGTTGTTATGAGCATGTGGCGAGTCTGCACGATCCATCCGCTCCGGAGCTTCCATAAGAAGAAAACATAAAAACAGGTTAGTAATAAGCGGATTCCGGCACTTACAAGTTTGAATTTCGAGGGTGTTAACAGCATAGTGTGAAAACACGTCTCTAATTCTCACAGAGGCCGTTCCTGAACTGGAGTCCCACAAGTGAGATAACGCGATATACCGAAGTACATCTACAGTTCAGATGAGTCGCTGAGGTACACCGAAGCATCACTTCACGACTGTAGACCGTTTGAGACACACTAAGCGTAATCCATGGGGAGTTACCGAAGTGACCTGCTGTCAGGGCTGCTTGATGTTGACCCTGGCAGGAGTTTCCATTCAATCACTGAAGATCACAGATGTGAAACTTCTCATAAATGTTCTGGCAAATTGCTAAGATCTGCGTAGGACTCTAGAATATATCACTTGTGTCCTTATTGATGAACAGCAAGCGATGTCATGTCATGTGTTCCTATGAGATCTTTTGATGAATCTCGTGGCTCTAGACTCAATTAGTGAATTTTGGTTTTCCTGAGCGGAGACTAGGGAGAGAGTCTCCTTCTTCAATACCAACGATCTCTAAGAGAAAGTCGATAGATTATGTAGGGTTCCCAGTGAGAATGAAACAAATCCTTTTAAGAGGAATTGAGTGGCTAGAAGGTTTAGTGCAGTGCGTCACTGGGTCCATGACGTCTTTGTCTTCAATACCAGTGTCATCTAGTGACAACCAGTAGCATATGTATTGAACCCGGTTTCTGCCCTAAGGTTGAGTATGGAGGGCTATTTCTTTTCACCCTTTCTTTTACTTTTCTTTTTAATTCTTCAACCCCTTCTTTCTCCTTTCTCACATTACTCCTTTTTTCAATCATTCCTAAGGACTTCTAATACTAACTATTTGTGATGTCCTTGGGTAGATCCCTCCGGCTCTGGCGGATCATAGGACGGATTTCCTATCCTTAGTCACCTTATAACTCCATGACTGTCCTGTTGTTGCCATAAAACCATTTTTTTTGAAAATCTCTCAGAGTGTTTATGATTGAAAACATGTTTGATACATTCCGAGAGTTTTATATTTTTAGAAACACTCCCCCTTCACATGTGCTTATATGTTTTGACATAAATCTGCACATAGAGGGTAGAGTTCGCACTTTTTTGAATTGATTGACTTTACATGAACTAGACCGATTCGAGACACGTTTACATCACTAGAGAACTAGGTTGAAATTATTACCCGTCCTGGTCAAGTCCATAGAAAGTTTCTCGAGATGGTACATAATTGCTCGTCAATTCATTGGTTCCGTCTGAGTCGAGCTCATTTTGAGATTCAAACACCGATCATTAAACATTTTGATCACATTTTAATCACGTCTCCTCCCCCTCAAAAATAGCATAATCTTGATATTTTTGATATCAACGGATTAAAAAACATTTTAGAATCTTTTGGGGAGACAAACGGATTTGATTTAAGCATGAATTTGGACATTTTGTTTTATACTCCCCCTTTAATAAAGCATAATCAATTAAAGGGTTTTAGAGGGAGTTATCTTGAGCACAAAATATTTTGAAAGATTTTGAAAATCTTTTTGAACAATCTTGAAAAGGTGCTCAAGATGATGATGATTTCTCACCATTTTTAAATGTAGTGCACTGAAGCGTACACTTGATTTTTCTATCAAAGCACGAGTTTTGATCTGAAAATAATCAAAAGTCATTATTTTGGTCCGGGTTTCGTACTGAAGTATACGAAAGCCATATATATGAAGAATTTTTTAGAAACGACATGTTTTGGAAAACATTTAAAGAACTCTCGCTCAAGCATCTGTACATGCCCGTATCATTGTTGAATGACATTTCTAGAAACGTACAGAATATCGATTATACAAGAGACATGTCGTGAGAAGAATATTTTTGTATTTTTGATTTTCTATTGTTTTTGTATTTTTGAAAATTTTATATTTTTATATTTTGTTTTTGTTGGTTTTTCAAATTTTGTATTTTGTTTTTCAAAAATATTTACAGCGAAACTTTTTGGAAAATCATTTTCAAGAATAATTGAGAAGACGTTCTAACTCCTCAGGGGTTAGGCTTCGCATTCCAATTCGTCGAACTAAATACTCAAACCTTTCTTTTGGAAGGGCTTTAGTTAATAGATCGGCGAGTTGGTAATCTGTCTTCACGAAGAATAATTCAACAGTACCATTTTCGACGTACTCTTTGATGAAGTGGTAGCGGACTCTGATATGCTTAGTTTTTGAGTGATGAACAGGATTGCATGATATGGCTATGACACTTTTCGAGTCACAATACATAGGTATTTTATCGAAAGTAAAGCCATAATCTGTGAGTTGTGTTCTCATCCATAGAACTTGAGCACAACACGCAGATAGAGACACATACTCAGCTTCAGCGGTTGAAAGTGCAGTGCAATCTTGTTTCTTTGAAGACCAGCTGACTAACTTTTCTCCAAAAAATTGTGCTCCTCCGGATGTACTTTTTGCTGTAACTTGGTCACCTGCGTGGTCCGCATCTGAAAAGGCAATTAGATCAAATCCGAATTCCTTCGGATACCAAAGTCCCATGTGAATGGATGTCTTCAGGTACCGAAAGATCCGTTTAACCTCTTTGAGGTGCAGTTCGGTAGGCTTTGCCTGAAACCGTGCTAATAAGCAAACAGCAAAATGAATATCTGGTCGACTAGCAGTAAGATACATGAGAGAACCAATCATGCTCCGATATTTCTTCGGATCAATAGGTTTCCCAAACAAATCGGCTCCAATTTTTGGTGAAGTTACCATTGGTGTTCCGACCGAGTCACAATTATCCATACCATGATTTTTCAAAATCTCAGTTGTGTATTTAGCTTGATTTATAAAAATTCCACGAGGGGACTGATGTATTTGTAAACCAAGAAAGAATTTTAGTTCCCCCATCATGGACATTTCAAATTTGCTTTTCATGAGATTTTCAAAATGTTTTGAAAGATTCGGATTAGTGGACCCAAAGATAATGTCGTCCACATAAATCTGAACAATCAAAATGTCGTTTTTGCATTTTTGTGTAAACAAGGTAGGATCAACTGTTCCTTTGGTGAAATTGTTTTGGATAAGGAAAGAGGACAGTTCGTCATACCACGCTCTTGGAGCTTGCTTTAAACCGTAGATTTCCTTTTTGAGTTTGTAGACGTAGTCTGGATGTTCCAAGTCGATGAAGCCTTCTGGCTGACTCACGTACACTTCTTCTTTCAGAGTTCCATTCAAGAACGCGGTCTTAATGTCCATCTGATAAACCGTGATGTTTTTGTGAGCTGCATAGGCTAAGAATATCCTGACTGCCTCAAGTCTAGCTACCGGCGCGAATGACTCTTCAAAGTCTATCCCTTCCTCTTGTCTATATCCTTTGGCCACAAGACGAGCTTTGTTGCGAATTACAGTCATCTCTTCATCCCTTTTGTTTTTCCATAACCATTTGAGATCTATGACGCGAACGTCAATTGGTCTTGGAACCATTTCCCAAGAGTCATGAAGACGGTATTGAAGAAGTTCCTCCTGCATCGCTTCTATCCATGCGGGATCTGCCATTGCCTCCCTAATGTTTTTCGGTTCAATATTGCTAATTGAGCAAAGGTAAATGCACAAGTCACAATCGGTGGCAAGTTGACGTCTCGTCCGAATTGGCCTTGAAGGTTCACCAATAACTTGTTCAATTAGGTGGTCTTTTGTCCACTTCAGAGTAGAAGGATACCGTTGGTTAAATGTATGCGAGTTAGATGGTTCTCGTAAGCTTGAAGAAGATTCAGCTGATTCTGTAGCAAACGGGTTTTCAAATAAGTCGTCATCTAACGTTGCATCGTTTCGGTTTTGGTTTTGCTCATCAACTGTTGGTAGAACAGGTGCATTAACTTGAGTAGAAGTAGATGATGTTGATGGAGTTGGTGCATTGGTTTCGACCATTGTAGATGCATCTTCTGTTGGTGGTGGTGGATGATGATTTTGAGCGGGTGCAGCGGAATGATGGTTTGATGCATTTGTCGAAGTTCCACCATAGTATTCATCGAACATTAACTCGAAGAAATTCTCCCATTCTTGTTCTTTAGGATTGTCAAACGAAGTTGATTGAGCTCTTTGAGTTACGAGTCTTGAACTGATGTGTCCAGAAGTCTGTCGGTTTAGTGCGGGTTCTAGAGCGAGTCTCTCAGAAGCCATATGTGAAAGTTCATCAAACTTCACATTCATCGACTCCATGATCCTCCTAGTTCTCCTGTTATACACCCTGAATCCCCTCGAGTTATCTGAATATCCAATGAAGATTCCAATATCACCTTTTGCTTTTAGTTTTCCAAGATCTTCTCTGTCATTCGTAGGATAGCACAAAGCGCCAAACACGTGAAAGTAAGAGATATCAGGTTTTCTGTTGTTCACAAGCTCATATGGGGTTTTATTGAATCTTGGATGGATTAGGGATCGGTTCTGAGTGAAACAAGCAGTGGCAACAACATCAGCCCATAGAAATAACGGTGCACTAGAATAAATTAGCATTGTGCGAGCAGCTTTCACAAGAGTTCTATTTCTTCTTTCAACTACCCCATTCTGCTGTGGAGTTCTAACAACTGATGTCTGATGTGTGATTCCAACATCTTCAAAATAGGTTCTTAACTCATGATTAGTGAATTCTGTGCCGTTGTCTGTTCGTACAACCCTTACTGGAGTTTGAAGAAGTACTTGAATACGTTTCAAAAAGGTGATGATGATGCCTGGTGCTTCGTCTTTTGATCTCAGAAACTTAACCCATGTATATCTTGAATAATCATCGACGATAACAAGAATATACTTTTTCCCGTTAATGCTTTCAACTCTCATTGGGCCACATAAGTCCATGTGCAACATATGCAACCTTGCTTCCGAACTAGGTACGGTTTTGGGTTTATATGATGCTCTTTTGCTTTTTCCTTGTTCGCATGATGGACATAGGTGATCCTTGGTGTATTTGAACTTTGGAAGTCCATTGACGATGTTGTCTTTGGCAAGATTGTTGATGGTGTCAAAATTGATATGGGATAAGCGTCTGTGCCATAACCAGAACTGTGTTCCAGATGCTCGTGTCATAAGACATATTGGTGATGAAGAGGCCATTTTGTTGATGTCGATAGCATACAAGTTTGTATCACGATTCCCAGTTAAGAGATCAGTGCCATCCAAGTTTCTAACGAAGCAAGCATTTTTCCTAAAAGCAACCTCTAAATCTGCATCACAGAACTGCCCGACTGAAAACAAATTGTGTCCCAACCCTTCGACATAGTAAACCCAAGTGATCAAATAATTTCCAAACGGTAGATCTCCATAACCCATGATAGCTGCTACATGATCATTTCCGAAACGTACGGTTCCCATGAATTTCCAGACGAAATTGATCAGCAGCTTCAGATTCCCGGTCATGTTCTTGGAGCAACCCGAGTCGACGATCCAAAGACAAATTTTGATAACCTGCCAGTAACAGAAAAAGAATATTGTGGAAACCGTTTTGATTTAGGTTCCTTTGGGTTAGAGGTAAAATCCTGATCACACTCAAAGAGGTTTTCTATAGGGAATACTGGTTTAGCACTCATTGTACCATTCTGGAGTGTGAAAGTTCTACCTGTGGGTTTCCAAATATCATCCCTAAAGTAAACGCTTTGGTTCCTGTCAGTAGTGTAAAGTCTAAGTTTTGCAACTAGTCTTCCTACTCGTTTAGCGTAAGATCTTTTTGGGACGTTCTTCTTAACAGGCTTATCATTCACATTCTTAGAAACACAATCATCTTGAACATTAATTAAAGATTTCTTGCAAGTTAAACAAAGAGATTCAACACATTCATTAGACTTAGCAAGTTTCACAGGTTCAGTACATTCAGATGAAATGTCTTTCTTATTCAAAAGCGGTAAATTCCTATGGTGTTCTTCTACTTTCTTCTCTTTATTCAAGCTATTACTCCTAGAGGCAGTCGAGACTCTATTGTTCCTTGTATTGCTCTTAGGCTTTAGTCTGCTGCTCCTAGAGGTGCTTTCTAATCCTGTAGAAGGTAAGGCACACGCATTAGGATTCACATTTTTATGAAGAGAGGTGGTTTCAGCTTTCCTAGTCTCTTTAGAGTGCTTTTCTAAACTTATGTCGTTTGTTCCATATGTTTTAGATATGGAGGTAGACGCATTAGTGGTACTCATCATAAAAAGTCCAGGTGCTAAAACTTTTGGTTTCTCGATAACCGCTTTTCCCTTATCAACATATTGTTTAGGTAGGGCAGGTGGAGTGACTGGTTTTGATGAAACATTTTTCTCATTGACTGTTGGAGGAGGCATAGAAACAGACATTTTTGGTTTGGAAACCGGTTTGGGAACATTTGCTTTCTCCGCAGTCAATGGTTTTTTAATCACAGTTTCCACTACCTTTCCTTTTTGACTTTCTAGCTGAGCCCTCAAAAGATCATTTTTCGCTTTCATGTCATTGTAGGCACGCTCATACGACAATTTGTCATACTTGCATTCCTCAGTTTTTCGATCAAGTTGTTTAAAATATGAGACATTTTCTTTTTCAAGTTTCATAAGAGCTTTTTCATATTTTGAAACAATTTCGGAGGTCTCAGACTGGAGTCTTTCATGATCTTCAACAGAATATGTTTGCAAAATGATGGACATAATATCAGTAGTCAGGACATCTTCGAAGAGAGAATCATTTAAATTTTCCAAAACTTTGATGTGTTCAACACTTTCATTGGCTTGCTTTACCAGGGATTTATGGTCCTTGACAAAGTCAGCTGTTTCTTTCAAAAAGGCTTGTTCAAAATAAATTACCCTTGAGTTGATGTTATTCAGCTGAGGGGCAATTTCAGTTTCAAAAAACTTTTTTTGTTCAATATCAAAACTATTAAACCAGATGTTGGTTGTGATATGAGTTTTAGTTTTAACAGTCTCTTGAAGTCTCCCAATTCTAGTTTTAACATCGTCTAAACTGCTTCTTGCATCACTTGTGTTAAAAGGATTGTTTGAAGACATTTGTTCGATTTTCGAAAAGGATTTTGAGACAACTACAGGAGTTGCAACTGGTTTTGAAACTGGTGTGATGGAAAACTTTGATTGTTCTTTATGTGAAACAAACGAAATACCATTAATTTTGTTCCATTTGTTATAATCAATTGGTTTGATTTCCGGATGTTTTTGTTTCATTCTTGATCTACTCTCCTCAGATAGTTCCAACGTTTCAAGAGAATCATGCACAATTATAGGTTCATGCAAAGGTTTTCCATTGTTCAACACATTCCGTTCTTTCTGAGCTTTCTTGAGGAACGAAGGAGGTGAGTTACCAAGAGCCATTTTGTGAGTAGTATGAAAAATCGGATTTACTTGATTAGAAAGCATCTTGTTTGTCTTAGCGGAATGACCCGTTGTAAGAAGTAACTTATCCAATTTTTTGATAGTTTCATTTTTGTCCAGAATTTCATCAAGAAGAGAATCTTCTCGTTTTGAAAAATCAGCGATCAACTGTTTCTTCTCTTTTTCAAGTTTAGAAAACAGTGCTTTTTGTTTAGAAAGTTGGTTGTTTAGATCAGAAATTTCCTTGTTTAAAGATTGTATTTTCAAATTCAGATTCACATCAAGTGTATCGCATTTGATTTGCAATTGTTTTTCTCTTAAAACAGAATCTCGGTAACCAATTTCTAAATCTGATATTTTGTTTGTATGAAATTCATAAGCTCTGGCATTCTCTTTGTAACTCTCAAGCTCAGTGGTCAATTTAACATTCGCGGCCTTAACTTCACGATTGACCTTACTAACTCTCTCAATTTCAATGCCACAGTTATTGATTAATGATTCAAAATAAGCACGTGTTTCCTCGTAAGTCTCAGTATTTTGTGCCACACAGCCTCCATTAGGATCCACATCTAGAGTTTCAGAGATAGTATTGCTACAACTCGGATTGTCCAGGTATGTATCATAAGTAGGTGCTGGCGTCACAGAATGCTGTTCGTCATGAGTAAACACATCAAATATGACATTGTTATAACATGGATCAATGATTGGTACCTCAGATACTGCGTTGGCGTCATAGACAGGAGGTGCGTCAGGGTCAGTGTCGTACTTAGTCTCCTGAAGATTTGCCATGAAGATGCAGTTCGCATTAATTTCCTCGAGGTCTTCCAAATCATCCACAATAGCGAAAAAATCATTTTCCTCAGCACTCAACTGCATCCCTGCTTCTTGCTTCTGTGCTAACAGCATAGCTTTCCGAAAAAACTCAGCATTCTTCTTGTGTGGCTTAGTGGGACAGTTTCGTGCCATGTGACCTATTCCTTGACAGTTATAACACTTAACCTGATTACCCTGATTCACATTTCCATAATTCCAACGACTGGAGCTGCAACATTCCCATTCTGATTACCCACTGCTCTATTCCCAACATTCTGTCCCAACTGATTACCCTGATTCAGAACCGCCTGATTACCCATGCGAAATCCAGTAGCATATCCCTGCTGATTCCCAATAACTCCAACCATTTGACCTTGATGACCCATATTCACTCCTGGCTGTGCAACTTTCCTGTTGCGAGTGTTTGATGAAATCCGTTGGTTGTTGTTAGTTGGTGTGGAATAGCGACCTCTGAATGCTTTACCCAATAAAGAGAATACTTGAGCCAAAGCTTCTTCGGGTTCCATTTCAAGATCAGTGATTCCTTGTTCCTGGTAATGTTGTTGTTCAGGTTGATAGTTTTGTTGTTGTGGTTGTGGAATGTATTGCTGCAAATTGTTGTTGTTGGAAGATGATGAAGCTTGTTGTTGTGTATTCACTGAAGGTTGAGTCTTTGCAATAAGTGCCAATGGATCATGATTCTTTGCCAATCTTTCTTTCCTGACTTCATTCGCTTCAGCTTGGTTTTGTTTCAGAAAATCATTCAGTTGATCAAAGTTCACCTGATGAAGGTCTTTTGTTTGGTTGACAATAGTGACATATCGTCCCCATTCTTCTGGAAGATTGTTCAGGAACTTGATGTTTTGAACGATAGTTCTGGGTGCTAGCTTGTTTCTGATTAGCTCATTCATCAAAGTGCAAAACCTTCCATAGTAGGATTCAATGGATTCTCCTGGAGTTGAAGTAAACTTTTCCCATTCAGTTAGCAGCTTGTTCTCCATGTCTTTTTGACCAATTTATGTTCCATGACAAAGCCGTCTAACACGTTCCCACATATCGAAAGCAGTTTCACAACTGTCTACCGCAACAAATATGTCTATTGGTAAACCCAGTTGGACAATATGAATTGCCATGTCATCTGCATCGACTTGCTTCTGATCCTCTTCAGTGTACTCTGATTCAGTTTGAGTATGATAAGATGGTGGGACGTCAGGAGTTCCAGGGTCTAGGATTTGTCGAGGCTTGAAGGGTCCATTCGTAATGGAGTTAATCATGAGTTTTCCATTAGGTTTGGTCTTGATGTAGCGAAGCATACGACTTTTCCATTGAAGATAACCACCTTTTGCCAACATAGGAGGTCGGTTTTCGGCACCGGCTGCATGAATGTCTTGTTGAGTTGCCATTGATGAAGGTATGATCTGATAAAGTTGATGTAGGATCGATTCAACGATAAAGGAGTTGTGGTTGATGAAGATTAAGCTCGGTTGAGGTGTTTCTGAAAGTCGTACTCGTAACCTTGGTTCTTAAAAAATTTTCGCCAAAAATTTGAAATTCACTATAAAAATCAATTCTAAGATCGTATGAAAATTTTGAGTTATGACAATTTTGACGTCAAATTTGACCCGAAAAATTTGAATTTAGGCCCAAAAATTTTAATTTTTGACCAAAATTTTCCAAGTTAAACCAAAATTTGAATCTCACGTAAAAATTGAACGTTTAGTCTCCTCAAAAATTTTTTTTTTTTTTTTTTTTTTTTTTTTTTTTTTTTTTTTTTTTTTTTAAATCTTTATGCGTAGAAAGAGCTTAGGCGTAGAAACAGGAAGTTACGAGTAGACGATGCTTAGGCGTAGGATCTTATGCGTAGGATTCCTTAGGCGTAGAAAATTCTTATGCGTAAACAGTATCTTACGCGTAACCTTAAGCTTATGCGTAGACACAAAGTTACTCGTAAACCTTACGCGTAATTGTGAAGTTATGCGTAGAGTTACTCGTAAGCTTTTAGCTTATGCGTAAACTATGGTTAAGAACCAAAAATCCTTTACACTGTCACAGCGTAAGGGATATCCAAAAGTCGAAGTGTTCCACAAACTTATCCAAGTGAGGGAAGCACTGAGTCACCGTTTAAGCTCGAAGAATCTGCACCAAAAAGTTATGAGTAGAACCTTATGCGTAGTTGACTTTCTTACGCGTAGAACTAGGGTTTTGACCTACTCGTAAAAAATTTCCAACGATTCAAACAATTTCGCTTGCACAGATTTCCTTAAAAACATTCGAATAACCCAAAAATGTTGACCTTTTTCACCCAAAGTGCTTAGAAAAGTTACGAGTAGAAATGACCAATGAACCAAAAACGAGTTTAAAACTTAACCAAAATGCGTAAAGCTTCGAACTTTTTGCAAAAAACTGAAACTTTAGCACCAAATAAACCTTAAACCACAAGAATCTTGAATTTTTAAATGCAAAAATTAAAGCTTTAAGCTTGACAAATATGTAAAACGAGAGCTTTATGCGTAACCCTTCAAAACAAACACAAACACTCCTAAACCATTGTTAGGCGATTGATACCAATTGTAGGACCTTACAAATATCAACCTTATCACTTTACCAAGCAAACCAACACACGTAACCCAAGTTACGCGTATAAAACGTGAAACATAAACACAAACAAAGCTTAAAAATAAGATGAGAAAGATGGTGACTTGATGTTATATTCGTGTATGTGAGAGGATAAAGATAAACACAATAAAGTTGTATATTCCAAAGGAAAAACACACACACACACACTTTCAAGCACACCCCTCAAATGACCATTTGAGGGGTATTTATAGTACAAGTAACTTAAAACCCTAAAGGCTTTGCTTGGGCTTTTCGTGGACTTGGATTGGGCTTGGGATGCTTAAGCTTAGACACGGCTTAGCATACCTTAACATTTAACCAATTAGCTTAGCCCAGTCCACGAGCCCTTTGACTATTCTATCACGATATCTAACACACAATACAAAGTTCTTAATAGTGAATGACCATCACTTCTAATAAAACTATTAAGGCTAACAATATAGTTATATAATTCAATAGTATCTTAGATGTGAAAACGGAATATTTAGTTTTATTGCAAAAACAATTATACGAAACTCATTTAAACTAAAACGTTTAGCAGAGTACCACGTACCAATCAATATAACCGTTATCAAAAGTTTATAAAAGATATTTTATATTTATACACAAGTCATTATTGTAGTTAATAAGGGTTTTTAATAAATAAAACCGTATTTGTTGACAATTTATATATCAAAACATCTCGTCATTAGTTAATATGAGAAAATAGAACATTTAAGCATATCACGAAACAAATATATTAAACTTGCGTCATGTTTAACATCTTTTATTTGGTTACTTCAAAACTTTTAATAAAGTATATTTCAATATCAATATGACTCGCATAGTAAACGTTATTCCACTTTATAAACCGTAGTTACACTTTATAATGTTTACGTAATAATTGACACCAATTATAAGTCACGTATCTAGTTTTAATATTTATCATTCTCTTTTTATACACAACACACTCGTTATTCCCTCGAATCCAATATAAATGATCTAATAAATTTAACATGTCCAATTTGTAGCAATATCAAATCTGATATAATCAATGTTGACGAATCATAATCCGTATTTTAGATCCGTTCGGTTCCAGTAATGTTCAATGTTTAATAACTAATAGATATAACAATTTTTGTTAATTGATACAAACTTACCACATTATTTACTAAACCTCATATTTACTTTCAACTAATTACTCAGTTATATTGTTTTTGCACCCGCTTGACTTATGCCTAACCATTTTAAATCAAGTACCAACATGGGTCACTTGACTCGACCTGAGTCAAACCCGACTCATATTACTTAAAACCCACAACATCAAAACAATCCCATGAACAAACCCGAAACTCTCGTGACCTCGACACCACCTTTATACTCTTTCTATACCATTCTTTTTGAGACTAAATATGAGCTAGACCCAAATCAACATCATAGTATGTGTAAAAATCTGACCCGACAACCTTATCAATCCAAACACACCGTATAGTGACCGAATCTGCCACGGGTCATCCAACCCGGCCCGTACAGGATCCAAACGGGCCTGACCCGAATCTATTTCAGACCCATACAAATGAGACACCACCGAAATGATTCTCAATACCACGCGAACTCAGTTCCATAATCAGTTTACATCTACACTCGTTTTCTAGGTTCATTCGACCAAAAATTTTATGTCACCTTTCCTTTTTATTTGTTTTAACCACAAGTGTTACCCAAATTCGTATCTATTATACGAGACATACATATTGAGTACAAGACTCACGACATCCCTACACCACTCTCGTTATAACCATTTAACCACACGAACCATTTGTAAATAAATAAAAGAAAACGTGTATAAAACTTGTTTTTACACATGAATAACCACGAAAACAACATGTATATATTCGAAAAAAATGGAAGATAGAACATAAAGAGACGGGGTAAGATTTACCGAGAGGGAGACGAGAGAAAAGTGTGGCTGTGATGGCGTCTCCAACGGGTACAACCCGTAACCATCTAACCTTGAACCTTTAGACACGTTTTTATTTGAAACCCAAAAAAAATCCGAAGCTTATATTTAAGATTCAAGGCGCGTTAGGTTGATTCGTGGTGCATACGTTGCTTAAACATGACCACAATCGCCCATATCTATCGTTTAGGAGAGGTGGTGTAGTTATTGGTGTTCGCCGGAAGTTGGCCGGAAAAAGTGACGGCGCCGGAACCCTAATATGGGTGGTGGCCGGATTTGTTAGTGAGTGAGAGAGATATGTGTGTTTTTGTAGTGAGAGAAATAAATGGTAAAAATGGGAGAGTGGTGAGGAGGTGTGGTATATATAGTACTATGGGGGACCAAAGTTGTACACCTGAAACACAAGGGGCGGCAATGAAAACTTCCACAAGGACCCTAGGTGTAACTTTACAAAACTTTCGATATATGTGATTCGGGGCTCGTTTTAACTAGCAAACAAGGGATTCGTGACTCGAGAGTTACGCCAATGTTTTTAAAATATTATTTCCAATAAAAAGGATATTAAATACGACTCGTAACTCAAATTAAATCAAACGATCGCTCTAATCGGCGTTTCTCCAATTACGACGCATCGAGGAATTTACGAGTTGTCATAGTTGCAGCTGATCAGAATTGAGAAGTCAATCCAAAGCCGTATGCTCACAGCATCCACACTTATTTGAAGAAATCATGATTGGTGCATATCTACATAACCTGGTTATGATATTTTTATACTATGCTTCTGCTACGCTGCTGCAAATATCATGAACCAGTAAAGCTTCCGCTACTCTGATGGAAAGATGTCATGATCCTGAAAGTGTGAGCATGTCGGTCCGTAAGTCACAACATCACATGAAGGCAACACTACAAAGGGTGATCCATAGATTTACTGTGGCTGATGATCTCAAAGAAAGCTCGAAGATCATCAAGATGTGGATCATATCAAAGACCTCCACTTAATGTACAAAGTAATCGGACTTTGAAGAATCACTGCTAAAGCACAAAGATGCAGATGCTGAAGAATTAAAGTCTACGAGCTCAGAACAGAAGACAAAATAGAATGCTAGGATTCGAAATGTAAAACATGGGGTGACCTCCCTTAGGGGGAGATTGTTAGGAATTAGAAATTCCATAGTGAAGTGTCGGTCACCCCAACTATTATATAGCATAAGTTATCTCGTAGACATATCGTTATTTACATGTTTGTTAGTTAGTCATTAGTCGAGTTTAGCGTAGTGTAACACCGTGGAGGAAGGACGGGTCTTTACCCACTGTATGCCTGATCCACAGTCCGTTAGGAGGACGTAGTATTTGTAACTATAAATACCCCTTCCATCCTTGGAAGGGGTAGTGCTTCTCATAATCTAACATTTCATTTTTGTAAAGCAACTCTCTAACAAGAATACCCATCTCTTATCTTTTTCTCTCTAAATGGATAACATGTATTTCCATCATCCAAGACCACCCGAATCATCAAACAACATAAATATACGATCCTAACAACTCATTTTCATGGTTACGCCGTAACAGGCCTGTTAATACAAATAAACCGTAAAAACGTTTATTAATATTTTGCGATCTCTTTGAGTTTTGTTGATAACAAATATAATGTTATCTTAAGTATAATTATTAGGATACATGTTATTTTTGTAAAGCATTTACATATAGCCATTTAAATACAAAAATGTAGTAATTAAGCATTTGTTGTAATAGTTTATTAGGATGGGTAAAAACCACAACCCATGGACCATAACCCATACCCAAGTTGGCTAGATACAATGTATACTTAGATACATTGAATCTAAAGAAAACCCATGGACCAACCAATAACCCATGACCCATAACCAAAAAACCCATGGGCAAAGAGGAGCGTCCCACGGATCCCTAGGATCACACTAGACGGATCCTAAGTGGGAGGGATCCGTGGGATCCGGGGAACAGTGGAACATTTTGCCTATAAATAAAGAGCCATTTCTTCATTCTAACTCACCCCTCTTCTTACTAAATCTCTCAAACACTCTCATTCTCTTCTAACATATAGATCACTTGATCTAGAGAGTTGTTCTTCTTTCTTTCTATTGTGATCCTCATATAGGTCCTTCTCTAAGGCAAGATCACAAGCATTCTACAAGTCATCCAAGCAAGGGGTCCTTGATTGATTTGTCACTCCGCAAGATTTCTGTAGCGAAGATCTTGTATTTGATATTTCACATATTTGTTGTGTAATAGTCGTGTTGGTTTGGTCCACCGTGTTACGGACTCGGTATCTAGCTTTGTACCAGAAAAAGGTGTAAGCAACGTTGTGAAGGCTTCTCCGCCAAGTGAAGGAGTTAGTTGACATAGTGCTTGAACTCTCGAGTAGGTGACTCGGGGAGTGGAGTAGGGCAAGGAAGGTGTCCTTGTAGCCGAACCACTATACATCGGTTGTGTCCTTTCTATCCCTTTGCTTTACTTTATTTACTTGCTTTATCATTAGATCTATACTTTCTCTACATCCATAAGATCTCACATATTAACGAATCTAAAGTTTTTGAAACTAACTTAAAATCGGCAAAACTATTCAACCCCCCTTCTAGTTTTCCACAATTGGCATCAAGAGCTAAGTTTATAAAAGTTTTAAAGTAAAATTTTATTTTAAAAACTTTTCGATCACTATGGGTTCTGAAAATTATAAGGAAGGGCAATCTATGCAACGACCACCACTACTTGAAACTAATGGTTTTATATATTGGAAAAATAGATTTGAAACATATGTGAAATCTAAAGATATTGATCTTTGGTACATTATTGTTGAAGGCGATTTTGAGGCTACCTCAAAAGATGATAAAGGGAATGTAGTTAACATACCTCATGATAAACTAAATGATGAATTGAAGAAAAATCTTTCTAAAAATAGTGAAGCAAAAATGGTTTTATATAATGCTTTACCGAAAAAGGAATTCGAAAGAATTTCTATGCTTAAAACCTCTAAAGAAATTTAGAATTCTTTAGTTGTAACTCATCAAGGCAACCAACAAGTTAAAAATAATAAAATTGATTTATTTGTTCAACAATATGAACAATTTTCAATATCGGATGAGGAAACTATATATCATTCATTTGCTAACTTTAATACTATTATTACATCTTTACAAGCACTTGATGAATCTTTTTCTAGCCGTAACCATGTTAGGAGATATTTAGGGGCATTTCCATCGAAGTGGAGATCCAAGGTGACAGCGATCGAAGAGTCAAAAGATTTGACAATCCTCACCCTCGATGAACTCATAGGCAACCTAAAAGTCTACGAGCTTGTCCTTGCTAAAGACTCCGAAACCTCAAAGATGAAAGAGAAACACAAATCTCTTGCCCTTAAAGCCAAAAAGGCTTCAAGCGATGAAGAGAACTCCTCATCGAGTAGTGACGACGAGGAGTACGCTATGGCGGTAAGGGACTTTAAAAAGTTCTTTAGAAGAAAGGGAAGATACGTCAAACAACCGTATGACGATAAGAAAGGCTTTCGGAAAAGCAAAGAGGACGAGAAGCCAAAAGATGATCGTACTTGCTTTAAATGTGGGGACCCAAACCACTTTATTAGTAAGTGTCCCAAACGGGATGATCAAAAGGCGTTCGTGAGCGACACGTGGGGAATGAGCGACGAGTAGGACGAAGAAATTTGTCTCATGGCAAATGACGAGGTATGTCACGAATACTATAGTAGCTCATCACTTGATGACGACTCATTGCATAATGAATATGACAAACTATGCAATATTAGCTTAAAACTAATTAACAAAAACAAGCTTTTAAAGAGTCAAAACCAACGTTTAGATAAAGAAGTCATAGAATTAAAAGCAAAACTAAAACGTTTAGAAAAGGGTAAAATAGCAAGTGGTGAATGTGAACTTTGCGTTCAACTTCAAACACTAGTTGATCATCTAGATTCTAAAATTGCTAGAATGAGTACGAACACTTTAGATACGATATTAGATAGTGTTAAAATAACTAACAACCAAAAAGGTTTAGGTATTCAACAACTTGATCCATCAACTAGTGAAAATAAAGAAACAAAATTTGTTAAGGCACTAGAAAAACCAGCCACTGTTGTGGCGGATCCCACGGATCCCTTGAGAAGGGAACCGGCTAGTGTACAGCCAGGGATCCATGGATCTGTTGTAGCAAACAATGGTAATAACATAGCTTCTTCATCTAGAACTGAGTTTGTTATCGTTAATAGGAAGAAACAAACTCATGTCACCACTAGACAACCACCTCCAAAATATAATCCTACTTTTGCAAGAAACAAAGCTCCATCTTTTTCAAAACATAATCCATCTAGGAGACCTAATAACATTTATCCAAGAAGTAACCATCAAATGGGATGGAACCCAAATATGCAAAATGGTTTTCCTTTTCAAAACTTTGCTCCATGGAATGCATACTCATCTTATCCATACATGTCTAACATGAATGATATGTTTAACACTAATGGACCCATGAACAAATGGGGACCAAACTTTTGAGTTTATTATTGTCTTAGGTATGCTTAAAGGTTGACCTAGACCCGGATGAATTGGTCAAGGATAGCGGGTGCACGAGGCACATGACCGGCAATAGAGATCTATTCTCCACATATGAATCCTTCAATGGAGGTAATGAGGTGTTTGGAAATAGCAAAAGTAGAATCATCGGTAAAGGTACGATTTCTAACAAATCTCTAACCATTAACGATGTGTGTCACATAGAAAACCTAAACTTTAACCTCTTAAGTATAGGACAAATATGTGATAAAAAGTGCAATGTACTTTTTACCGAAACCGGTAGTAAGATATTAAAAAATGGCATAACCATAGGAAAAGGAATTAGGAAACATGGAGTCTATGTCATTAAAATCGGTAATGAACCTAAAGACAAACTATGTCTTACCTCTATGGATGATTACTCTAGGTATACATGGACAAAATTTTTAAAGAACAAAACGGAAACCTTTAATTATTTTGAAATATTAAGCAAAAAGATCCAAAGACAACTAGGAAGTCCTATAGTGTCCATTAGGACGGATCATGGTAGGGAATTCGATAATGAAGTGCAATTTGGAGCCTTTTGTGACGCTAATGGTATTACTCACAACTTCTCGGCTCCACACACTCCACAGTCGAATGGGGTAGTAGAAAGAAAGAATAGAACCCTACAAGAAATGAGTCGAACCATGCTTAATGAACAATCCATACCTCAAAAGTTTTAGTGTAATGCCGTTGATACTTCAACGTACATACTCAATCGAGTCTTAATTAGACCAATCTTAGGTAAAACTCCATATGAGTTACTCCGAGGCAAAAAGCCTACGTTAAATCACTTTAGAGTATTTGAAAGCAAATGTTTTATTCTTAACACTAAAGATTACCTTACAAAATTTGATCCTAAATCAACCGAAAGTATCTTCTAGGTAACTCTCCAAATAGCAAAGCTTTCGTCATATTAAACAAAGAAACAATGAAGGTAGAAGAGTCATTAAATATAAAATTTGATGAAAGTCCACCCAAACCCGCTCCACCTCTTGTCGATGATGAGATTATAGAAAGTAAAGCTATAGTAATAAAGAAAAAGATAAATGAAGAAGAAGAACCATTAAATGATGAAGTCATAAACATTAAAGAGTCCAAAGATCACCCCGTAGATAAAGTCATAGGAAGGCTAAACGAACGAACATTAAGGTCTCAAGTTCAAAACCAAAGTAGCTTGTTTTGTTTCGTTTCAACCATAGAACCTAAGAATACACAAGAAGCCATAAAAGATGAGACTTGGGTAATGGCTATGCAAGAAGAACTAAATCAATTCGTTTCTAATGATGTTTGGACACTTGTCCCTCCACCTAGTAATCAAACCATAATAGGAACCAAATGGGTTTATAAAAAAAAAATAGATGCAAACGGAGTAGTGTCTAGGAACAAGGCTAGACTCATTGCCCAAGGGTATAACCAACAAGAAGGAATAGACTTTGATGAGACCTATGCCCCCGTGGCTAGATTAGAGTCTATAAGAATACTTCTTGCGTATGCTTGTGCTAATGATCTAAAGCTTTATCAAATGGATGTCAAAAGCGCCTTTTTAAATGGTTTCATTAATGAAGAAGTATATGTAGCTCAACCTCCGGGCTTCATCGATTTTGAAAACCCAAACATGTGTATAAATTAAAAAAAGCTCTTTACAGTCTTAAACAAGCTCCAAAAGCTTGGTATGATAGACTCAATTCATTTTTAATTAAACACAACTATACCATGGGGTTAGTTGACAACACACTTTTTACTAAGAAAAGAGAATCACATATAATCATAGTGAAAATATATGTAGATGATATTATATTCGGATCCACTTGTCAAGACATGTGTGATGATTTCTCTAAAATCATGCATGACGAGTTCGAGATGAGTATGATGGGAGAACTTAGTTTCTTTCTTGGTCTACAAATCAAACAATTAGAAGATGGTATCTTCTTTAATCAATCTAAATACATAAAGGAGATGTTAAAGAAATTCGGTCTAGAAGAGTCGAAACCAATTAGGACACCAATGTCATCCGACACCAAACTCACAAAAGATGAAGACGGCGAATCCGTCGATAATACTAAATATCGTGGCATGATAGGTAGTCTTCTCTACCTCACGGCAAGTAGGCCGGATATCATGTTTAGTGTTTGCTTATGTGCTAGGTTTCAAGAAGACCCTAAAACATCACACCTAGAAGCCGTAAAAAAGATATTTAGATACATTAAGGGTACAACACAGTTAGGATTATGGTATGTACTTTCATGGGATGTTGTTTAACATCTTGGTTTTCTAAGAAACAAACGGCACTAGCAATATCAACAACCGAAGCCGAGTACGTCTCCGCCGGCAAAGCATGCCAACAAGCACTATGGATGAAACAAGCGTTAGTCGACTACGACATTCATCTAAGCGACATAGCCATCCTATGTGACAACAAAGGTGCCATCGACTTAAGCAAGAATCCGGCATTACATTCTCGCACAAAGCATATAGAGATTCGTCATCACTTCTTAAGAGACAATGTTCAAAAGGGGAACATCTCTATTGAGAAGGTAGCATCCGAAGACAACATCACCGACGTCCTCACCAAACCGTTGAAGCGAGAACAATTCAACTTACTTCCTCTTGGTCTTGGTCTATTGGAACAAACGTCGTAACTTATTTGACTCTACAAGGTGTGTAAACACTAGCCTTCTTCTTTCTGAGTCTAGGATCTCTATTTCACGCACAACTCACAAACAATACGGGAATTTTCAAAACCCAAGATAAAGCTTTCCACTTATAGCTTTCTTATTTTTCTTACAAGTTGCAAACACATAACTACATACACATTTTCAAAGAAAACCTCTTTTCAAAATGTTTTCTAAAAGGATGATACCTTCCCGTATTAATTTCACAAAAGCAATTTCTCACATCTAGGACAAATCGCTTTTTCATTATTAATACAAAGTAAAAACCCGTTTTCATTGCATCTCATGCCTTATGAATGCTAAAGGAGATACATAACTAATATGTATTTTCAGGTACATTCATTTAAGAAACAATGAATTAGGAGCATTGATAAACACTAAATTACGTACTCAAGTACTAAACATGTGTTTTCTGGTTATCTCAATAGGATGCTTTTCTACTTCTAGTTTATTTTTCTTTTTCTTCTTAGTGGTCGAGATAACCGCATCTCCAAATAGTTTGCATATAGGCACACACTAGGCAAAAATGTTTCCAAAAAAGAAAATTTTATGCTACCTGAATCACCAGACCCACAGATCCTAGCTTTCATGCTGGACGGATCCCTTAAGGGAAGGACCTGTGGGATCCGTGAGACAAAAGCTGTTTTTACCTTCTATTTTTCTCACTTTGGATGAAAAATCCACATTTTTTTTATTTTTGGGAGTATGCTCTTTAATGCTTGTGTTCTCATGATCACATGCCTTAAATTCATATCTAATCATTAGATTTTAATTCACATTTTGGGTCAAGCATTCATTACAATACTTTGTTTTTCTATATATAGAACTCCCAAAATGCTTGCATAATCCATCTCATCCTCACAAACAAAATACACCATGTCATCCACAAACCCTTTAGATGAATCACCTAGTACAAACAATCATCTCCATGAAACCTAAATCTTTGTACTTCCACCTTATAAAATACCAAAATCAAGCTCTAGGATATCCGCACGGATTAACATCCGATCTTGTTGTTTAGGAAAATCATCATCATATGGCTCATCACCATCAACTAACTCACCACAAGATGCTTCCATTATAGCACCTCCTTCATCACCAACGAGTACACCAACTTCATCACCAAATCATTCACCACCGAAAATCACTCTTTTGGAACTCCTTACGACTCCAACAAGATCTCAACAACCAAAGCAAAAAGAATTAGCCTTTTTGACACCTCCAACTTCTCCAAGCACAATACTCAATGATCTTGAAACATCACCACCTTTAGCTCCCATTAAACTACAAGAACATCTAGGTTGTTTTCCACCACCACTTCCAATCATTCCGGACTTTGATCCGTATTTTCCTATTTTTCCACCACAACTTCCGCAACTCACAAATCAAAACAAACCGGAAGATTTCCGTACTCATTACCCACATCACCTACATTGTGAACATTGCCAATCCACTAGGGAAATTGCAATAGAAGTTAGGGAAGAACTGCGATTCATACTCAACCTCATCCTTGATCGCATCAATACCATTACTCATCCAAACCTCCATCCATAACCTTATGCAAGCATGGAAGGAACCATTACTACTATTTTCTATTTTTAGTATTTTTTTTCTTTTGAAGTCATTTTCAAGAACAAGTCTTGTTCTTATTTTTACATGCTTGTAGGTGGCATAAATACCACTACAATTTGTTTTTTTATTACAAGGCCTTGTTTACATACCTTGGCTCCCAATCTTGATTCTCGTCAATCATAAAGATTATTTAAGCATGTTACTAACCTTTCTCTTTGTAGGATTTTCTTATTTTGTTTCACTTGACGCCCCAAACTAGGGGGAGCTACCGTCAAGGGGGAGTTAGCGATACGTGGACTAATTTTTCCACACTTTTATTTCTTCCAAGGGTTAACTTTTTGTTTCGACAAAAAGGGGGAGAAGAAGTAAAACTTAGGGGCTTTCAAAACTTACATCTATTCTTAAGTTTTACTCATCATAGCATTATGTTTTGTCATCAACAAAAAGGGGGAGATTGTTAATACAAATAAACCGTAAAAACGTTTATTAATATTTTGCGATCTCTTTGAGTTTTGTTGATAACAAATATAATGTTATCTTAAGTATAATTATTAGGATACATGTTATTTTTGTAAAGCATTTACATATAGCCATTTAAATACAAAAATGTAGTAATTAAGCATTTGTTGTAATAGTTTATTAGGATGGGTAAAAACAACAACTCATGGACCATAACCCATACCCAAGTTGGCTAGATACAATGTATACTTAGATACATTGAATCTAAAGAAAACCCATGGACCAACCCATAACCCATGACCCATAACCAAAAAACCCATGGGCAAAGAGGAGCGTCCCACGGATCCCTAGGATTACACTAGACGGATCCCAAGTGGGAGGGATCCGTGGGATCCGGGGAACAGTGGAAGATTTTGCCTATAAATAGAGAGCCATTTCTTCATTCTAACTCACCCCTCTTCTTACTAAATCTCTCAAACACTCTCATTCTCTTCTAACATATAGATCACTTGATCTAGAGAGTTGTTCTTCTTTCTTTCTATTGTGATCCTCATATAGGTCCTTCTCTAAAGCAAGATCACAAGCATTCTACAAGTCATCCATGCAAGGGGTCCTTGATTGATTTGTCACTCCGCAAGAATTCTGTAGCGAAGATCTTGTATTTGATAATTCACATATTTGTTGTGTAATAGTCGTGTTAGTTTGGTCCACCGTGTTACGGACTCGGTATCTAGCTTTGTACCGGAAAAAGGTGTAAGCAACGTTGTGAAGGCTTCTCCGCCAAGTGAAGGAGTTTGTTGACATAGTGCTCGAACTCTCGAGTATGTGACTCGGGGAGTGGAGTAGGGCAAGGAAGGTGTCCTTGTAGCCGAACCACTATACATCGGTTGTGTCCTTTCTATCCCTTTGCTTTACTTTATTTACTTGCTTTATCATTAGATCTATACTTTCTCTACATCCATAAGATCTCACATATTAACGAATCTAAAGTTTTTGAAACTAACTTAAAATCGGCAAAACTATTCAACCCCCCCTTCTAGTTTTCCACAAGGCCCTTTTTGTAGCAAAACTTCAGAAGCATTACCAATTTTGGCTTAATACCATTCAGTGGTTACGCCGTAGCTACACTTTTGCAGAGTATGCCAGGTTTTTCCTAATTACGATGTAACGCCTTCTAGAGTTATGACGTAACTATCCTCTCCATTACTTATTTCATTTTAAACACAATAACCTTGTATTAGTCTTTTAAATTAACTTTGTGGGTATGTTCCCTGTAAGCCCTCACGAGACTACACTCGTCCACTTGGGACACCAAGTGGTTTAAAAGGCTTATCGCATGCGCTAAATGCAACCGTGATTCCTACGAAAGTGAGTTAGGTTTATTTTTCATTTTTCATTTTTTCTTTTTAGAATTATGCTTGTTGGTAGTGTGATTTCAGGGACTGAAGTTTGCTCGTGGATGCTTATGCGAAGGCACGACTCTTTTTCGTGGGCCTTCTTTCTTTTTGAAGCAAATTTCAGGGAAGTTCTCGCTCTAATTCTACTTTTCTCTTCACCTTTATTTAACGCTTAGTACAAAAGGGACTTTGTACAATTCAAGTTGGGGGAAGGGAGTAGAATTGTCTCTTGAACTTTATTTTGCCCTCGATTTTCTAGTTTATTTTAAAAAATTATGCCATTTTTAAAATCTTGACATGCTTTTCTTAACCTAACTAGATTAGACCTTAACCGAGCATATACAACCTTTGATATTATATGGTGAGATTAGCCTTATCTGTTTCCAAATTTTCACCTCAAATCCACCAAATTATGAGTGTTCCGGTAGCCTGTAAACTTTAGAACTTGGCCTTTACATCATTTCGAGACCATATGCGAGGTATGTTGAGTTAGCTCGATGTATTTGGACTTTTCAATTTAAGAAGGCAATATTATAGGATTATCACCCAAATAGCCGACCATTGTGTGTCTATCGATTAGTCACCTCGACTTCTCGACCCCCGTGTGAAACCCTTTGTTGCACTCACCTTTAGTGCAAGATACCCCTAGATACACCCATATGAGCCATTCCTTTCATTTTATTAACCCAGTATATTGTGTGGAAATCTAGAAGGGGGGGTTGAATAGTTTTACCATTTAAAACTTCCTTTAAAACTATTTAGATCGACTTATGTCAATCTATTTGGTTGTGTGTGTTGGATGTTGATAAACAAGCATATAAAGATATGTAATGAAAAGATAAGAGTAAGAAGCACAAAACCACAACGCAAGTATTTATAGTGGTTCGGCTACAAGGACACCTTCCTTGCCCTACTCCACTCCCCGAGTCACCTACTCGAGAGTTTGTAATCACTACACCAATCTCCTTATGGCGGAGAAGCCTTCACAACGTCGCTTAACCTTTTTTTGGTACAAAGCTAAATACCGAGTTCTTTCACACCAAGGCGAACCACACCTAACACAACGTCGCCTACCCTTTATACGGTGCTAGGCTAACCACCGAGTTCTTTCACACCTTAGGTGAAGTACACCTTCACAATGTCGCCTACCCTTTATTAGGTACTAGGCTAAGCACCTAGTTCCATTGCAATGGAGGAACTACTACCACACTACACCAACGACTAATCCCAAAGGAGATCTACTCCTTTACAACATCATCAAGGACATCAATATCCTTGGATCTAATGCTAGTCTATCTAGTACAGCGAAACACACCATATCGAATGTACATCTAAGGCACCTTTCACTAATGCCTTTGATTAGATCTACAAGACACCTTTCACTAATGTCTTTGATTAGATCTACAAGACACCTTTCACTAATGTCTTTTGTCTTCACTTCTAAGCACCTTTCACTAATGCTTCTTGTCTTGACTTCTAAGCACCTACCACAAGTGCTTATCCTATAGACGATAGATACCCTTCACTACTATCTTCGTCTTGACACTTGAGACATCTTTCACTAATATCTTTAACACTACGCTTCTTTGAAGAAAGAAAGGGATCATCAACAAGAGGACTTCAATAGCCTTGATGATGAGGAAGCTTGGCAACTCATGGACTTGAGCTTGCTCGACTTCAAAGGTGGTGATCTTCCCTTTAAGAGGAACCTAAAAGATCACACAAAAACAAAACTACAAACATAGATCTCTTGGATCTAAGGTTAGTGAGATTTAACTCAGGGGAGAAAGTATGTTGGAGAGGGGTGAGATATAATGAAGAAATGGCTCACTATTTATAGAGGAAAAAACCTACTGTTTCCCCGGATCCCACGGATCCCTTCCACTTGGGATCCGGCTAGCACAAAGCTAGGGATCCGTGGTCCGCTCCTCTTTGCCCATGGGTATTTTTGGTTATGGGTCATGGGTCATGGGTTATGGGTTGATCCATGGTTTTCTTTCTAGATACAATGTACTTGGTTAAGTGGTATATATAAAACCATGGGTTATGGGTCAAAACCATTTGCTAGTATTTACCCTTTTTGTATATACTTGTATTTACCCAATTTAGCATACACTTAGTTTTTACCCATTTTAGTATACTTAGCTTAAGTATGTGTTAGCTCAATATGTAAACACTAGTTGTTGTACATATATATCTAAATCATAGAAACACTTATACTTGTTAAGCCAATATGTAAACACTAGTTGTTGTACATATATATATATATATATATATATATATATATATATATATATATATATATATATATATATATATATATATATATCTAGATCATAAAATCACTTATACTTGTTTTAGTGTTTTATGTGAGTATGTTAGAAAACTATTAGTTCAAACCATTTACGTATTTTATTTGTTTCGTTAATATGATTTTACTTTTATTATCGACAAAACATTAGAAAATCGTAAAATATAAATAAACGTTTTTACGACTTATTTGTATTAACAATCTACCCCTTTTTGTTGATGACAAAACATAAAATTATTTTAAGGAAAAGCTAAAATTTGTAAACGTTTGAATTTGTAGTTTTTACTTTCTTCTCCCCCTTTTTGTCGAAACAAAAAGTGTTTGAAAAAAAGCAACACATCGTTTTTAAGAAAAAAACATGTGAAAGAAAAATAAAAGAAGAAATAAAGAGCAAGTAACGGGAATAGATCTCGTCTTTACTCCCCCTTGACGAGTCCATCCCTAAGTAAGAGCGTCAAGAAACTAATTCTAATCTAGTTCATTTGCAACTAACTTATGCAAAAGATTACGTCAATATGACGGGTGTGCTCCCCCTAGATGATTGCAGCATTTGCAACGGGAAGTCATGAAATTTAAATCAAATATTGCAAGTAATTATGCAACGTATTGTTTTGACACCAAGCTCCCCCTAGCTTTAGGATGTCAAATATTTTATGTGTTAATTGAATAACTGCAAAACAAGGGTTAGAAAGAAACTATAATTCACAATTTCCTGCAAATGTGATAAAAAAACATTCTGACTTCACGGATCCCACGGTTCCCCCCTAGTAGGGATCCGTCTAGGCAATACTGAGGGATCCGTCTGGCTGATGAGTAAAATCAGCAAAGGTGATATAACAAGTAATGTTATCACATAAATGAGATATGAATACATATTCTCAGAAAAATAACAAGTAGCATGTAATTCCATTTAATAAAACAAGAGTTATGATATACATGACTCTAAAAATAAAAAAATAGACAATACATGACTAGAAATTTTTATTTTATTTTTATTTTTTTATTTTTTTTAGGTTATCTAATGCTTGATGCTAGGACACCACTAAAATCTTATAGCTCAAGTTTTGTTTAGGTTTGATCTCGTCGAAACGTTCGAGGAGATGATAGAACATAAAACGTTGGTCTTCTCGTACTTCATGTATCAAACTTTCAACATGTTGACAATGATAGCAATCTTTGTCATGGCTAGGTAGTGGTGGTGGAGGAAATAAAATGGCTTGATGCGAAGGATCAAGTGAGGCGGCTTGCGGAGCTTCAAACGATGGAGGGATTGGTGGAGGTGCATTTGAGAATGCCTCGACCAAGAATGATGGTGGTGGTAAGGAAGTGTCAACTTCCATAAGGTCGGGTGGTTGACTTAGATGATTTCTCATAATCCAAATAGGATTATATGATGGAGACAGCGAAAAGGAAGCCGGAGCAAGTGTTGACTCAACACCTTGATTATGAATCATTATTCCTCCTAATGAGGAGAATGTTGTCGGCGGAAGCGGATGAGACGGCCTAGGTGGCAAGTCCTCTAAATTGTAGAGGTGTGGTGATGATTGTGGGGATGTAAATGAGATAGCTCTAGGAACCAATGGTGATGGTTTAGTGGAGATGATATTGTTTGGCCTAGGAGGTATGGTGGTGTTTGGCATTGGTAGTTTTGTGGGTACTATCCTTTTAGGAATTGGTTTGATTGGAAGAGGGAGGATCCTATCACTTGTTGGCTTGACCGGAGATGATTCGGTTGAAGAGATTTCGTGTATAACACGGGCCTTTTTCGTGGGTGATTCTTTGGTGGATAATTTGCTACTTGGGGTTTTCCTCATGATGGGATGATTTCAAAAGGTTGCAAAAGCTGAAAGTTAGGATGAGAGTGATGACAATGGAGGTCTTAACAAGGTGTTTTATAAACCAAGAAATTTGGAAGGTGCATTTAAGCCTTAAGCCACTAAGATTCATTGGAATGTGATGATTAGTATGCACAAGAGTCAACTACAGAGGTTGTGCTGTTCTAGGAGCTCATTTAAGATGAGATGGAGTGTTTGAGTTAGGAAGATGAGTTGAAATGATTGTTTTAGCAAGATTTGACCTATACTGTCATCCGGATCCCACGGTTCCTTTCTCAGAGGGATCCGTATAGGCTAATCCTAGGGATCCGGCTATCAGCAGCTATGAAAGAGTGGAAATGATGTTTCTAAAATCTAAGACCTATAATATCTTGAGTGTTTCAGTCTTCCTAAGTGTCTTAAATGAAGGGGTGCTTAAGTACTTGAAAGTGGTGAGTGATGTAGCTAATGATTGTCTTTTATGGAAGGATTTGGAACTTTCATGAGTACCAATGAGTGAGCAAGGATGACACTAAAGATGAGAGTGTTAATTGAAGCTAAATGATCCTAGAGATCAGGTGGTGACTTAGGATTGTGTTTTGGAAAATATCCTAATGGTTTTGAGATGGGAAAAACTAGGATTTGATCAACTTTGATCAATTTTGAGGTGAGGTTGATTAATGATCAATATTGTCATAATCGAAGGATTTCTAACCTAGTTGTGAGGGATCAAGTAAAACATGAAATGTGAGTTTTGAGAGCGGAAGAGTGATGGATTAAAACAAAGTGATAGATCTATGAATATCTTAGAGTGTGTTCTATGCGAGTTGGAATGAGTAGGAAAAAATCAACCTATCTTGATAAAGTCTTAATCTACCTTGAGACACTATGTTTTAGCTTAGTGTGAAGTGTTCTAAGGATGTGTTTGACATATAATGCTTGCAATTGCATTTTCTGTTTTGCCGGATCCCACGGTTCCCTAGATGTAGGGATCCGTTTAGTACAACATTTGGGAGCCGTCTATCTGCTAGACAGAACCTTTACTAAAGGTATGCAATGATCTTTGACAATGCATTATATTCCAAGTTTTGTTTAAAGGAGTTCTAAAACTAGGATATCAAATGTAAGATGTTTTATTTCATGAAAGAGATAGGATTACATTGATAACCAATGAGTAGAGTAGAATTGATCCTATTTGACTATTCTAGGTTCCTTGAGTGTCTTCGCTAGGAGGATCATTATGTGTTTGATGGGTATTGGTGGAATCAAGAATGAAGAAAGTCTTCATGAGAGATATGTTTAGCGGTTCCATCATCTTGTTCACAAGTACGTACAACGGACTTTGAAATTGAGGATGGAAGTGCATAACATTGTGATAGAGGCGTGTCAAGAACATTCCATAAGGGATGAGTTTATCCTTGGAGCCTTGAAGGTTTGCAATTCGCCTTGCGAAGAAGTAGGCGAGATTGTATGGTTGTTGTGTTAGCAAACAGTACAACATGTGAGCACAACAAGCGGGAAGAATATCTCGATTTCCCCTAAGACTCCAAACATTTTCACGTAGAATAAGAGCGACAGGCTTGTACTCTTCTCGGATATCCCGTGTATGGATAATGTTTGGATTGGAGTAATATGGTCGAGGTTTGCATATCATGCGCGTTAAATCTTCCTGAGAGGGTGTGTGTGAACAATATGAACTATTTTCTTCACGAAATTTGAAGAGAGAATCAAGAGACCAATCTTCGGTGAAGGCACATTGTCCATGGTTTGGAATTCGGAGGATGTGAGCAAGATGCCCAAGGCTTAAAGTGAATTTTTGGTTTTTGATATAAAACCAAAGAGATAGAGAGCGATCCTAGTTACGAACGAGTTCGACTTGACGAAAGAATTCCATTATGAACCTTGGACATATCTTCTCGTTGATTTCAAGAAGAGATTCTAGTCCTATGGCTCGGAAGGAGGTATTGATACCTTCTTCGAATTGTAGAGAGGTGTCTACAATACGTCCTTCATGGAAGTGACGGTTTTCGAGATTATTGAACCCACGGACATGATTGCCAGGTGTGTTGGGCTCAAGGGAGATGTTCGGGGTGTAGACGCTAGTGAGTGAAAAATCAAACTCGTATTCATGCGTCATAGTTGAACCTATAGAGGTGAAGGGTTAATAGGAGGTGATGTTTATGATCAACCTATAAAAGTCTAATGTTTTTACTAGATTTTATTAACAATGGTGTTTAACACTTAACTAACTCATGGTTTTGAAATTCTAGTGGATTATTACTTTTAGAAAGATAGTGTTTTTTAATCTTGCAAGAAAACTGTTTTCCAGTAGGACGGATCCCACGGTTCCTTTACAAAAGGGATCCGGCTAGTATATCTTCCGGGATCCGTGGATCAGTAGTAACAGAAACAGATTTGATAAAAACATAGGTTTTTCAGTTTTTATACCACGAAATATGTTTTATCCTACATTTTCTTTTAGCATGCATACGTGACTTCTAATGTATCACAAAGGAATATAACACATATAAGACAAAAGAAATGATAAACACATTATGATAAGAATAATATAGATAAACTAGATTATTAATAATATTGCATTTCAATACTTAGGATGATACAAAGGATTGGGTATATAACCCCAATATAGATCAACAACACAAAGTAAATGTCTCCGTATGTGAACTTCATCATAGGGAACACAAGTGCGATGAGTGTTAGGGCGATGAGCACGAGTGCGATGTAAACCATGTTGATGACGGATCTTCTTGGTTTCGGATGAAATGAGGAGGAAGATGAAGTTTTTAAATGAGAGGGAATTTTTGAAATTGGAAAATTTGAAAAAGTGAAGGTTTGATTAGAAGGGTCGACGGTGGGAGTATAAATAGGGGAATTTTTGAAATTCGTGTTTTGTTTTATTATTGGATTTAAGAAGAAATAAAACATAAGTTATATATACGAGAAATATAACACGTATGTGAAAGAAAGGCTTCCTAATGAAGCTACATGTAAATCATGTGTAAACACAAAAATCTACTCAAATAAATTCCTAATAATAACACTTATTTACTAAACTAATATCATTTAGATATAAGTGGAAAGTCATACCTCGAGTGCACTTAGGAATGTCTTTACAAATGACAAATGTCACTTAGACAATTCCCGCTCCTTTGTGTTTAAGATACCTTCTTAAGGAAGGTATTCTTGTTACCAAGCGTCTCCTAAAGCTTGGTGGGTAAGAGCTTTGACTAATCAATATCACAAGGAAGATTAGTGCATTTAAATGAAAAGATATAAAAAGATGTTGTTATCAACTCAACATCCAAACATATAGTTTTTGAAAAACATGGTGTTTGTTTTTATGAAAAACCTTCTTTGTAGTTTTCAATTAACTATGGATCGTATCAAGTTTTTAAAGTACAATATACTTTAAGAAACTTGGTAACGAAGCTCTGATGCCAATTGCGGAAAACTAGAAGGGGGGGTTGAATAGTTTTACCATTTAAAACTTCCTTTTAAACTATTTAGATCGACTTATGTCAATCTATTTGGTTGTGTGTGTTGGATGTTGATAAACAAGCATATAAAGATATGTAATGAAAAGATAAGAGTAATAAGCACAAAACCACAACGCAAGTATTTATAGTGGTTCGGCTACAAGGACACCTTCCTTGCCCTACTCCACTCCCCGAGTCACCTACTCGAGAGTTTGTAATCACTACACCAATCTCCTTATGGCGGAGAAGCCTTCACAACGTCGCTTAACCTTTTTTCGGTACAAAGCTAAATACCGAGTTCTTTCACACCAAGGCGAACCACACCTAACACAACGTCGCCTACCCTTTATACGGTGCTAGGCTAACCACCGAGTTCTTTCACACCTTAGGTGAACTAAACCTTCACAACGTCGCCTACCCTTTATTAGGTACTAGGCTAAGCACCTAGTTCCATTGCAATGGAGGAACTACTACCACACTACACCAACGACTAATCCCAAAGGAGATCTACTCCTTTACAACATCATCAAGGACATCAATATCCTTGGATCTAATGCTAGTCTATCTAGTACATCAAAACACACCATATCGAATGTACATCTAAGGCACCTTTCACTAATGCCTTTGATTAGATCTACAAGACACCTTTCACTAATGTCTTTGATTAGATCTACAAGACACCTTTCACTAATGTCTTTTGTCTTCACTTCTAAGCACCTTTCACTAATGCTTCTTGTCTTGACTTCTAAGCACCTACCACAAGTGCTTATCCTATAGACGATAGATACCCTTCACTACTATCTTCGTCTTGACACTTGAGACATCTTTCACTAATATCTTTAACACTACGCTTCTTTGAAGAAAGAAAGGGATCATCAACAAGAGGACTTCAATAGCCTTGATGATGAGGAAGCTTGGCAACTCATGGACTTGAGCTTACTCGACTTCAAAGGTGGTGATCTTCCCTTTAAGAGGAACCTAAAAGATCACACAAAAACAAAACTACAAACATAGATCTCTTGGATCTAAGGTTAGTGAGATTTAACTCAGGGGAGAAAGTATGTTGGAGAGGGGTGAGATATAATGAAGAAATGGCTCACTATTTATAGAGGAAAAAACCTACTGTTTCCCCGGATCCCACGGATCCCTTCCACTTGGGATCCGGCTAGCACAAAGCTAGGGATCCGTGGTCCGCTCCTCTTTGCCCATGGGTATTTTTGGTTATGGGTCATGGGTCATGGGTTATGGGTTGATCCATGGTTTTCTTTCTAGATACAATGTACTTGGTTAAGTGGTATATATAAAACCATGGGTTATGGGTCAAAACCATTTGCTAGTATTTACCCTTTTTGTATATACTTGTATTTACCCAATTTAGCATACACTTAGTTTTTACCCATTTTAGTATACTTAGCTTAAGTATGTGTTAGCTCAATATGTAAACACTAGTTGTTGTACATATATATCTAAATCATAGAAACACTTATACTTGTTAAGCCAATATGTAAACACTAGTTGTTGTACATATATATAAATATATATATATATATATATATATATATATATATATATATATATATATATATATATATATATCTAGATCATAAAATCACTTATACTTGTTTTAGTGTTTTATGTGAGTATGTTAGAAAACTATTAGTTCAAACCATTTACGTATTTTATTTGTTTCGTTAATATGATTTTACTTTTATTATCGACAAAACATTAGAAGATCGTAAAATATAAATAAACGTTTTTACGGCTTATTTGTATTAACATATTGTTTCGTTACACCTATATACCTTAGCCTACCCTGTAGTCTTTATTTGTGATTGGGAAGTCATCAATTGCCTAAGTTCAATGTTCAAGTGGAAAGGTTCGGGAATCACGCTTTCGTCGATGACATATTCTTAAAGATCATTGAAGACCCCCGAATTCCCATTGTTCATCTCAAGTCGGGGGATGTTATGTTTATGTTAAAAAAAAAGAAAAAAAAAAGATGTGATTCGAAAAAAAATAGAGGTATTTGTTATTCAGTTAATTGTAAAGTGCGATGTTATAAGCACTATGTTAAGATCTTAATATAGATTTATTATCGAGGAGGCCACCTCGGTCACATTTAAAGATTGGAGTTGGTAATTGCGCAAACAGTTGGAGGAAAGGTAGTGTGCCCATCATGACGTCCTCTAATGACACATCTACCTAGTATATCATGATCCGGTTTCTTAACTTCGAAACTTGAACTTTGGACGGACGGTAAGTGGTGATGACTTGGTTACAGATTTAGACTATTTGCTTGATTTTTAGTTTACACCATTTTTATATCCCATATCTTATCATATCCTTTACTCATGAAGAGTGTCTAGGTGATGCAGCGAGCAATCTTTTTTGTCTTGGCCATGGATTTGGTCATGTACCATTGGTTTTGTCCACTTCGCAGTGACATATTAGTAATGACGAGTCACCCTTAACCTTTGTCGTGTCTACCCATATTGCCTTCGAGAATTGTTTAGCCCTTAACTCTAGTGGTGGATATTTGTGTAACCGCCAAGCTTATGATGGAATACATGCTATGACTGTGCGATTGAGTGATCACCCCGAAATTGACACTTAGAATAGTTGAGAGATTTTAGTGTTTAGTTCCCATTTCGTGAGGTGTTCGGCTTTGTTTTATTCTAGCATAAGGGATTTGTAAACTTATATTTTCCAAGTAATGGGAGATATCTTTTTAGGAATCTATCTAATAAGGTCTACTTGAGGGCAAGTAGAGTTCAAGTGGGGGGATATTTGATAACATCAAATTATCCTGAATATTAAGTGTCAATATTCCCCGATAATGCTTGTAATTTATATCATTTATATGGATTTACGCTTGTTTTCCATTATATTTCACTTTCAGGTAAATTACGAGAATTGGAGCTAAAGAGACCCGGATTTGGAGAGTCTATTGAAGATTTATCATAGTATGCTCACTTTGAAGAAGTTACGGCGTAACTCCTCTCTCACATTACACTGTAACTAAAGCGTGGCTCAGAAAACCAACTTTACAGAAGATTACGGCGTAACTCTATCCAAGATTACGACGTAACCATATTAGGTCAAATGAGGTTCCGTGCCGCTACTAATTATGCCGTAACTCATGCAACAACTACGGCGTAACCAAGATTTATTGAAGATACAGCGTAACTCCTTCCAGAGGTTACGCCGTAACCAGCATTATTAGTGCAAAATACAAAGAATTATATGTTACGGCGTAACTCTTATAATTAGTTACGCCGTAACCAGATCTGGCCTATAAATACCCCACGATTTCCAACATTTCAAATCATCCCATTTCACACACAACAATCAGAGAACATGTGAAGAAGTCGAAGGCAGATCTAGAGGAGCAAACAGAGGTAGCTCCAAGGGAGAAATCACTCCCATACGATAAGCATTAGCTTTTTATCTTTTCTTTACTTTCAATTCATGTATTTCGTAACATTAAACATTGAATTGATTGTTATAGTTAATATGAGCGGCTAAGCACCTCTTGGTGCTGGCCTAGTTATGATTCCTTAATTGTTTTGTTTGCGTTTACATTGTTTCCGTATAATTATTTCTAAGTGTATGCATGCATAGTTTATTGGTAGCTACCCTTGTTTCGGTAGTTTTGAATGGCGGTAGAGGCTAGTTGCTTAGGAGATATGACCAACTGGCCCTAAGTGAGTAGACTGAGACGGGAAGGGCAAGATATGACCAACTGACGACCATTTCTAGTTGTGCGATTTGACCAACTGATCACCTACCGTTTGCATGAACTTAAGAAGTAAGGGGTGAGTGTTTAAGATGCTAGTGCCCGGGCACTCACTATTATAAATCTAGCATGTAGCGATACTTAATGACTTGGCTTAGGGGACCAGAAACAATTAGACTTATGAGGGGACACCTAACTTCTCCAGTGGTACCCTCTGCTGATAGGTTAGGACGAACTGACCAAATGATGTCCTAGCGACTTTGAACCCACCTGAAGTAATTGGAAGTAATTAGACGTAAACACTACTAATTAGGATGAGTAGCTAGGTTAGCACCACTCTCCTCTATTGATCATACCTTTTCCTTTATCTGCTTTAGTAATTAATTAGTTAATTCCTTATCAAAATCATATTAAAATCTGTGACACTTAGACTTAGTATAAATCCACACACATAGCTCTTGGGACGACCTCGGTTTTACCGATTACTACACTACACATGACCGGGTACACTGCCCGTTAGTGCATTAGGGTAGACCATAGGTATAACGAGTAATTATAAATATTAAAACCTGGTCAGTAAAACCTGCATCATTCCTCCTGCATCGCTTCTATCCAAGTGAGTTCTGCCATTGCCTCTCGAATGTTCTTACGCTCTATATTGCTTATTGAGCAAAGGTAAATGCACAAGTCGCAATCTGTGGCAAGTTGGCGTCTCATCTAAATTGGCCTTGAAGGTTTACCAATAACTTGTTCAATTGGATGGTCTTTAGTCCACTTCAGTGTAGAAGGATATCGTAGGTTTAACGTATGCGAGTTAGATGGTTCTCGTAAGCTTGAAGATGATTCAGCTGAATCCGTAGAAAACGGGTTTTCGAATACGTCTTCATCTAACGTTGCACCCGTTTTGGTTTTGTCTAGGTTCTTCTTGAATTGATGTGTTTTGGTTTTGCTCATCAACTATTGGTAGAACGATTTCAAGAACTGGAGATGTAGATGATGTTGGTGCATTGGTTTCGACTATGGTAGATGCATCATCAGTTGGTGGTGGTTGTTGATGATTTTGAGCGGGTACAGCGGAATGATGGTTTGATGCATTTGTAGAGGTTCCACCATAGTATTCATCGAACATTAACTTGAAGAAATTCTCTGATTCGTTGTTTGTGAGTGTGGTGAAATAAACACAATATCAATATATCAAATTAACCGTAAAACCCGACAAATTAACCTTTTAGGAAAAGGGTTAACGTGCCAAATCTTACGGGTGTGATAAAAGTGATACCGGAAAAGTGATTTTCTCGGGTCGTGTCCCAACGAGGTGTGAATGGAAGGATTCGTTGAGTTTTGTAATTTATAACTTGAATTGGTTTTAATGATTTGTTGATTTGAATTATGTTATCTACGAATTAATTAACGGGAAGGTAATTAAGGCAACGGGAACTAAGTAAACTACAAATTAACTACTACTAAGCCTAAGGAATGATAAAACTAAGCTAAACTAAGTCCTAGGGTGCTAATACTAAACCATCTTTGAAAAATCTGAAAATTTCCCTAAAAGTACTTTAAGTATTAATGAATCTAAGAAAATTGTGAAAACAGTTGGTCGTTATTGAAATAAGCCACCAAATAAGCTAAAATAGCTTAAAATTAAAAACTGCCTGAACTACTTGAAATATTAATTGCGTAAATAAAGAAACAAAGAAGTCTCAAGGGCAACTGGTTTGTGAGTGTTCTGTTGTTGCTTTGAATGGGGAGACAAGGGTTCGAATCCCCTTGGTACTCCTTTCTCTGAATTTTTTTTTTCTTTTTCTTCTTTGCAGCTTAAAGATGATTAAAAACAAGATTTATTTTTGAAAACTTATTTGATCAGATCTTGAAATAAGCAGTATTTACTGCTTATCTACATCAGTTAACCAAAGAGAAAACCAAACACTTCTTTTTGCAATTCTTGGTTTTAAGCTCAAACTACATGACCACTTTAATGAGTAAACTGATCTAACTAACTACCACTTAATTATAAGCTAAAGATCTAAGCTAAGTAGACTAAGGAATTCCTAACTTACACTAAGGGGGGAAATCAGTTGGATATTCAATTATACCAAGTAGAGTCCTAAACATAAGCAAACTAGGGACTAAACAAGCATTAAGGGAAACAAATAAGCTAAATCCTAAAGAATCTAATCTAAGCTACCTAAACTAATTAATTTCCTAAACAAGCTAGTTTTATTCTACTGATAAGCTAAAAAGAAATAAGAGAAAAGTGACCTGTCAACTGCAGTTGTGCAGGCTGAAAAACAGCAGCTGAAGTGCTTTTTGGAGCTTCTTTTTAAGCTAAAAACCAAACTTCCAGATCAAGTACAAACTTCAAAAATAAAGTTAGCATACAAGAGATTAAAGATCAACTGATTAGGAGCCAAAAAAGAGCTTTTAAGAGCTTAAATAAAAGCTGATATTAGCTGGCTTTGGCCACTGAATTGCTGATACAGAGCATAAAAGACCCAAAACAGATTTTGCTTTTTATCCAAACTTGTACAAATCTTGTGAAATCATTTCCCACTAACCCATAATTGATAAAAGAACTTTGACTTGATAAGTCAAATGGGTGAAAACATGATTTTGACCACCTAGTAGCTTAAAACAAACACCCCTGAAGGATATAAATTGCTTGGGAAAAAACTACTTTTAGAAACTGATTTTTGGGTTTTCTTTGTTAAACTGAAATGTTAACTAACTCAGGACCTTGAAACACAACAATAATTAACTGAGATAAATCGAATGCTATTGAAACAGAGTTGAATAAAAGAAAAGGGACTTTTTCATTAATGAGAAAAAAAACTACAATTTGAATTTAAAAGACTAAAAACTGATTTAAAACTAAGACTAGGGGTGCCTCATATCAATGGCTACAAGACCCTATTTATACTAAGTGAGTTGGTCTTCCAATCCTCTTGTGTCTTCACTGTTGTGCTTTCTCTGTGAGGGAAAAGTGAGTTGGGAAGACTTTGTGCTTCTTGGGATATAATCAGAGCCGTCCATATGTGTTGGAGAAACAATCATAAGATCAAAACCCTTGATAGTGTGTTTGATTCTTGAGTCCAATGGGAAAGCCAAGGATTGCCACCATGGAATGCATCATGTGAAGAACTCTTTGGCTCGTTCTTGTTGCAGATTCCAAGCCTTGAGAGTGATGGGGGGGAAGTGGAGGCTGACTAGGAGCTGAGTGTGAATTGGCGGGATAGGTTTTGGGTGGGATTTTAACTTGTGGAGTTTTCTGGTTTTGGGTAATGTGGGAGGAAGGGGGAGATGGATTTTATTACTGGTTTGGAGTGATAAGGCTTTTAAGTTTAAAAGGTTTTATAAAAGGATTAAAATGTTTTAAGGATAAAGGTTTTTTTTTTTTTTTTTTTTTTTTTTTTTTTTTAAATAAAAATTTGTTTTAAGAAAAATAGGATTTTTACAAATTGGGTTTTAAAAACGAGAATAGGATTTTGGCTTAAAAAGTGTTTTGGAGATTATCGGTATCGGGGAAAAATGGTGAAATGGGTTTTTAGTGGGTTTGGGATAGATTTTAGGTTGTTTTCCCCCTGATCACTCTCAAAACGTGTCTCGGGCTTCCGAAATGTAGAAAACTGCTTCCCGGCTACGTCTTGACTGCACTTTTTCCAGTTTCAACTCGATTTATCCCGTTTTCGCTCTGTTTTCAATCCTTTTGTACCTGATAGACATAAAACACACTCCGAGGATATTTTTAACATATTTTGAGCGTATTTGGGTGTTTTTAGTCATTTTTGAGGTCTTAGGTGGGTAAAAACGATGAGTGAATAAGCACTCATCAAATTCCCCCACACTAGGCAATTGCTAGTCCCTAGCAATCAATCATGTGAAGTAATGAAAGACTCAAGATCACCAAGACTACCCCGTTTCGAATTTTTATTAGATGCGAGAAACTTAAACTGAAATGTAAACAACATGCTTGATTATCAAAAAATAAGCGGTATCATGGAACGGGATTCACACAAAATGGGTGTCTCCAGGGAATTGTAATCGTCATCCTCTTTTTTATACTCCCAAACTAAGTCTAGACTTATTGTGCAAATATTTTTGTAAAATGCTAACACTACTTATACAAATAATCTATGTAAGTCGAGACTTAACTTTTTTACTCCCGCAATTTATACAGTTTAAGTGTGTGTGTTGTCTTCAAAACTTTGATCATAAAAATCGACACTCATCACGGTTGTTATCTATTCAAGTTTGATATTAATTCACCGGAAATCTAAAAACTTAAGGTTCGAAAAGGGCCTTTTCCATGTAGCGGCTTTCTTCTCGGCACATCCCAAACCAGTCGGCTTTAGGTGACCAGGCTTTTGACACCCCACAGAGAATAGTACCGGAATCAGCTGGATTTCGATTCCAAAGGTTTAGAAACTTCCGCTAACTTAATATTAAGACTTGAATGGACAACAACCACCGATTATTTAGAGATTGAAAACTCAAAGGCCAAATCACTCCATGTAACGGCTTTCTTCTCGGCACATCCCAAAACATAAGTTTTAAGTGACCAGGCTTTTGACACCCCACAGAGAATACTACCGAAGCTTTCTAGACCTTTGAAATTAATAATCTCTAAATTCCCGTTGCTTTTTAAGATAAAATTGACGAATCCGAGTTCAACTCCCGATTTAAATTTAAGAAAAAGCAAGTTTCGCACATTTATTCATAACTTTTTATTTCACCAACAACTTTCATTTTTTCACTTTTTTCACTTTTTTTTTTTTCACTTTAATTTTTTTTTTCACTTTAATTTTTTTATTTTTTATTTTTTTTACTTTACTTTTGCATCATTCAAGCACTTTTACGATACTTTCATTTTGCAATATTATTCCGATTTTAAGAAAGTATGCTTTCCCAAAAATTTAAACAAAAAGTTGAACTCTAACTCTTTATCAAAATCGCTTAAAAATTTTATTGCATAACAATACGATTTTTATGTTCGAAGGTTTGAAAACGACACTATATTAGGTTCAATTAAGAGCTACTGGGAGAAAAAGCCATAGATTACTTATATAAGCTCTAAAGAGAACCAACTACTCCACGCTTAGCATTTTTATTTGCACAACTCGTAAAAACTTAGCCTAATCGTTAAGGAAGCAGCTAGATCAACACTCTAGCAGAGTCGGGATTCCCTTTGTTCTAACCTAATCAAGACTAAACTTTTATCAACACCGAAGTGTTAACACTTTATTTTTATGCAAAATGTTTTTTTTTAATTTTTTTAAATTTTGGGTCAAAACGGGGGTACTAGGGACTATAAGGGTACAAATGTGAGAAAATTCGACAGAATTCCCCCCCACACTTAGAATTGAATATTGCCCTCAATATTCAAAGTCCCGGCCGAAGCCGATACTATCGAACGGAAAAAGGTAATACCACTAACCAAGTGTGTGGACGAAAATCTGTTATTTTACATAAAAAAGGATTTTTTAAAACATATCCCCAGATAAACGTTAGTAACATTGATCGGATATTGGGCGGCTAGATTGAAAACAGGCGCATCAATCATCACGATCAAGGGGATTCCTGAAAACATGAGCAAACACACAAGAAGCAAACACCGTGGAGGTTTACCCCCACACTTAGTTGTTAGAAAAGAGAAAGAAGTCAGAAACATGGGTGAAAACCCATGGAATGCTACTGTTTTTGTTAACCGAGTTGCTAGCTTGACTCGACCCCGAATTCATTGGTTCGTGGGGAAGGTTTGGAGATCCGGGACAACCATGGATGGTACGTCCCCTCCAAAATAATGCTTCAACCTATGTCCATTCACCTTGAAGTTTGGCCCGTCGGTTTGAGATAACTCGACGGTGCCTTATGGAAAAACCTTGGCAACGGTGAATGGACCAGTCCAACGGGTCTTAAGCTTCCCCGAGAAGATTTTCAATCTAGAATTGAAAAGAAGGACTCGGTCACCGACGTTGAAAATGCGGTTCTTGATCTTTGAGTCATGGATCTTCTTAGTCTTTTCCTTGTATATCAACGAGTTCTCGTAGGCTTGATCACGGAGTTCATTTAATTCATTGAGTTGAACTTTTCGGTGATCACCCGCGGACTTAAGGTCAAAATTTACATGCTTCAAGGCCCAATAGGCTTTATGCTCGAGCTCGATCGGGAGATGACACGCCTTTCCGTACACAAGCTTGTAAGGAGTACACCCGATGGGTGTTTTGTAAGCGGTACGGAAGGCCCAAAGTGCATCTTCAAGTTTGTCCGACCAAGAGGCACGGTTTTCACCTACGGTCCTCTCCAAGGTTCTTTTCGAACCCCGATTCGATACTTCCACTTGCCCACTAGTTTGGGGGTGATACGCGGTCGAGAGACGGTGAGTGACACCGTACTTAAGCATCACTTTTGCAAATTGATCGTTGCAAAAGTGCGTACCGCGATCACTAATGATGGCACGTGGAGTTCCGAAACGGGAAAAGAGAGACTTTAAGAACTTCACAACTACTCGGGCGTCGTTGGTGGGTAGCGCTTTCGCCTCTACCCACTTGGACAAATAATCGACCGCCACGAGTATATACTTGTTCCCTCGAGAAGACGGGAACGGCCCCACAAAGTCGATGCCCCACACGTCAAAGATCTCGCACACTTGAATGGCATTTTGAGGCATTTCATCTCTTTTCGAGATGTTGCTATGACGTTGAAAAGCGTCGCAAGATTGGACTAAGTCGTGGGCATCTTTGTAGATAGTAGGCCAATAGAAACCGGAGTCAAACACCTTTTTGGCGGTGTAGTTTGGGCCATGATGTCCTCCCGTGGGTCCATTATGACAATCCTTGAGAATTTCAGCGGCTTCTTGGCCGTGAACACACCGTCGGATGACTTGATCCGCACAGATTTTGAACAAGTAGGGGTCGTCCCAGAAATAATGCTTAACATCTTTGAAAAACTTGTTCTTTTGTTGGGACGACATCCCTTTCACAACAAAGTTACCCGCATGATAGTTTGCAAAGTCGGCAAACCATGGGGTACTCGAATCTCTACGATGAGATACCACATTAAGTGTCTCGAGAGGAAATGTTTCGTTTATTTCCCTTTTCTCGAGCACATCTTGATGTGGATTTTCAAGACGAGAGAGATGATCAGCCGCTAGGTTCTCGGCTCCTTTTTTTATCACGAATGATGATATCAAATTCTTGTAGGAGGAGAATCCATCGGAGCAACCTCGTCTTTGCATCTTGCTTAGCAAAAAGATATTTGATGGCCGAGTGATCCGTATACACTATGCTTTTTGACAAGATCAAGTATGGCCGAAACTTCTCGAAAGCATACACCATGGCTAGTAATTCTTTCTCTGTCGTAGTGTAATGTGCTTGAGCTTCGGTCAAAGTTTTGCTAGCATAATGTATAGGCTGGAAATGTTTTGATTTTCGTTGCCCCAAGACGGCACCTATGGCGAAATCACTTGCGTCGCACATAAGTTCAAATGGTAATTCCCAATCGGGGGCAACTAGAATCGGTGCTTCCGTGAGCTTCTTTTTAAGAGTTTGAAAAGCTTCAATGCACTCACTAGAGAAGACGAAAGGAGTGTCTTTTTCAAGAAGTCGGGTCATAGGCCGGGATATTTTCGAGAAATCTTGAATGAAACGTCGATAGAATCCGGCATGACCAAGGAAACTTCTAGCTCCTTTGACAGTAGTGGGAGGAGGTAATTTTGCAATGACATCAACTTTAGCTTTGTCAACCTCAATCCAGTTCTTAGAAATCTTATGGCCGAGGACAATTCCCTCTTTAACCATAAAGTGACATTTCTCCCAATTTAGACAAAGATTCGTGTTTTCACAACATTCAAGCATCTTGTCCAAATGGGAGAGACATGTTGGGAAAGAATCCCCAAAGACCGAAAAATCATCCATAAAGACTTCCATAGTCTTTTCGATCATGTCATGAAAAATGGCCATCATACACCTTTGGAACGTACCGGGAGCATTACACAAGCCAAAAGGCATGCGTCGGTAAGTAAATGTTCCATAAGGACACGTGAATGTGGTCTTTTCTTGATCTTGTGGGTCAATGGGTATTTGGAAGTAACCCGAGAAACCATCGAGAAAACAATAGTATTCGTTTCCCACTAATCTCTCAAGCATTTGATCCATGAAGGGTAAGGGAAAGTGGTCTTTACGGGTAGCTTCATTTAACTTTCGATAGTCAATGCAAACACGCCATCCCGTAACCAATCGAGTAGGAATCAACTCGTTTTCATCATTTTCAACAACGGTAATGCCACCCTTTTTAGGCACACAATGAACGGGGCTCACCCAAGGACTATCCGAGATAGGGTAAATCAATCTGGCATCGAGAAGTTTTATGACTTCTTGTTTGATAACCTCATGAATTTTAGGATTCACCCTTCTTTGTTGTTGGACCGCCGGTTTGAAGTCATCCTCCATAAGAATCTTGTGTGTACAAAATTCCGGGTTAATACCCTTAATGTCGGAAAGTTTCCAAGCGATGGCTCGCTTGTGTGACTTCAAAACCTTTATGAGAGCGGCTTTTTCATCCTCACTCAAGTCTTTAGCAATAATGACGGGCAATTTATTGTCACCCTCCAAAAATGCGTACTCGAGATGAGGTGGTAAGTCCTTAAGTTCGACCTCTGGAGGATCATTAGATTTTTCAATTGTCTTAATTTCCTCTTTATGAAGTTCTTGAAGAGGGAGTGATGAAGGATCATCATTGAGCATCTTCTCGATGAGGAGAATATCTCCCTCGATGTCGATGGGAGCGTGATCAATTTCCCATGAAACAGAATCACTAGACAAGTATGCTTCAATCTCTTCCAAAATAAAGTCACTTCCCTCAAACGGAGTGAGGGGAGGGGAAGAGAGAGCGACGATGGGATCAACCGAAGTGGGATTGCCACTCGAGAATCCAAGAAGTTCTTGAGAATACTCCTCCGACACAATGTCAAGGACATCAATTTTGTTTACGGAATTGTCTTCATAATTGGGGGAGTATCTCGTAACTTGATCGAGATTGAAAGTAACGGCTTCCTTGTTTACCCTCAAGGTGATTTCCCCTTCATCAACATCGATCAATGCACGACCCATTTTCAAGAAGCACCTCCCAAGGATGAGGGGCACTCGGGGATCGGCATCAAATTCGACAACAACAAAGTCGGCGGGGAAATGAAACTTGCCTACTTTCACAAATACATCCTCGGCTATACCTAGCGGACGAGAACTTGTACGGTCCGCAAGCTCGAGGATCATACATGTAGGTGTAAGCGGAGGTAATGAAAGCTTTTTCCACATGGAATGTGGCATCAAGTTAATGCTAGCGCCAAGATCGGCCAAAGCGGAGCATTGAACTATGCCTTGAAAATCACATGGGATGAGGAATTTTCCGGGGTCTCCTAGCTTTTCGGGAAGCTTTTTGAGGATAACCGCCGAACAATTCTCGTTCAATGAAGTTTTGGCCATTTCAGAAATCTTTTCTTTGTTATTCAACAAATTCTTAATTGTCGAACCGAACTTGGGCATAAGAAGAAGAGCGTCCGCGAAACTAATCTCGAAGTGCAAATCTTGAAAGATTTGGATAAGCTTCTCCATTTGTTGACTAGTTTTATCACGGAGCTTTTGGTCATTAAGCCTTGAAGGATAAGGAAGTGAAGGCTTAGGAATGGTCATCGGAACAACGGGTTCCGGAATTGGAGGTAAGACCACCGGAGGTTGGACTTCTGCGGTACTTCGTGGGCTTGAGATATGCACCTTGTCCTTTGATACCTCGGTTTCTCGTTCCACATCCCTCACCGGAGAAGGATTAGGCATCGAGGGTCCCTCATAAGACTTACCACTACGAGTAGCAATAGCATTCAACTCACCCTTTGGGTTGGGAACGGTGTTACTCGGAAGAGCTCCCGAATTTGAAGCTTGATTCTTTTGACTTATAAGACTAGCAAACATGCTTTCAATCTTGCTATTAGATTGATCAATTTTGTTGCTAGTAGCTCTAAGCTCAGAAGTGAAATCATTTTTCAAAGTGGTAATCTGATTTTGCATAGACACCATCTTAGCTTCATTGTTTTTGATGTAGTTAGCAATGTCAATGGAAGCTTGAGGAGGTGATGCTTGCACGTTTTGTTGCGGAGCTTGGAATCGGTTTTGATTAAAATTTCCTTGATTTTGTATACTTTGATTTTGAAAACCATGATTTTGAAAATTCCGATTCTGACTCTGATTTTGATTGAACTGATTATTTCTGTTTTGCACATTCTGATTGTTCTGATTTTGATTGAACCCGGGTGGTCCAAGGTAATTGTTAGAACGATAGCTTAGAAGTTTACGGTCTCCTTGCGGTTGGTAGGAATTACCTCCCGTATTGTAGGAACCCGAAGCGGCATATACGCTCTCTTGAGTGAAGCCACCGGAGGCTGGACACTCAAAATAAGGATGTGGACCACCACAAGTTTCACAACTTTTGTTCACGACATGCACTTGTTGATTATTATTTAGACTCATTTTAAGTACAGCAGTGGATATTTCTTCGATCTTTTTGGTGAGAGTCGTGTATTCCGAAGATGGAAGAGTGGTAGATCTCATTGACTCACTCCTCTCGGCTGAGGAATCCCAATAATTGTGGTGGGCAGTCATGTTTTCGATGAGATCATAGCACTCTTCGGGTCGCCTTTTCATAAAGGTACCACCGGCAGCAGCATTGATTGTGTCACGATGTCTCAATGTTAACCCGTTATAGAATGTATCTATTTGGGTGACAAGCAACATATTGTGGTTCGGACATCGATCAATCGAAAGCTTATAGCGTTCCCATGCCTCAAATAAGGACTCATCGGGTTGCTGCCGAAAATTACTGATTTCATTCCGTAGTTTCGTCACCATCGACGATGGAAAGTATTTCGCCAAGAATTTGGAGATCATTTCGTCAAAACTATGGATTGAATTTTTGGGAAGACGATCAAACCATGCGGTGGCATGAAGCGTCAAAGAATAAGGAAAGAGGTATAAGCGAAGGGCGTCATCGGTGACCCCATTTTGCTTCATACTTTGGGTGACGGTGAGAAATTTGTCAAGATGCTTGTTGGCATCGTCACCCGGTGATCCGTGAAATTGGCAAAAGGTTTGGACTTGTTGTATCATGTGATGCTTAAGTCCAAAGTCCGTGGCTTCGATGTTAAGCGGGGCAATTGGACCGCCCCGTCCATCCATCGTGGGTTGGCAAAGCTCCTCCATCGTTCGGAGATCGGGAGCTTGATCTTGTGGACCAGGTACTGGGACTTGAGGTCCGTTCCCTTGGTTATGTGTCATTGTGATTTGTTCGACGGCACGTATCTCGGGTACGTTTGCTTGGTTACGGTTACGTCTACGAGCTTGCGAGCGAGTGCGCATGCACTTCCGAAAACAACACTTTCAATTAAAACAAGACCGAGGCAAAACACAGTGAACTTAAACCAATAATCCCAAGTGAATTGATCACTTCTATAAGATAAACGCACAAAGGAGCGGAGAAGCTTATTAGGTCAGCGCGAAGCTTATTAAAAACCCGCCTCTTTTCAGCCGCAATTTAATGTCAGGCCGTCCTTATACCCCTCACACAGTTTGTTTATCCGATAAAAATAAACCAAATCACGAGCGACACAAAGGCAAGTTTTAAATCTTTTGTTCGGGAACTTATAATGATAACACCTCAGTTGAGAATGTTATATTGATTGTGTCTTCTATATTATTTAAAACAACAAACAAATATCTTTTTGTATTTTTAATCTTTTACATATATATACAAAGAAAAGAAAAATATTTTTGTATTTTTGTATTTTTATAAAAACAATAACTTCACGATGAAGGATCTTCAAGTCACAAATCGCAAAAATCACGATATTGTCGCAACACACCTCCCCGGCAGCGGCGCCAAAATTTGATTCGTTTGTTTGTGAGTGGTGAAAAACACAATGTCAATATATATCAAGTTAACCGTAAAATTCGACAAATTAACCTTTTAGGAAAAGGGTTAACGTACCAAACCTTACGGATGTGATAAAAGTGATACCGGAAAAGTGATTTCCCGGGTCGTGTCCCAACGAGGTGTGAATGGAAGGATTCGTTGAGTTTTGTGATTTATAACTTGAATTGGTTTAATGATGATTTGTTTGATTTGAATTATGTTTTCTACAAATTAATTAACGGGAAGGTAATTAAGGCAAGGAAAACCTAATAAACTACAAATTAACTACTTCTAAGCCTAAGGAATGATAAATTGAAGCTAAAATAAGTCCTAGGGTGCTAAAACTAAAAAAACGTAAAAACCGGTAACCACCCGAGCCATAAACGTAAAACTTTTGCAATTTAAAGGCGACGGGTGTGAAATCAATTTTCCTACGTTCTATTTGACTAAAAATAATTTTAGAAAAAAGCCGGGAATTTTTTCGACTTGTAAAATAATTAGTACGAATTAAAAACTATTTAACACTAATTAAATGATTAAAAATATTAAACTAGTTTGGAAAAATCTGAAAATTTTAAGAAAACTATTTTAACTTTAACTGGTCCTAAGAAAATTAAAAAACAGTGGTGTTGTTTTGAGAAATAAGCTCAAAATAAGCTAGAATGAGCTTAAAAGTAAAACTGCCAAAGACCCTTAAAGATTTAAGTGTGCAAGAAAATAATGAGACAAGTCCCAAGGGCAGTTGGTGATGGTGGTTGTGTTGTGTTCTTGAACGGGAAGACCAGGGTTCGAATCCCCTTGGTACCCCTTTTTCTGAAATAATTTTTTTTTCTTTTTCTTTTTGATTGGAACTTGAAGATGGGATTAAAATAAGCTTTTTTGTGAAAATCTTTTTTCAGAAAATTACACAATAAGCTATTATGCAGCCTATTGGTAACTGTTGTGGATAAGAAACAAACCAAACAACCTCTTAAGTCTTCTAATAATCCAATTAGGCATAAGCAGTTGGATAAGCTATATTTAAACTAACATACACTAAGCTAAGTCAACAATAAGCTAGTACACTAAAAAGTAGAAACTGAATCTAAAGTTTTAAAGGAATAAGCAGTTGGCCAAGAACCTAAACTAGGGAGATCCTAAGCTAAAATAAAGTAAATAAGCAGTAAGGGAGCTAATAAGCACTTATAAGCTAAGTCTAACTAAACTAATATAAACAACTTATTGAACATTAAACTACGAAGACAACCTAAGAAGGACTACCATTAAGTCATAAAAGAAAAAATAGTGACCTGTTGGCTGCATAACTGCAGGCTCTCGAACACCCTACTGTGGCTTTTTGGAGCTTATTTTTAAGCTCCCCAACAGCACTCCAAGCTAAGTCAAGCTACAGGAAATCAAGGTTAGCTCAGCGACTCTAAATAGGACTGACTTGGGGGATGAAAAAGGCTAATAACAGCCTAAGAATAAGCTTGCATCAGCTTATTATGGGCTGTTTTTGTTGCTGAGACAGAAAAAAAAATGGCATTGCAGATTTTTATGTGCCTAAATCTTTCTAAAAAAAAGCATTATCTTGCACAAAAAATGTAACCTATATTGAGTATAGCATATAAGGACTAAACAAACACTACTTTACTTAAGCTAGATGTCAAATAAGCTGAGAATTTGGTCCAAAAACAGCAGCTGTAGCTGCTGTTTCAGATTCAATTCTAAAAAATAAGAACCCATTTTTTATTTTTTTTTTCAAACCAAACTTCTATGAAAACATGCCAAACCAACTTTAGACTTTGAAACTTGACTGATAAACTAAAAGGGAGTTTGACTTCAAAAGTCAAACGGCTAAAAACTATTTTTTTGACCAAGAGAAAGCTTAAACCAAACACCCCTTTAAACTTGAAAAACACTTTAACTGATTTGAAAAAGAAGACTTAAGCTTGGAAGTTTAGTGAATTGCTAACTATTTAGAACTTTATCAATACTAAATAAGTGCTAAACTAAGACTGAAATGTGAAATAACTTTTTCCTTAATAAAGGTAAACATTTTACAAAATGAAAACAAAGAAACTGAAATTTTAATTAAAACTAGGGGTGCCTTCTACTTGGCTACAAGCAAGTCTATTTATACTAGAGTCTTCAAGTCTTCAACTGCTTCAAGGTGTGTTTGTTTTGTGAGGAGAAATTGAGCTGAGGATCCTTGTGTTTCTTTGGGCACATCCTGGCCATCCAAAAGCTTTGGAGAAGTCAGCTACACGATCACATCCATTGATGTATTCTTGGATTGTTGAGCTCCAATGGGAAGGTGAAGGATTGCCAACATGGCTTGGCGACATGTGATGCTTGGTTGACTTATTCTTGTGCTGATCTAAGCTGTGAGAGTGACAGGGGTGAAGTGAGTGGGGAGTGACTAGGAACTGAGTAAGGATTATTGGCGGGGTTGGGATTTCTGGTTTTGTGTTTTTTTCTGGTTTTGGGAAGAAGAGAGGAAGTAGAAGAGGGTCAAGTGGGTTAGGGGGTTTTAAAAGGGAAAAGGGTTAAGTTTATTTTTTGTAAAAATGGTTTTTAAGTAAAATGTTTTTTTTTTTTTTTTTTTTTTGAAGATAAAAATTTGTTTTAAGAAAAATAGGATTTTTACAAAATTGGTTTTTAAGGTGAAAATAGGATTTCGGGATTTAAAGGTGTTTTGGGCGCTATCGGTATTGGAAAATGGTAAAATGGGATTTTTGGGTTGTGGATATATTTTTGGTTTCTTTTCCCCCTGGTCACTCTCAAAACGCGTCTCGGGCTTCAGAAATGTAGAAAATCGCTTCCCGGCTACGTCTTGACTGCACTTTTTCCAGTTTCAGCTCGATTTATCATGTTTTCGCTCTGTTTTCAATCCTTTTGTACCTGACAGACATAAAACACACTCCGAGGATATTTTTAACATATTTTGAGCATAATTGGGTGTTTTTAGTCATTTTTGAGGTCTTAGGCGGGTAAAAACGATGAGTGAATAAGCACTCATCAAACGTTGTGAAGGCTTCTCTGCCAAGTGAAGGAGTTTGTTGACATAGTGCTTGAACTCTCGAGTAGGTGACTCGGAGAGTGGAGTAGGGCAATGAAGGTGTCCTTGTAGCCGAACCACTATACATCGGTTGTGTCTTTTCTTTCCCTTCGCTTTACTTTATTTACTTGCTTTATCATTAGATCTATACTTTCTCTACATCCACAAGATCTCACATATTAACGAATCTAAAAGTTTTTTGAAACTAACGTAAAATTGGCAAAACTATTCAACCCCCCCCCCCTTCTAGTTTTCCACAATTGGCATCAAGAGCTAAGTTTATAAAAGTTTTAAAATAAAATTGTATTTTAAAAACTTTTCGATCACTATGGGTTCTGAAAATTATAAGGAAGGGCAATCTATGCAACGACCACCACTACTTGAAACTAATGGTTTTATATATTGGAAAAATAGATTCGAAACATATGTGAAGTCTAAAGATATTGATCTTTGGTACATTATTGTTGAATGTGATTTTGAGGCTACCTCAAATGATGATAAAGGAAATTTAGTTCACATACCTCATGATAAACTAAACGATGAAATGAAGAAAAAGCTTTCTAAAAATAGTGAAGCAAAAATGGTTTTATATAATGCTTTACCGAAAAAGGAATTCGAAAGAATTTTTATGCTTAAAACCTCTAAAGAAATTTGGAATTCTTTAGTTGTAACTCATCAAGGCAACCAACAAGTTAAAAATAATAAAATTGATTTATTTGTTCAACAATATGAACAATTTTCAATATCGGATGACGAAACTATAGATCATTCATTTGCTAACTTTAATACTATTATTACATCTTTACAAGCACTTGATGAATCTTTTTCTAGCCGTAATCATGTTAGGAGATATCTAAGGGCACTTCCATCGAAGTGGAGATCCAAGGTGACGGCGATCGAAGAGTCAAAAGATTTGACAATTCTCACCCTCGACGAACTCATAGGCAATCTGAAAGTCTACGAGCTTGTCCTTGCTAAAGATTCCGAAGCTTCAAAGGTGAAAGAGAAACAAAAATCTCTTGCCCTTAAAACCAAAAAGGCTACGAGCGATGAGGAGAACTCCTCTTCAAGTAGTGACGACGAAGAGTACGCTATGGCGGTAAGGGACTTTAAAAAGTTCTTTAGAAGAAAGGGAAGATACGTCAAACAACCGTATGACGATAAGAAAGGCCTTCGGAAAAGCAAAGAGAACGAGAAGCCAAAGGATGATCGTACTTGCTTTAAATGTGGGGACCCAAACCACTTTATTAGTAAGTGTCCCAAACGGAATGATCAAAAGGCATTCGTGAGCGGCACATGGGGAATGAGCGACGAGGGGGATGAAGAAATTTGTCTCATGGCAAATGACGAGGTAGTCACGAATACTATAGTAGTTCATCACTCGATGACAACTCATTGCATAATGAATATGACAAACTATGCAATATTAGCTTAAAACTAATTAACAAAAACAAGCTTTTAAAGAGTCAAAATCAACGTTTAGATAATGAAAGTCATAGAATTAAAAGCAAAACTAAAACGTTTAGAAAAGGGTAAAATAGCAAGTGGTGAATGTGAACTTTGCGTTCAACTTCAAACACTAGTGGATAACTTAGATTCTAAAATTGCTAGAATGAGTACGAACACTTTAGATACAATACTCGAAGGTGTTAAAACCGGTAACAATCAAAAGGGTCTAGGTAGTCAACAACTTGATCCATCAACTAGTGAAAGTAAAGTAACAAAATTTGTTAAGGAACTAGAAAAACCAGCCACTGTTGTGGCGGATCCCACGGATCCCCTAAAAAGGGAACCGGCTAGTGAAGGGATCCGTGGATCTGCTGTAGCAAACAGTATCAATAACGTAGCTTCCTCATCTAGAACTGAGTTTGTTATAGTTAATAGGAAGAAACCAACTCATGTCACCACTAGACAACCACCTCCAAAATATAATCCTACTTTTGCAAGAAACAAAGCTCCATCTTTTTCAAAGCCTAATTCATTTAGGAGACCTAATAACGTTTACCCAAAAAGTAACCATCAAATGGGATGGAATCCAAACATGCAAAATGGTTTTCATTTTCAAAACTTTGCTCCATGGAATGCATACTCATCTTATCCATACATGTCTAACATGAATGGAATGTTTAACACTAATGGACCCATGAACAAATGGGGACCAAACTTTTGAGTTTATTATTGTTTTAGGTGTGCTTAAAGGTCGATCTAGACCCCGATGAATGGGTCAAGGATAGCGGGTGCACGAGGCACATGACCGGAAATAGGGATCTATTCTCCACATATGAATCCTTCAATGGAGGTAATGTGGTGTTTGGAAATAGCAAAAGTAGAATCATCGGTAAAGGTACGATTTCTAACAAATTTCTAACCATTAACGATGTGTGTCACGTAGAAAACCTAAACTTTAACCTCTTAAGTATAGGACAAATATGTGATAAAAAGTGCAATGTACTTTTTACCGAAACCGGTAGTAAGATACTAAAAAATGGCATTACCATAGGAAAAGGAATTAGGAAACATGGAGTCTATGTAATTAAAATCGGTAATGAACCTAAGGACAAACTATGTCTTACCTCTATGGATGATACTTCGACCTTATGGCATCGAAGATTGGGTCACGCCAACATGCGACTTCTTTAATCGCTATCATCCAAAGATCTAGTAAGAGATCTACCTAAGTTGAAATATGAACATCACTTTTGTGATGCTTGTAATGTAGGAAAACAAGCTCATTCTAGTCATAAAGCTAAAAACATGGTGTCTACAACTAGGTGTCTAGAATTACTACATATGGATTTATTCGGTCCATCCGCTATCCAAAGTTATGGAGGCAACTACTATACTTTGGTCATAGTGGATGACTATTCTAGGTATACATGGACAAAATTTTTAAAGAACAAAACGGAAACCTTTAATTATTTTGAAATATTAAGCAAAAAGATCCAAAGATAACTAGGAAGTCCCATAGTGTCTATTAGGACTATCATTGTAGGGAATTCGATAATGAAGTGCAATTCTGAGCTTTTTGTGACGCTAATGGTATTACTCACAACTTCTCGGCTCCACGCACTCCACAATCGAATGGGGTTGTAGAAAGAAAGAATAGAACCCTACAAGAAATGAGTAGAACCATGCTTAATGAACAATCCATACCTCAAAAGTTTTGGTGTAATGTCGTTGATACTTCAACGTACATACTCAATCAAGTCTTAATTAGACCAATCTTAGGAAAAACTCCATATGAGTTCTTCGAGGCAAAAAGCCTACGTTAAATCACTTTAGAGTCTTTGGTAGTAAATGTTCTATTCTTAACACTAAAGATTACCTTACAAAATTTGATCCTAAATCAACCGAAGGTATCTTTTTAGGTTACTCGCCAAATAGCAAAGCTTACGTCATATTAAACAAAGAAAAAATGAAGGTTGAAGAGTCATTAAATATAAAATTTGATGAAAGTCCACCCAAACCCTCTCCACCTCTTAGAGATGACGAGATGTTAGGTCACTAGTTTTACAACACAAGCATCAATGAAAGATATAGAGAAGATCGGATGAACAAATCACTCAAACAAACACTATGCGTAGATAAATAAGGATGGTTATGCGTATGCAAGTGAAAGAGAGAATAAATTGAACAACCAACCCTCAAGTGAGGGTTATACAAGAGTATTTATAGGAAAGGGAGCTAGGGCAACACTCCTACTCCCTTCCTTTCCTTAATGGACATGGGCCTAAGCTCATGGGCCTTCTACATAAGCTTAAGCTAATAACAAACATAAAGGCCATAATTAAGCTAACTATTACATATGAATCACTAACACTTGATTTAGGTTTAGGAGTGATTTCAACAATCTCCCCCTAAGTGTTGGTGATGTGTGAATATTAACGGTTAAGGCGTTGATGTAATAGTAGCTTTGACGTCTTCTGACATTCTTCTTTCTTGTGAGAAGAATTGCCTTGATTTGAACAATCTCCCCAGTGTAGAGAAATTGTTTTCTTTAAACAGTTTTGCTTTGACGTCATCTTTAACTTTGTTCTTTGATCATTGTTCTTTGTGATGGTAGTGATAGTATGTTGTTGTTGTCTGCATCAAATCTGCCTCAGGTCTGCTTCGCTGCTACAGTGTCTCCACGTCATTCTTCAACATGCTCACACGCTCTTTGACGTTGGATTTCAGTACTGATGAAGTTCTTTAAGTCTTTAACTTTGTAGATTCTTTAGCTTGACGAAGAATCATTCTGACTTTTGTGTTGCTTTTAGATAGAACTTCCATTAGTGATGATATTGGTATGAGCATGGGAAGAATCTGCACGATCATTCCGCCCCAGAGCTTCCATAAGAAGAAAACATGAAAACGGTTAGAAATAAGCGGATTCCGGCACTTACAAGTTTGAACTTCGAGAGTGTTAACAGCATAGTGTGAAAACACAACTCTAATTCTCACAAAGGCCGTTCCTGAACTGGAGTCCCACAAGTGAGATAACGCGATGTACAGAAGTACACCTACAGTTCAGATGAGTCGCTGAGGTATACTGTCACAATTCTCAAATTCCGGTCATTTCTTAAATTATATATGCATCATATTAGTTCATTCATGGCATTTTATTTCACATTAACCGCGTAATTTTTTTTATATTAAATAAACGTTATCGCGTGAGTTATTATTTTGAGTATTTAATCCATTACTTTCAAAAATGATCCCGACATATTTTTATACTTACATTTAGTTGTAAAAACTATATTTTGAGTTTAACTAGTGTTTTGAATTTATTTGGTACATAAATCGTTAAAATTAAATTATTACGACGTTTTTCTTAAAAACTACACGAAATTTTTTAAATCACTCAAATTTCACAAGGAATGTATTTTTACAATTTTTATTATCTCATTACACTCTACTTTGATCTATTAAAAATTACTTTCACCTAAAATTTCCTTAAATGCACTAAAGTATATTAAATCTTACAAGTTATCTTCACTTATACATTATGCTTACATTTTTATTTATACACATGATTTAAAAAAAAAAAATATATAATATCTTGATATCCCTCCCCCTTGGACGACAAGGGGAGGGTTAGCATTAATTTGAAGCATGGTCTTGATTGTATTGATTCTTACACATTACATAAAGTCTTACATTTTCATTTTTTTCTCATCTCATTCAAATAATTCACAAGAGTTAGTAGCAAAGTTTCCTCTTGGTCTTTTTTTCTCTCCATGACCGGTTCTTCAAGAGGGTCTTCAAGGGATCACAAAATTTTTATCAAGTCCAAGTTATAAACAATCTAGATCATACTCTTTATTAGGTTTTGAAATAAAAACCAAGAGTGTTTAGGTTTAACCTTGTTACTTGCACCTCATCATATTCACTTGTAAGCATGTTTCTATCATTTTTCATGTTTCCTCTTCATTTCATATGTATCTTTTCATTTTTGGAGCAACATGCAAGACATATGTGATTTATACCATTTTTACTTGATTTTAGAGTTATATATATATTATGGTCATCCTATAATTATCCCCTTGGTATTCATTGGTCTTGATGGTGATTAGGAACCCATGACACCCTAAGAAGGTGTATGGTAGGATTAGATTAGCTTTGGAGTTGATTTGAAGGGATTAGAATAGGTTTTGTCCGAGAAAAACTATTTTCGATAACTATAAAATAGGTTCTGTCCTTGTTTTAATTTTCTGGAAAAACCGACAGTAGGCACGACTTTTTGGCCTTGATATTTAGAAAATATACTTTAAAACGAATCCGTGGCCGCTTGAACGGATTAAAACGGAGTTATAACAAAGAAGTTATGGATTTTACAAGTTTGACGACGAAAAATATACTTTTCAGAAATTTCAGCTTGTTGTTTTTACTTTGTCCGGGTCAAAAACGAGCCTTAAGCTTCACAAATTATTTCGACTTATCAAAAATATATTAGTATACTTTGATACGAAGCTAAGGACGTATTATACGTAGAAAACGGATTTGAAACAACAAAGATATACACGTTTTCATAAACTTGCCGTAACTATTATTTTCTGAAAAACTATATTATTTCTACGATACAAGTGTTACGGTAGCTGTAACGTCCATGTTGAGGGCTGTTTTTAACCATGATGCAAAACTTTTTGGAGCGAATTGTCTTCTAATAAAATCAAGTTCACCAAGCATATTTTTCAATACAATTAGCTGTTTGTATAGCGGAGTTGTAATAAATTATTTACGGATGTTCAAACTTGGCCGAAACTCATTTTTTTTACACCACAATTAGCCAAAATCACTATCTTTAACCCTTATTATCTCTATGTTCGAGACCTTTTTGACGAAAACTCCTGAACTGAAACTTCTAGATTTCGATACAAACTTTCCAAAACCGTCGAGTTCGTTCTCTAACGTTTGACGTACACCATTTTACGACTAGTTTTCCAAAGCCATTTTTATCACTTTCATGAAAATTCCGACGACATTGTTTTGTGAAGAAAAGTGATAATTTCACTATAAATCATTATAAAACCATTGTAGGATGACATTTTGACGTAAAAACTTGTAAAGTGATTTTTGAAGGGTCAAGACGTCAAAAGAGTATTTTTCGACGATAAGTTATATTATTTTCAAAACTCGCAAATGGTATAAATAGCATACGAAATGCATGCATAACATCACATTGCAACTCATTACATATCATATCATTCGTAATAGGTCCCGGTTAAAGCATCACATTATACCTCAGTGTACTCACTCTTGTCATCACACCAGTTTACCAAGTGAGTAATCACAACCCCCCTTTTTACCGTTTTACTATATTTTGGGGCTGAATGCATGAGCCATACTTGAATTAAATTGATCCTTGCTTTTGTGAACTCTTTTAACTAGAACTTATGAACTCGAATCAAATCCTTGAACTTAATTACGAACCTATTACTTATTTGAACTTATTGAACCGTACATGCTATGACCCTTAAAGTCTCGCCTTATTGGTGGAGCGTACAAAGTCTCCCCTGTTCGGAGCATCACTATAAAGTCTCCCATGTTCGGAGCATCAACTTAAAGCCTCCCCGGTCCGGAGCAAAATGTCTCCCTATGGGAACGGAGCATTTTCAATTTAAGTCTCCCCTGTTCGGAGCAGTGCAAAGTCTCCCATGTTCGGAGCATCACTATAAAGTCTCGCCTTATTGGTGGAGCGTTCTCAATAATTCTCGCCTAGGTGGTCGAGTGACAAAGGAGTCTCCCTTGTTGGAGCAGTGCAAAGTCTCCCATGTTCGGAGCATCCCAGAATGATTATATACGTGGTGCAATATTGTGAACTATTATGACCGTTTATACTTGACTTTTAGACATACTACTTTTGGCAGTGGGTTGTGAACACACAGGTTGCAAGTTTTGTATGGGCGGAACTTGGAACTGAGTGGATTTACAATGCCTTTGCTTTGCGTACCATTTTCGTCGACCGAAAGCTTTGATTATTTCTTTCGAGTTTTCTTATTTTGCTAAACATGTTTACTCACCAACTATTTTCATAGTTGACCTGTTTTTCTCTCATGCATTTCAGGTGATCGTTAGTAAGCTTTTTCTACCAAGTCTTGCATAATGAAGCTTTCACTTGTCAATATAAATTATTATGTATAAAACATAATATTTTGGAATCTAAGCTTTGTAATATATTCGCCGATGTCGGCTAAACTGGTATTGTAATGGTGTAATATTTCTTTTTAATATTAATGTTGGTATGTTCTATTATCTTGTGCTTATGTTCCCTTCCGTTACACCTCGTGTTTCCGCCTCCGGCGAGGGTGTGACAGATTGGTACCAGAGCCAAAGGTTATAGAGAATGCCGATTTTTCAAAAATAAAAATCACAGCTATAACCGGAATAATTTTTTTTTTGTATATTATTTTATTAAACAATGAACACCATTCGAGTCAACTAGTCCTATCGTTGCATCGTTACTCATAAATTATACATAGCCTGATCAACTATGTCTAATTTATGAAGAACCATGCAATGATAAGAGTGGTAGTTTTAAATCATGTTTAGTCGAGTCTTTAGAGTCTGGTCACCTGAAGTTGCATTGGTCGGGTGGGTATGCATAGCATGTTTTTACGTTCACGTCTACATTACCGTACCTTGTTCATATCTTCTCTTTTCCATCTTTCGACTTGTTAGACATAGCATGCCTCTGTTCCTGTCATGTTTCGATCACTATAACACACATTACCACCGTTCTGCACCTCATCTGACTTCGTTCGAATGTCTTTTACTCAACCCGATGTTTTGGTCCTCTGTAGGATCATGGCTGCAAGAAACACACGTTCAGGAGGTAGCAACAACGACAACCCAAACAACAATGACAATCCAAACAACAACGCTGCTGGAATAGCGGACCTACTCACCCAAATTATAATACATCTCGATGCTAGACGAACCAACAACGGAGAAGGTACTTCAAACAATGGACGAAAGCGACAGGAGGATCACCAGGGAAGCCGAGACCAGAATCAGCAAAACAAGAGGCAGCGAATAACCCAGAACTATGGGGCGACCAACCAGGGGCGCAAAAGATATACAGGTCCACATCCTTTGTGTACTCGATGTAATTATCATCACTTAGGAGACTGCCGAAAGTGTGGCAAATGTGGACAGACGGGCCACTTCGCGCGAAATTGCTCAAACAGAACTGGAAATCAAGGACAGAGAAAAGCATGTTACGAGTGTGGAAGTCTAGATCACCTTCGCAATACCTGTCCAAAGCTGAAAAGAACTCCCAATCAAGGAGGTAATCGTCCAAACCTGGCGTTGGCAATAGAAGGCCCACAAGATCAGAACATTGAAATTCCTCCCGCACGTGGTCGAGCATTCTATCTGGGCACCGAGGAAGCCCGCAACGCGTAACGGGTACATTCTTTTGAACAACCACCTTATTTCTGTTCGACATGATTTTGAGTGCATAACTTCCTCCCAATCTTTACCACGTTCACGACATTGATTAATTTGAGACCTATTAATATCGACCTTAGTTGTTATATATTTTGTTGATTTGATTTGATTGTGTAAGCAAATCCAATATCGAGCGAATCTTTCAAAAGACTTCATTCAAGGATGTTGATTCCTATCTTTCTAACAACTTGTTTCCTAGCTTGATCTAGTGACAGTTCTTGTTTGATGAGTTGCGAAAATCAAGCTAAGAGACAAGTTTACTCAAGTCGGTTTAGTTTAATCTCATGACAGTTCTTGTTTGATGAGTTGTGGGATTAAATTAGAATCGACTACCTAAAGGTCTTTTGAGAGCTACGTTCGATATTGGGCAAGTTTACCCTATCCAATCTAATCACGGGCACGTACTTAGTTGAATGGGGAACCTGTACGCATGGGCATTGATATGATCATTTAGACTGTTCGTATGAGCATGAACTTTTAGAACTCTTGTCGAGGTTCGGACCATAGTATCGTTAATCGAATCACGAGGACGTGATTCCGCTGACATGGGAAGAATGTCACAATTCTCAAATTCCGGTCATTTCTTAAATTATATATGCATCATATTAGTTCATTCATGGCATTTTATTTCACATTAACCGCGTAATTTTTTTTATATTAAATAAACGTTATCGCGTGAGTTATTATTTTGAGTATTTAATCCATTACTTTCAAAAATGATCCCGACATATTTTTATACTTACATTTAGTTGTAAAAACTATATTTTGAGTTTAACTAGTGTTTTGAATTTATTTGGTACATAAATCGTTAAAATTAAATTATTACGACGTTTTTCTTAAAAACTACACGAAAATTTTTATATCACTCAAATTTCACAAGGAATGTATTTTTACAATTTTTATTATCTCATTACACTCTACTTTGATCTATTAAAAATTACTTTCACCTAAAATTTCCTTAAATGCACTAAAGTATATTAAATCTTACAAGTTATCTTCACTTATACATTATGCTTACATTTTTATTTATACACATGATTTTAAAAAAATATATATATATAATATCTTGATATCCCTCCCCCTTGGACGACAAGGGGAGGGTTAGCATTAATTTGAAGCATGGTCTTGATTGTATTGATTCTTACACATTACATAAAGTCTTACATTTTCATTTTTTTCTCATCTCATTCAAATAATTCACAAGAGTTAGTAGCAAAGTTTCCTCTTGGTCTTTTTTTCTCTCCATGACCGGTTCTTCAAGAGGGTCTTCAAGGGATCACAAAATTTTTATCAAGTCCAAGTTATAAACAATCTAGATCATACTCTTTATTAGGTTTTGAAATAAAAACCAAGAGTGTTTAGGTTTAACCTTGTTACTTGCACCTCATCATATTCACTTGTAAGCATGTTTCTATCATTTTTCATGTTTCCTCTTCATTTCATATGTATCTTTTCATTTTTGGAGCAACATGCAAGACATATGTGATTTATACCATTTTTACTTGATTTTAGAGTTATATATATATTATGGTCATCCTATAATTATCCCCTTGGTATTCATTGGTCTTGATGGTGATTAGGAACCCATAACACCCTAAGAAGGTGTATGGTAGGATTAGATTAGTTTTGGAGTTGATTTGAAGGGATTAGAATAGGTTTTGTCCGAGAAAAACTATTTTCGATAACTATAAAATAGGTTCTGTCCTTGTTTTAATTTTCTGGAAAAACCGACAGTAGGCACGACTTTTTGGCCTTGATATTTAGAAAATATACTTTAAAACGAATCCGTGGCCGCTTGAACGGATTAAAACGGAGTTATAACGAAGAAGTTATGGATTTTACAAGTTTGACGACGAAAAATATACTTTTCAGAAATTTCAGCTTGTTGTTTTTACTTTGTCCGGGTCAAAAACGAGCCTTAAGCTTCACAAATTATTTCGACTTATCAAAAATATATTAGTATACTTTGATACGAAGCTAAGGACGTATTATACGTAGAAAACGGATTTGAAACAACAAAGATATACACGTTTTCATAAACTTGCCGTAACTATTATTTTCTGAAAAATTATATTATTTCTACGATACAAGTGTTACGGTAGCTGTAACATCCATGTTGAGGGCTGTTTTTAACCATGATGCAAAACTTTTTGGAGCGAATTGTCTTCTAATAAAATCAAGTTCACCAAGCATATTTTTCAATACAATTAGCTGTTTGTATAGCGGAGTTGTAATAAATTATTTACGGATGTTCAAACTTGGCCGAAACTCATTTTTTTTACACCACAATTAGCCAAAATCACTATCTTTAACCCTTATTATCTCTATGTTCGAGACCTTTTTGACGAAAACTCCTGAACTGAAACTTCTAGATTTCGATACAAACTTTCCAAAACCGTCGAGTTCGTTCTCTAACGTTTGACGTACACCATTTTACGACTAGTTTTCCAAAGCCATTTTTATCACTTTCATGAAAATTCCGACGACATTGTTTTGCGAAGAAAAGTGATAATTTCACTATAAATCATTATAAAACCATTGTAGGATGACATTTTGACGTAAAAACTTGTAAAGTGATTTTTGAAGGGTCAAGACGTCAAAAGAGTATTTTTCGACGATAAGTTATATTATTTTCAAAACTCGCAAATGGTATAAATAGCATACGAAATGCATGCATAACATCACATTGCAACTCATTACATATCATATCATTCGTAATAGGTCCCGGTTAAAGCATCACATCATACCTCAGTGTACTCACTCTTGTCATCACACCAGTTTACCAAGTGAGTAATCACAACCCCCCTTTTTACCGTTTTACTATATTTTGGGGCTGAATGCATGAGCCATACTTGAATTAAATTGATCCTTGCTTTTGTGAACTCTTTTAACTAGAACTTATGAACTCGAATCAAATCCTTGAACTTAATTACGAACCTATTACTTATTTGAACTTATTGAACCGTACATGCTATGACCCTTAAAGTCTCGCCTTATTGGTGGAGCGTACAAAGTCTCCCCTGTTCGGAGCATCACTATAAAGTCTCCCATGTTCGGAGCATCAACTTAAAGCCTCCCCGGTCCGGAGCAAAATGTCTCCCTATGGGAACGGAGCATTTTCAATTTAAGTCTCCCCTGTTCGGAGCAGTGCAAAGTCTCCCATGTTCGGAGCATCACTATAAAGTCTCGCCTTATTGGTGGAGCGTTCTCAATAATTCTCGCCTAGGTGGTCGAGTGACAAAGGAGTCTCCCTTGTTGGAGCAGTGCAAAGTCTCCCATGTTCGGAGCATCCCAGAATGATTATATACGTGGTGCAATATTGTGAACTATTATGACCGTTTATACTTGACTTTTAGACATACTACTTTTGGCAGTGGGTTGTGAACACACAGGTTGCAAGTTTTGTATGGGCGGAACTTGGAACTGAGTGGATTTACAATGCCTTTGCTTTGCGTACCATTTTCGTCGACCGAAAGCTTTGATTATTTCTTTCGAGTTTTCTTATTTTGCTAAACATGTTTACTCACCAACTATTTTCATAGTTGACCTGTTTTTCTCTCATGCATTTCAGGTGATCGTTAGTAAGCTTTTTCTACCAAGTCTTGCATAATGAAGCTTTCACTTGTCAATATAAATTATTATGTATAAAACATAATATTTTGGAATCTAAGCTTTGTAATATATTCGCCGATGTCGGCTAAACTGGTATTGTAATGGTGTAATATTTCTTTTTAATATTAATGTTGGTATGTTCTATTATCTTGTGCTTATGTTCCCTTCCGTTACACCTCGTGTTTCCGCCTCCGGCGAGGGTGTGACATATACCGAAGCATCACCTCACGACTGTAGACCGTTTGAGACACACTAAGCGTAATCCACGGGGAGTTACCGAAGTGACCTGCTGTCAGGGCTGTTTGATGTTGACCCTGGCAGGAGTTTCCATTCAATCACTGAGGATCACAGTAGTGAACCTCTCATAAATGTTCTCAACAGATTGCTAAGATCTGTGAAGGACTCGATAACGTACCACTGATTTTCTTATTATTGAACACCAAGTGATGAAATGTCAAGTGTACCTAAGAGATCTTTTGATGAATCTCGTGGCTCTAGACTCAATAGTGCGTTTTGGTTTTTCCTGAGCGGAGACTAGGGAGAGGGTCTCCTTCTTCAATATCAGCAATCTCTAAGAGAAAGCCGATAGATTATGTAGGGTTCCCTGTGAGAATGAAACAAGCTTCTGTTGAGAGAAACTTGAGTGGCTAAGAAGGTTTAGTGCATGCGTCACTGGGTCCATGACGGCTTTTATTCTTCAATACCGGCGTCATCAAGTGACAACCAGTAGCATATGAATTGAACCCGGTGTCTGCCCTAAGTTGAATAATTTGGAGGGCTATTTCTTTTCACCCTTTTCTTTGCATTTCTTTTTAATTCTTCAACTCCTTCTTTCTCCGATTCTCATTTTCTCCTTTTTATAATCGTACCTAAGGACTTCTAAGTACTAACTATTTGTGATGTCCTTGGGTAGATCCCTCCGGCTCTGGCGGATCATAGGACGGTTATTCCTAACCTTAGTCACCTTATAACTCCATGACTAACCTATGTTGCCATAAAACCAATTTTCAAGAAAATCTCTCACAATGGTTATGATTGTAAAACATTTTGTACCATTGTAAGAGTTTGATCTTTTGCAGAAATACTCCCCCTCCACATGTGCTTAAGAGTTTTTATGGAAATCTGCACAGTGAGGAAAGAGCGCTCACTTTATGAATTGATCAACTCAAGATAGACAATCCCCCGCGAGACACGGTTACGTTGCATAGTTAAAGAGTTACATTGACAGCTTTTAGGTGACAACTAGCTCTAATAACTACCTTGAAGGTGTAGACAAATCTCGAAAGGTTGTCAAACCCGTCAGAGTTCATGTCTACCAAGAGTTTCTCGAATGGTACATTCTATTCGGACAAGTCCTTTGCGAGACACGTTTACATCACTAGCGAACTAGCTTGAAATTATTACCCGTCTTGGACAAGTCTTTTCGAGTTACTAACAGTTAAGTATCGTCAATTCGTTGGTTAAGTCTATAGCGCAAAGATTCATTTGCATTTACACAACATATTTCTTATCACATAATTTTCTCCCCCTCAAAAATGGCATATAAAATGTTATTTTTGAAAAGTTGAGAATAAATATGACCATTTCGAGTGTTGCGGGAAGATGACCACTGTTAACAATTTGTGAACAAAGTTTTAATTCAAATACTCCTCCTCAACAAGTGATATAAACGGTTGAGGTTTTGAAAATCATAAGGAGAAGTACTTGTTCTTTTGAGAAAAACCTTGAAAAATGAAAGGTTTGATAGGTTTTACTCAAAAGTAAGAAGCTTTCGCTCCTTTTATAAGGATTGTGGCACTGAAGCGTACCACATGGTCCTTTCTTGACAAGAACGGGTTGTACACTGTTATGTGTGCACAAGCCATAGACATATATAATCACACATCCAAAGTTATAATGAAATAGAAACAGTTCAAGGGGTACCATGAAGTCCATCAATGTTTCCAGGAATGCGAACTGGACGTTGGTAGCCGGCGAGAGCAATCCTAGGACGACCGCCTACAAAGCTCTCCAGAGTTCTGAACTGGTCCCGTCGATAAAATCTTTCATCAATCTTTCTGATGATCCTCCTCACATCCCGTCTTTCCTTGGATTTCCATCGCTTTTGTGACCCAATACCTTCATGAATATCCTTCAACCTATAAGCCAATCCATCCCTAACCTTCTTCAATGTGTGATCCCCAAACTTGTGAAGATCTCTACACGCCATCAAGCATTTGCGATGTGTTTCACTAATGTAAACCACTCCGAATGGTTGGCTGATGAGTGTATGTTGTGAAAGCTGGTTAATGTCGGGAAGATCTAGCTGAGGTGGAGTGAAGTTGACACGGGTCTGATATGATTCAACTGCAAGCTGGAGATCTTCTACACGTTCTTTGATGACTATGCTTCTGATGAAGATAAGCAAGGACTTGATGAATTTACGTTGTACTTCAGTTGAAAATTGTCTCATGCGACCCTGTACTTTGGCAAGGTACATGTCTTCAATGTCGTTGATAGACAAATTCTCAAAGTCCGCTTCAGAGAATGCATAATCCCTTTCGTCTTGCCTTTTTGACCACAATATTCTTGAGAAAAGTGTAGTCCCATTTAGACGAAAGAGAAACATGTTTAATAGCCACGATTGCTTTAGTACTGAATACTTCATGTTGAGACTTCTGAACCTGGCAGCTTCTGTAGTAGATTCGTCGGCGTTCCGGCCAATGGTGAATCCCATACAATGCATCACGGTCATATACTTCCACATTGTTGGAGAACATGTGGTTAGCCCTTTCCTCGATGGCTATGCAGTTAGAGTATATGGCTGCCGGGAATGGAAGTGTCAGAGATGTAGCGTATTTCCTTGAACCATCGCCACCGTGTAGAAGAAATTCCAAGTCTTTGTTGAAGAAATATCGGAATGGAATCCTAGGCTGATCTGGTTGGCCAATTGTTGGTAGAGGTTTTGACCAGTCGGTGTAATATGGAGGGTTGTTCCGTTTGGTGAAGTCGATGTTTGCTTTTGGGTTGAGCCAATCCATGTTGTTAGACATAGCTCGTGCTATATTATCAAGGTGATACTCAATTTCAATAGCACTTTCCGAACTGTCTTTTAGAAGTTTAAATGCTTCATTCTTGATTCGCTTCAACTCGGATTTCGTCATCTTCTTCACATGGAATTTTTCTTGTAGTAGTTTCGAATGCTCCAATGTACTACATTCTGGAACCTCTTGACCTTCAGCTGGGTAGGGAGTGGAATCAACAAGCTTCGAGAACCATTCAAATTCAGTATCATCCTCGTCTAGCCATGATAAGACGTCAGTCATAGGCGCCTTCTGTGACACACGGTAAATTTTCACTAAAATTTAACTAATAATTAGTAATTTATTATTACTAAGCATAAGTCATTAAGCATGCATAAGCTTTGCCTGATCATTTGAGTAGTTAACTCGCATACAGTAGACTATTGCATCACTTTTGCATTCATATCATTTTATGAATATTTCATTTTTGTCTTATGATTTAATTTATAAGACGAGAGGTTATCTCGTTTTCCCCAGTGACCGACACTGCACGCGTACCGACACTATGATAAGGGCTTGATAAAACAAATGACAAATGTCCGTGATATAGAATATTACAAAGATAATAATATTTCAGACACGTAACTATAAGATACTACGTTATAAAAGTTATCAAACAATGATACTTCGGTCACAATTTAATATCGCGGGACACCAAGTATTTAACACACTTGCACTTAAATAAAGACCTATTATAAGGCTCAAACACAATTAAAACATAAGTAAACACAAGTACATACATGTACACAAATAAACATAAGTGTAATATACATATACACCCACATTTATATTTCCTTTATAAATAAAAACCTTTTATAAAATTTGAGATATAAACTCATTTGTCTTCTCTTCCCACACACGACAAAGGAAACACAAAAGCAGATAAAGAAGATTTCAATCTTCATCTCCAACCTCTAGACCTGCACCTCCTTTGTAGGTCGAATCTCCCAAAGAAGAAAACCCAACATGCTTCTTCCATCATCTCCTCTTCTCTCTTACCAAAACCTTGTAAGTTTTTGTCTCTCAAACCACTCCTTGAAGGCGCCAGCTATGACTCGAATGAATCCAAGAAGAGTCAAGACAAAGTCACCCAAGAGAAACATATCTCCACACCAATCTATCTTGAGCCAAAATCCAAGATTCGCCTAGGTTTTGGAAGTTAACAAAATTCGGCTTCAAACCAAGTCACAAGGAGAGAAAGATAGTCAAGTTCCTTCCCAAGATACTTCCTTTATCTCTAGTAGAGATGCAAACGCCCCAACTCAGTTTCCTCATCATTTTTACCAAAAACTAGGGTTTGTGAAACTTAGGGTTTTCAAAAATTGATTTGGGGGTTTTGCAATTGGGAGTGTATTGGAACTAAATCAAGTCTCATTTGGTCCGAACCCACGAAGCCACTTTGTTCCTCACCCATCACTCTCGAGTTGAGGTTATTCATTTTTCTTGTTGTAATGTTTTTATGTTGTTTTATGATATTAAGATGGAAAATTTTATCAAATAAATTGTTATACGATTTGGTTATATCGATTATAAATGTTCTTGGATTCCATGTCGAGTTGTGAGTTTGGTTATTTGAGATTTGAGTTTTACTTTGTTTTGTTAATCATGTTTCTGTCGAGTGGTATTAACCAAGAAAATAGAGAAGTTAAGTTTTATAAAAGTTGGATAATATGATTATGCAATAGGTGTTCTTGATGTATAATCTTGGTGTTTGGATAAATAATCTATGTTACTTGGACTTAAGTAGTCATTTGCAAATGGGTCCGTTTGCTTTCTGTCGAGGGTAAGGAACAAGAAAAAGTAGATGAGTCAAGTTTTGCAAAGTCTACTAGTAACCCATGTTGATACTCGCATTTTCAGTCGACATTCATGTCATTTAAAGTGTGTCGAACCTTGATATAACCTTGCTTAAACTTGAGAAACATGCTCGTCATCTTAATGTCTTGTGACTCAAATTTTAGTGGTGAACCTTGTGTCTAAGTCGCTAGGTATGAGAAGGGAGAAACTCAAGTCAAGAGTGCTCATGTGTTAAAATATATTTCGAGTAGTCTATGTCTTGTCAAGTTCCGTAAGAGTATAATGGTTGACGGGATGAGACCAAGTTGAAGTAGTACTCGACTAATGCATGGTATCATCACACATTTGCTCACATTTTTCTAGTTAATGATGTTAACCAAATCTAGTTCGAGTCAAGTCTTGTACATGATCATCTTCTCTTGTTAGCTTGTCTTTAGTAAGTACATAGTAGTCATCAAAATGGATGTACTTGAGGCTATAAAAGTGTGTCGACAACTTCGTTCTTTTGGTAGTACCATAGTAATGAGGTCACGATCACTAGTTGAGAGTTTCGGCTTCCTAAGTTGAAGCGTGAACGAAACAAGTAACTCGAGCCATAGTACTTACGTTACACGTGAAAGACAAAAAAGTGAACCTTTGCAATAAGAACCTGGAAATGAAATCACTTATAAGTCTTCTGTTAGCAAGGATGTAGTGCCAATGATGGACCAGCCCTCCTTCCTTTTGTTTCCTTTCCTCTCGTTGAAACCATCACACCGGGCCAGGCCCAAGATTTGGTACCATATTGACATCTAAAATGGGCCGCAGCCCATGGTTTATTATGTAGTACCTGTTAGTATATCAAGAGTAGTCGAACAAAGTAATACCCGGAACGAGTTAACTGATGACAAATAACGAAAACCATTCTTCGTTTATTCTTTCTTTTCACTTCGTTATGTATTGTCTTAACGCCAATTATGTATACAAGTCATAACTTAACGAAAAATGTATGAACGTTTGGCATAAACAACAAGTATTTTAAAAACATGATTCACGTAGTAATTAACGACAATGTGTAAATGAATGTATGACAAGTGAACTTCTCATTTGAACTATATATATATATATATATATATATATATATATATATATATCAAGAACAAGTCTTAATAAATAAATAAAGACCACTACTTTATTTTGTCACTTAAGAAATTTGATAGTCTCCAAATGTAACTCAAGCATTTTCTAAACACAATTAGAAAATAAATTGATTACAATTTTGACAATACCATTTGTGTTAACTTGAACAAGTATATATACATTTATATACTTACTAATGGAACATTGTAATTATTTATCAAATCAAACTTTGAATTTCAAAATCATATTAATGTCAATATGAAAAGTATATATATGTACTTCGTATACTTACTATTAAAAATCATTTTAATAATTTTTACAAACTAAAGTTTAGTTTTAATATAATTAAACTATTTTGAGTAAGCGATACTTAAAACAACGAACTAAAACATTGCCCTCCTTATCTAGGTCGCGTGTCGGTGCCGTTTCACAACAATCACTAATCCCACTTTTGGATTGCACATTTGCTAAGGTGAGTTTTCATAGCCCCTCTTTTACTTGATAAACTGTTTTTATACATTTGGGGTGAGAAATATGCAAAACCTTTTTATGGACCTAAACTCTTGCATGATTACTATTACGTGGTTTAGCCTAAGCCTTTATGTCCCTAGAGAATGCCCTTTTTCATGAACCGTCAATTCCCCATTGGGAAACGCGAATGTTATAAATAGATCTATTGAGGGTGACTCCTCCGTTCGGTTGGCCATGCTTAGGCCAAGGCGAAACGTATACCATGTCGGAACCGAGTGTTGAGGGACAAAACACACGCAATGGGCTTATATATTGTATAATATCATTTAGCATACAGAAACTGTCGTAGTATCGGTTGCATGAACTTAGAGCTAACGTAATAGACATTCATCCATATATCATTATATTCGTTGTAATGATTATATGACTTTGCTTATGGTCCAAACTTACTATTTTTAACTTAAACCTATGAACTCACCAGCTTTTAGCTGACCTTTTTAGCATATTTTCTCAGGTGCTTAGTTGTGATCATGGATGCAAGGCAAGAGGCGGATAAATGGTCGTAGTAATTTCTAAAGAAGTGTTTTTACACAAAAAATGATGTTTTTATATTGGGACCACTGAACTTATGGGATGTGCCTATTTATCTAAACAATGTTGTAAGAAAATGTTTTAAACTACTTTATGAAATTAAACGGAGTATGTATTCCGTTCTTTATTACTTGTGTTGTGATTCACCAATTTCGTAACGCTCCCAAATAACACGTATGCTTCCGCTAAACAAATTTGGGGGTGTTACAGATTGGCATCAGAGCCAGGGTTATAGAGAACTAGGTACATATAAACCCTAAACTATAACTACTTTTTACAAAAACATCGTACTACGACCGTCAGTTGCCGCTTGCCTTACTTGCCATTTTACTTAAGAGTTCATTTAAATAGGATTACATGTTTTATTTCCTATTTACTAATGCACTATTTCATATTCATCATGAGTATATTTTTCCACATACTTACACATATGCACCGTCTTGTCACAAACCATGCCTTCACCAGCCTTCCCTCACGATGTTCAGGAGGACATCCTACTTGCACACTCACCTACCATCCATCAGCTTGCACACTTGGCCACTGATCCATACATTCATGCCACACTAGCAGCTCAGCCAGTCATTGCACCTACTCCATCTGTACCGACCCTTACCACCACTCCATCAGATTTTTTGACATGCAAGCGAAAACCCCGCATGATTGTGAGAGTACCTGGATATAGAGAGCGGTATTCATTCATGCCTGCACTAGCTTCTCGGATGACCCGCGCTGCCTACATGGGTCCTTCCACTACTTCAGACTCACTGACACCATCATCCACTGAGTCACCACCTCACCAGAGACTCAGGAGAGCTACTGATTCCTACTCAGATGAAGACCCGTAAGAAGATCCGGAAGAAGACCCGGAAGAGGATCCGGAGGAGGAGCTACCTGAGCCTATGCCGATTGAGAGTGTCCCTGGACATGTTAGCACAACAGCAGATATGGATACACTGGGTCTGGAGATTGTCCAGAGTATTCAGGAGTTAGGACAGAACTCCAGGATGGCTCAGAGATTGAGCGAGGACATGGACATTGATGCACCATTTGGGTTAGGACAGCGAGTTGCTTTCCTCCGCAGCCAGGAGGAGAGTGATAAGATTGCTTGGAGGGATATTAGTTGTTTGGTCAGTTCTGTACCACATATCGCGAGTCCGAGCTACAGTCCATCATCACCTTCATTCATACCATCTGCATCAGACATGGAGCGCCTTGCTCACGCCACTAGACAGCTTGAGACGATTGAGGTAGTTGCACCGAGTGAGGCACAACCTGTGCCGGACCCATCTCTAGATGATGAGGAACTGACTCTTACTGAGAGAGTGCTTATTCAGTTGGATTCTCATGAGACCTTGCTAGGGGTCCATACTGATCAGTTGGAGAGAGTCGATCCAGCACGCTTGCAGGCTTGCGAGCAGCGTGTTGAGGGTTTAGACCGCGTCACAGATGTGTTGTTTGAGAGTATGGAGCTAGAGAGGCATGAGAGGATTCGGTTGGGTTTCAGATTTGAGGCTCAGGCCGAGGATGTTAGAGAGTTGGACATCAGAGCACGAGCCTTGGGCAGAGGTCAAGCCCAGATGCACGACCGACTTGAGGAGCTAGAGCGCATCCCGTAGATGGCTAGAGATACTGCCAGAGAGGAGTGGCAAAGGACCACAGGTTTGGAGTCCATGCTGGCCTCTCAGATGAGGCGCATCGCTAGTTTGGAGGATACGCAGCGAGAGTTAGTTGCTACCATTGAGCGACTACGTACCGAGCGTGGACATCCTTAGATCTTATTGCATGATGTATCACACTAAATTGGATTATAACAGTTAGTGTTAGTTATTACTCTTGTACTTCAGTTGTATTTCCGTTGTATTTCCGTTGTATTCCCGTTGTATTTCAGTGGTATTCCACCTAGTATCTCATCATGTACTTTAGGAACCTTGTAACCGAAATTCTATCTATGTCAAACTTATTTTCCTATCCAATTGTCCTTTCTTTTATAGATTACTCATACGACCTATCTGCGATAACTACACTATTGCTTGGCACTTACCTTGTTTAAAAGGTTCTATATCTCATCACCTTTCTTACTGCAGAAATGCCGCCAAAACGAAGATCGAACCGTACCAACCATGGTGGAGCTTCCAATGCTCCTATTCCAGCGAGAGTTACTCGCAACCAAGCTGCAAACGCTGCTATTCCAAACAGAGTCACACGCGATCAGACTGCTGAAGCCACTACTCCTGTTAGGGCTACTCCAATCCAACCTACCATGAATCAAGCTATGATAGACCAACTAGTCAATGAGCGAGTGAATGCCGCTTTAGCTGCAGCAAACCACTCGTCTACTAATGCTGGAACTTCGAGACCACCCACCCACAGCCGCACTTGTACTTATCAGGACTTCTGTAAGACCATGACTGGAGGCTTTAGTGGAACTGAAGGAGCTGTCGGTCTGACTAGATGGATCGAGAAGCTCGAGACTGTGTTCCAAATTTGCAATTGTGAAGAAGAGGCTAAGGTTAAGTACGCATCATTCACTTTCACTGATGCTGCCTTGACCTGGTGGAACAATTTTCTGAAATCTGCTAGTATCGATGTTGCCTATGCCATGCCATGGGAGAGCTTCAAGGAGATGGTACTTCGAAAGTAATGTCCTCGTAATGAGATCAAGAAACTCGAGCATGAGTTTTGGAACCTCAAAGTTCAAGGCACCAATATGGCTGCTTATAACCAGCGTTTTCAAGAACTAGCCTTGTTGTCCCCTGAAATGGTTCAAACTGAGACCCGATTGTTGGAGAGGTACATCGGAGGACTGCCCCAATCTATCAAGGGCAATGTCACCACTTCTAAGGCTGCTGACCTTCACGAAACCATCGAAGTAGCCAACAAACTCATGGACCAAGTGATTGAGGATTCCATGGACAAAGTGGTTGACAATAAGAGGAAATGGGATGACCACTCCCGAAGCTACAACAACAATGGGTACCGTGGCAACAACAGTGGGAACAGCAACAACAATCAAAACAAAAGGCAAAATGTTGCTAGAGTATATGCAGCTGGGATTGAAGAAAGGAAACCGTACGCAGGGACTTCACCATTGTGTAACCGATGCACTCTGCATCACAAGGGACAGTGTACAGTCAACTGCCGTAACTGTCAGAAAATCGGACACTTGACCAGAAACTGCAGGTCCAAGTCATTGGCGACGGTTCAAACAGCACCAGCTCAGGACCCAAAAGCTGCTATAACTTGCTTTGGTTGTGATGAGAAAGGGCATTATAAGAATGAATGCCGAAAGACCAGAAACCATGGCAATGGAGGAAATCAAGGGAACCGAGGAAATAAAGGAAGCCATGGGAATGGCAGGATTCAGGGAAATGTTGGACAGTCGAGTAACCAGGGAAATGGAGAAGGAGCTCGAGGAAGAGTCTATGCTGTGACCAAAGTGGAAGCTCAGGAAGACTCGAATGTTGTGACGGGTACGTTCCTTATAAATAACCGTTATGCATCCATATTGTTTGATACGGGATCCGATAGGAGTTTTGTTTCTAATGCATTTAGTCCACTACTCGATATTGCCCCAACTGCATTAGGAAATGCATACAATGTGGAACTAGCTAACGGTAACATAGAAAGAGTAGATACCATCATAAGAGGTTGCACCCTGAATCTGTTAAACCACCCATTCAATATCGACTTGATACCAGTAGAATTGGGAAGTTTTGACGTCATCATCGGGATGGATTGGTTATCAAAATACCATGTTGCCATCATTTGTGACGAGAAACTCGTCCAAGTACCCTATGGAGATGAAGTCCTAACTATAGAAGGAGACAGAAGTGATAGAAGAAACGCTTCAAGACTACATGTCATTTCCTGTACCAAGGTGTTGAGGTGTATCGAGGAAGGATGCCACATCTTCCTAGCACAAGTCACCGGAAAGGATGAAAAAGAAAAGGAAGAAAAACGTCTGGAAGACGTACCAATAGTGAGAGAATTTCCTGAAGTCTTTCCTGAAGACTTGCCAGGACTCCCGCCAACCCGACAGGTTGAATTTCAAATCGATTTAGTACCTGGTGCCGCGCCCGTGGCAAGAGCACCTTATCGATTAGCTCCAACGGAACTCCAGGAGTTATCAAACCAGTTGTCGGAACTTGCGGAAAAATGGTTCATTAGACCGAGCTCATCACCATGGGGAGCACCAGTCCTATTCGTCAAGAAGAAGGACGGAACTTTCAGAATGTGCATCGACTATCGAGAGTTGAATAAACTAACCATTAAGAACCGTTACCCACTCCCGAGGATCGATGACTTATTCGATCAACTTCAAGGTTCAAGTGTTTATTCAAAAATCAACTTAAGGTCCGGATACCATCAACTAAGAGTTCGGGGAGAAGACATTCCCAAAACTGCCTTCAGAACTCGTTATGGACATTACGAGTTTCAATTCATGCCTTTTGGGTTAACCAATGCGCCAGCTGTGTTCATGGACCTCATGAACCGAGTGTGTAAACCCTACCTGGATAAATTTGTGATCATATTCATTGACGATATCCTAATTTATTCCAAGAGTGTGAAAGAACACGAGGAGCATCTTATATTGATCTTAGAATTGTTGAAGAAGGAAGAACTGTATGCAAAGTTCTCGAAGTGTGAATTTTGGATATCGACTGTGCAATTCCTAGGTCATGTAATCGACAGCCAAGGTATTCATATAGATCCCGCTAAGATCGAGTCAATAAAGGATTGGGCGACACCCACAACCCCTACTGAAATTCGCCAATTCTTAGGACTCGCTGGGTATTACAGAAGATTCATTGAAGGTTTCTCAAAGAATTCCAAATCTTTAACCAAGCTAACCCAGAAAAACACCAAGTTTGACTGGGGAGAAAAAGAAGAAGAATCTTTTTAACTCCTTAAAGAAAAGTTATGTAGTGCACCTATCTTGGCCTTACCTAAAGGTAGTGAAGACTATGTTGTTTATTGCGACGCTTCACATAAAGGGATAGGAGCGGTACTAATGCAAAGAGAGAAGGTGATAGCATACGCCTCTCGCCAATTGAAGACTCACGAGAAGAATTACACAACGCACGACCTGGAGTTAGGATCAATTGTGTTCGCACTCAGAATTTGGAGACATTATTTATATGGCACGAAGTGTGTTGTATACACCGATCACAAAAGTCTACAACACATTTTAGATCAGAAAGAGCTGAACATGAGACAACGCCGATGGTTGGAATTACTCATTGATTACGACTGCGAGATTCGTTACCATCCGGGTAAAGCGAATGTAGTTGCTGATGCTCTGAGTAGAAAAGAGCGACCAAAACCTCTTAGAGTCAGATCTTTGGGTATGACAATCAGTTCACCTCTTCCATCCAAGATTCTGGAGGCACAATCAGAAGCACTCAAAGAAGAAAATCGCCCGAATGAGAACCTTTACGGAATGCCAGAAAGTGAAAATGGATTCGTAAAAAGGTCAGATGGAATCTTGTGTTTCAAGGAGCGAAGTTGGATTCCACTTTACGGGGGAATTCGCGATATCATTATGCACGAATCTCATAAATCTAGATACTCCATCCACCCAGGATCCGACAAGATGTATCTCGATCTAAAGAAATTGTACTGGTGGCCAAACATGAAAGCCGACATTTAAACATATGTCAGCCGGTGTTTAACCTGTTCAAAAGTCAAAGCCGAACACCAGAGACCCTCAGGTCTACTAGTACAACCCGAAATTCCCGAATGGAAATGGGAACGTATAACAATGGACTTTATCACTAAGCTACCTAAAACCTCTAAAGGCTACGACACTATTTGGGTAATAGTTGACCGTCTCACCAAGTCAGCACATTTTCTACCGATGAAAGAAAGTGACGGAATGGACAAACTTGCACAACTATACCTGAAGGAAATCATCGCGCGTCATGGTGTACCAACCTCCATCATCTCGGACAGAGATAGCCGTTTCACCTCAAATTTCTGGAAATCGCTTCAAGATGCCTTAGGATCTAACCTCGACATGAGCACCGCTTACCATCCTCAAACTGATGGGCAAAGCGAAAGGACCATTCAAACACCGGAGGATATGCTAAGATCATGTGTGATATACTTTGGAAATGGCTGGGATAAGCACTTGCCATTAGCCGAGTTTTCTTACAACAACAGCTATCACACAAGCATCAAAGCCGCACCATATGAAGCACTCTATGGTCGGAAGTGTAGGTCACCTGTGTGTTGGGCCGAAGTTGGAGAAAGTCAACTTACTGGTCCGGAGTTAATTCAAGAAACTACTGAGAAGATTGTACAAATCAAAAATAGACTGCAAGCAGCTCGTGACCGTCAAAAGAGCTACGCGGATAAAAGAAGGAAACCACTTGAGTTTCAAGTGGGAGATAAAGTTATGCTCAAAGTTGCGCCATGGAAGGGCGTAATCCGTTTTGGAAAACGTGGAAAGTTAAATCCTCGTTACATTGGACCTTTCAAAATTCTTGCAAGAATCGGACCGGTAGCATACCGACTCGAATTACCATAAGAACTCAGCTCTGTACACAACGTGTTTCACGTATGCAACTTGAAGAAATGTCTTTCTGACGAAACTCTTGCTATTCCCTTGGAAGAAATCCAAGTTGACGAAAGATTGAATTTTGTCGAGGAACCCATTAAAATTATGGATAGAGAGATCAAACGGCTTAAGCAAAGCCGCATTCCTATCGTCAAAGTCCGTTGGAACTCTCAAAGAGGTCCAGAATACACGTGGGAGCGTGAAGACCGATTCAAGCGTAAATACCCACATCTCTTCACTACTCCAGCAAGTAATTCTAACTGAAAACCGAGGACGGTTTTCTCTTCTAAGGCGGGGAGGATGTGACACACGGTAAATTTTCACTAAAATTTAACTAATAATTAATAATTTATTATTACTAAGCATAAGTCATTAAGCATGTATAAGCTTTGCCTGATCATTTGAGTAGTTAACTCGCATACAGTAGACTATTGCGTCACTTTTGCATTCATATCATTTTATGAATATTTCATTTTTGTCTTATGATTTAATTTATAAGACGAGAGGTTATCTCGTTTTCCCCAGTGACCGACACTACACGCGTACCGACACTATGATAAGGGCTTGATAAAACAAATGAAAAATGTCCGTGATATAGAATATTACAAAGATAATAATATTTCAGACACGTAACTATAAGATACTACGTTATAAAAGTTATCAAACAATGATACTTCGGTCACAATTTAATATCGCGGGACACCAAGTATTTAACACACTTGCACTTAAATAAAGACCTATTATAAGGCTCAAACATAATTAAAACATAAGTAAACACAAGTACATACATGTACACAAATAAACATAAGTGTAATATACATATACACCCACATTTATATTTCCTTTATAAATAAAAACCTTTTATAAAATTTGAGATATAAACTCATTTGTCTTCTCTTCCCACACACGACAAAGGAAACACAAAAGCAGATAAAGAAGATTTCAATCTTCATCTCCAACCTCTAGACCTGCACCTCCTTTGTAGGTCGAATCTCCCAAAGAAGAAAACCCAGCATGCTTCTTCCATCATCTCCTCTTCTCTCTTACCAAAACCATGTAAGTTTTTGTCTCTCAAACCACTCCTTGAAGGCGCTGGCTATGACTCGAATGAATCCAAGAAGAGTCAAGACAAAGTCACCCAAGAGAAACATATCTCCACACCAATCTATCTTGAGCCAAAATCCAAGATTCGCCTAGGTTTTGGAAGTTAACTAAATTCGGCTTCAAACCAAGTCACAAGGAGAGAAAGATAGCCAAGTTCCTTCCCAAGATACTTCCTTTATCTCTAGTAGAGATGCAAATGCCCCAATTTAGTTTCCTCATCAATTTTACCAAAAACTAGGGTTTGTGAAACTTGGGGTTTTCAAAAATTGATTTGGGGGTTTTGCAATTGGGAGTGTATTGGAACTAAATCAAGTCTCGTTTGGTCCGAACCCATGAAGCCACTTCGTTCCTCACCCATCACTCTCGAGTTGAGGTTATTCATTTTTCTTGTTGTAATGTTTTTATGTTGTTTTATGATATTAAGATGGAAAATTTTATCAAATAAACTGTTATACGATTTGGTTATATCGATTATAAATGTTCTTGGATTCCATGTCGAGTTGTGAGTTTGGTTATTTGAGATTTGAGTTTTACTTTGTTTTGTTAATCATGTTTTTGTCGAGTGGTATTAACCAAGAAAATAGAGAAGTTAAGTTTTATAAAAGTTGGATAATATGATTATGCAATAGGTGTTCTTGATGTATAATCTTGGTGTTTGGATAAATAATCTATGTTACTTGGACTTAAGTAGTCATTTGCAAATGGGTCCGTTTGCTTTCTGTCGAGGGTAAGGAACAAGAAAAAGTAGATGAGTCAAGTTTTGCAAAGTCTACTAGTAACCCATGTTGATACTCGCATTTTCAGTCGACATTCATGTCATTTAAAGTGTGTCGAACCTTGATATAACCTTGCTTAAACTTGAGAAACATGCTCGTCATCTTAATATCTTGTGACTCAAATTTTAGTGGTGAACCTTGTGTCTAAGTCGCTAGGTATGACAAGGGAGAAACTCAAGTCAAGAGTGCTCATGTGTTAAAATATATTTCGAGTAGTCTATGTCTTGTCAAGTTCCGTAAGAGTATAATGGTTGACGGGATGAGACCAAGTTGAAGTAGTACTCAACTAATGCATGGTATCATCACACATTTGCTTACATTTTTCTAGTTAATGATGTTAACCAAATCTAGTTCGAGTCAAGTCTTGTACATGATCATCTTCTCTTGTTAGCTTGTCTTTAGTAAGTACATAGTAGTCATCAAAATGGATGTACTTGAGGCTATAAAAGTGTGTCGACAACTTCGTTCTATTGGTAGTACCATAGTAATGAGGTCACGATCACTAGTTGAGAGTTTCGGCTTCCTAACTTGAAGCGTGAACGAAACAAGTAACTCGAGCCATAGTACTTACGTTACACGTGAAAGACAAAGAAGTGAACCTTTGCAATAAGAACCTGGAAATGAAATCACTTCTAAGTCTTCTGTTAGCAAGGATGTAGTGCCAATGATGGACCAGCCCTCCTTCCTTTTGTTTCCTTTCCTCTCGTTGAAACCATCACACCGGGCCAGGCCCAAGATTTGGTACCATATTGACATCTAAAATGGGCCGCAGCCCATGGTTTATTATGTAGTACCTGTTAGTATATCAAGAGTAGTCGAACAAAGTAATACCCGAAACGAGTTAACTGATGACAAATAACGAAAACCATTCTTCGTCTATTCTTTCTTTTCACTTCGTTATGTATTGTCTTAACTCCAATTATGTATACAAGTCATAACTTAACGAAAAATGTATGAACGTTTGGCATAAACAACAAGTATTTTAAAAACATGATTCACGTAGTAATTAACGACAATGTGTAAATGAATGTATGACAAGTGAACTTCTCATTTGAACTATATATATATATATATATCAAGAACAAGTCTTAATAAATAAATAGAGACCACTACTTTATTTTGTCACTTAATAAATTTGATAGTCTCCAAATGTAACTCAAGCGTTTTCTAAACACAATTAGAAAATAAATTGATTACAATTTTGACAATACCATTTGTGTCAACTTGAACAAGTATATATACATTTATATACTTACTAATGGAACCTTGTAATTATTTATCAAATCAAACTTTGAATTTCAAAATCATATTAATGTCAATATGAAAAGTATATATATGTACTTCGTATACTTACTATTAAAAATCATTTTAATAATTTTTACAAACTAAAGTTTAGTTTTAATACAATTAAACTATTTTGAGTAAGCGATACTTAAAACAACGAATTAAAACATCGCCCTCCTTATCTAGGTCGCGTGTCGGTGCCGCTTCACAACAATCACTAATCCCACTTTTGGATTGCACATTTGCTAAGGTGAGTTTTCATAGCCCCTCTTTTACTTGATAAACTGTTTTTATACATTTGGGGTGAGAAATATGCAAAACCTTTTTATGGACCTAAACTCTTGCATGATTACTATTACGTGGTTTAGCCTAAGCCCTTATGTCCCTAGAGAATGCCCTTTTTCATGAACCGTCAATTCCCCATTGGGAAACGCGAATGTTATAAATAGATCTATTGAGGGTGACTCCTCCGTTCAGTTGGCCATGCTTAGGCCAAGGCGAAACGTATACCATGTCAGAACCGAGTGTTGAGGGAAAAAACACTCGCAATGGGCCTATATATTGTATGATATCATTTAGCATACAGAAACTGTCGTAGTATCGGTTGAATGAACTTAGAGCTAACGTAATAGACATTCATCCATATATCATTATATTCGTTGTAATGATTATATGACTTTGCTTATGGTCCAAACTTACTATTTTTAACTTAAACCTATGAACTCACCAGCTTTTAGCTGACCTTCTTAGCATATTTTCTCAGGTGCTTAGTTGTGATCATGGATGCAAGGCAAGAGGCGGATAAATGGTCGTAGTAATTTCTAAAGAAGTGTTTTTACACAAAAAACGATGTTTTTATATTGGGACCACTGAACTTATGGGATGTGCCCATTTATCTAAACAATGTTGTAAGAAAATGTTTTAAACTACTTTATGAAATTAAATGGAGTATGTATTCCGTTCTTTATTACTTGTGTTGTGATTCACCAATTTCGTAACGCTCCCAAATAACACGTATGCTTCCGCTAAACAAATTTGGGGGTGTTACACCTTCTTCTTCTTCTTCTTTGGCCTAGAGGAGGATTCTGGTTTCTTGGTTGTGTCAGGAGAGATGGGTTGTTGTTGGGGCTCAGAGACTTCTTCATCGTCACCACCCGTATACTCAAACTGATCACCGGTTTTCTGAGTCTGGGGTGGTAACTCAGAATCCTGAGGTTTTTCAGTAGAAGAGCGAGAAGGAGATCGTCTTGGTGGTGAGGTCCTTCAGGGTGGAGGTGGCATTGAGGAAGATTCACCAGATTTCTTTGGACGTTTAGGTGCAGAGTCTTTGTCCTTATCATCATCATCTCTTGGTCGTTTTGGTTGACTTGTTGATTCTTTGCATGAAGTCCTGAGTTGATAGTCTAATAGAGTCTCAAAAAACTTAGCTTCATCCGAAGTGAAGGATCCAGCTCTTTTTGACATTTGCATCACCAATTTAGCGATTAACTCAGTTTCAGAAAGGTCAGATTCTTTGCTCATTATATTTTTAACCAATGCAACGATGTTTGGAGTAAGTTGTCTGGAGAATACTTCTCGAGTCACACCGGGGACAGTATCGAGAAGAAACTTGTGAGTATATTCTCTTGCCGTCTTTTCCAATTCCTTTTGGAAACCTCCTTTGATAAACTGCTGGATTTGTTCCCTTTCTGTCAACAACTCTTTTATCCCGTCTTGAAGAAAGTTGATTCTGTCAGCAAGTTGATTCAGCTTTTTGTTGGTAACATCCTTCTTCCGTACTTGCTTGGCAGCCTTAACAATCCTTGTTTTAGCCCGGGATAACCAAGAGTCTGTTGGTTTCTTCACAGATTTGGATGTTGATTTGGTTGATCTTTTTTATGATGGTGGTGAGGAGTGAGAAGATGAGTCCGATGATGATGAGATGTGAGGAGACTCCGGGTCCTTTGGTGGTTCAGAAGTTTCCTTCTTTGAGTGTGTAGGACTATCCAGAAGAAACTTATCATAATCAACATCTTTATCTTTCTCGGACTTTTCAGTTTCTGGTTCTTCAATGTCATACTCAGTAGAATCTTCCACGCGCTTTTGTTGTTGCTCCAAAGTGGTGGCACCAGTTCCCTTATCGGGTCGATTAACCGCATCAGGATCTGGTGTAGGTTGAACTTCACCACTTGACCCTCCGGGGCCACCCATTTGATCCTTAGCAAATTCTTTCGCAACGTGTTAGAGTGTAACGAATTTGAACTTCCTCCTGTAATCAGTTTCCAGAGGCTCTTCATCTGATTCTTCTTCTTCTTGTTCATCTACTGGAGTCTTTCCTTTTCCTTTATCTGCCGGTGGACTAGGAGGTTTCGGTACTAATGGAGTGTCATCCTTTGTAGTTTCAGAATAGGTAATCTCTTCATCTGATTCAGTACCCTCAGATTCCTCGTCTGTTAGCTTTCTTTACGGTTCAGACTTGGGAATAGGAATAGGAACAGCTTACTTAGATGGAACTTTCCTTTTGTGTGGAGGATTCCTTTTGGGGAACTTCCTCTGACTCTCAGTGCTTGCAGCACTCCCTGCACTTCCTCTTCTGGTTTTTCTTGTAGGAGTACCAGAAGATTTTTCATCAAGAAAGCCAACTTTGTTCTCTTTCACAGCTGCCATATATCTTTTATAAGAGTAGAGCTATTTGAGTTCATCTGAGAGAAGGAGATCCGGCAACACAACACCTTGTTTCTTGGTAGTTGACTCCTTAAATCTGACTGTTAGAGTGGGTTCGGACAACACGTCAAGATTGTCGGGGTCATTGATTCTCTTGGGGATATCAGAATTGAGTCCAAGAGCTCTTTGGATCAACAGTTTTGTGTATATGATATAAGGAATCTTTGAGCCAAGCTTTTTGAGGAATGTCATAATGTCATCCCATATCAGAGCTTCAACTTCGATGTGCTTCATGTTGATCAGAGCCCAAAAGATTTGCATTTCCATGAGCTTAGGATGCTCATAGCCATTGTCACGACCAGAAATAGATTTTGTGATGATGATATAAAGGGTTCTCCAAGGCTGAGGAATGTTCTTAAGATCCACGTGAGAATGCTTATTAATAACCCCTGAAGCTTCGTCATACCCAATATCAATCAAGAATTGCAGAACCGTCTCTTCAGTAGGTGTGGCATTGAATTCGGTTGGCTCGATGTCAGGAATGAGAAGAACAACCCTTAAGTCTGCATGTGTGATGGTAACTTGTTTGTGATTGAGTGTCACTGTTACCGCACTTTGACCTTTGACCCTCTGCATTGTATTCCAGAATTGCTGTGTGTAGATCTCCGGAACAGTGGCAGAGTTGGTGAGCATGTTCTGATAAGGATGGTTCTTCAGAATATCAACAGCAATGAGACAAGAAGATTTTGAATAGGTGAGGGTTTCAAATTCAACACGAAGGTTGTTCTTTCCAATCTTCATTGGATAGCCATGAGGGAAGATATCAGCAATGGTGAGAATGTTTGGTGCATCCACATTCATTTGAGCTTCCATGTCGTGATCTGAAACACATTTAGCCAAAAGAACCAACATATCGAAAGACATAATGTTAGTCAATAGAAGGTTTTATTGTCTACTTATTGAATGAGATATGTTAATGATTGTTACGAGTCCAAAGTCACTTGTTTGTTCAATAGTCCAATGACGTCGAGAAACGTTTCGTGAGTTAGTTAACTTTAAGTTTTAAAGTTTATGTTATCACTTATTTTCCACAACATATTAAACGTTTAAGCTTATTAGTGACGTTTATTGGTTTCGTGACGTTATGATTTATTTATTCACAAGTTTGCACGCTTAACAATTCATAATGAAGGTTTGATCAAGGCTTAGGCGTAGAAATGGTAGCTTATGCGTAAACAGAAGTTATACGCGTAGACACAAGCTTATGCGTAGGATCCTGACTTACGCGTAAGAAATATTACGCGTAGGAACAGGGGACCTTATGCGTAGAGCTTACGCGTAAGCGCATATAAAACCTTACGCGTAAGGCTTACTCATAAGAGTAGACCTTATGCGTAGAGGTCACTGTTTACGCATATCCTTCACAGGATACGCGTAGTCCCTTTGTAGAACCTTACGCGTAAACGCTACGGATAAGATTTCTCTTACGCATAACCTTCTACGCGTAAGGTGATCCTTATGCGTAGATGTTCAATAACCTTTATTCTGATTATTACGTGATGTAAACCTGAAATAAAATCATCATAACATCAATATTGACACATTCATTCATTCTAAAATAGATCATGGCATGAAAACTTATCAAACAATTTATGCGTAAAAAGTCTTACGCGTAAGACTAAACCCTAACGTTCATGAATTACGCATATGAAATTTAGCCATAGGATTTGCACCAAAGTTTTTCTGGTAAGTCTAGGAAGCCTATAGAGTTGTTTTATCCAAGTTTTAACATCAAACAAGTCATGAATCAAAAAATACCCAAACCGTATGAACATAAACCCTAAATTTCAATTTATGAATCATTAGTGTTTCTGGGTGAAATCTGGGCCTAGATATGATCAATTAAACTTGACAACAACCTATTATAACAATCTTTATTACCAAAAACATTCACATATGAAAACACCCAAACCCACGCATAAACCCTAATTTCCAAAATCCATCAATTCGTGTATCTGGGTGCATTTTGAGGATAAAAATGATATCATTGATGTAATAGAAACGTTTTGACACTATCTTTTTAACCACAAACACACAATCTTAATCATGTGTTCATACGCATATGCGTAGAACACAAAATCAAGCATATACACCATTTTGACCGTTGGATTGATGAAAAAATCAAAACCATTGTTTGAAAACATGTAAGAAACATTAAACCACTTACGAAATTATGATCCAAAACACGGATTTGTTGAACGATTCTTAGGCGTAGGATGAGTTAGTTGTGTGTAATAAATGTGAAGTGAAGGTTAGGTGGAGAGTATATTAGAAAAATACTTTAAGCTTTTGACAGTTTTAGTCCCTTCACCTTTTCCATTTTCATTCAAAGCTTTTTAACTTCCATTTTGGTTACCAAATGAAGAATACTTGGAAATTACTTTGACGACACTCCCCCTCGACTTAAGAAATAATGAAAGGTTATAAATTTTAGTCCGAGGAGTGTCAGTAAACCAGAAATGTGACCACCAATATTAAAGAGACAACCAGGATAAGGTAACATGCAAGTACACAGTTATTTTGAAACAGTTTAGTGTTAAATTTTCTCCCCCTCAACACTTGATCGGAAAAAATACTGAATTTTAAAAGATTATAGTGTTGACGGAAGAAATGTACTTGCAATGTTAAGAGAAAAATAGATAGAAGAATATTTTTTGTTGATTTATCTGATTTTGTATTTTGTTTTTGAAAAATATTTACAAAAGAGATTTTGGTGTTTGACTGGTTTTTTAAGACTGTTTTAATAGTTCATCCAATTCCTCTTGAGTCAAACACCGCATACCAATCCGGTGGACCAACTCATTAAACCTAGCGGGAGGCAAGGCTTTGGTGAGTAGATCTGCCAATTGGTATTCTGTACCCACGAAGTATAATTCAACTGTACCCTGTTCCACGTGGTCCTTGATGAAATGATATCGAAGATCGATGTGCTTTGATTTCGAGTGTTGAACTGAGTTGCACGAGATCGCAATAACACTCCGATTGTCGCAGTACATCGGGATTCTGTCAAATACGTAACCATAGTCTTTGAGTTGTGTTCTCATCCAAATGACTTGAGCACAACACGCCGACATGCTACATATTCTGCTTTGGTTGAGGACAGCGATGTACAATCCTGCTTCTTCGATTGCCATGACACCAGTTTATCACCAAGAAATTGTAGAGCTCCTGAAGTACTTTTACGTGAATCTAAGCATCCTGCGTGGTCAGCGTCTGAAAAAGCTATTAGTTCAAAACCAGAATCCTTCGGATACCAGATTCCCAAATTAATGGCTCCCTTGATGTATCGGAGGATTCTTTTAGCCTCAGAGAGGTGAGTTTCAGTAGGTCTCGACTGATAACGGGAGCAAAGATAAACGGCAAAGACAATGTCCGGTCTGCTAGCTGTTAGATACATGAGAGACCCAATAATACTTCGGTATTTGGTAGGGTCCACTAACATGTAAATCAGCGTCTAGCTTCTTGGTATGAGCCATTGGTGTGGCATAAGTGTCATAGGTTTTCATTCCAAATTTGTTTAACAATTCAAGGGCATATTTGGACTAACTCAAGAAAATACCACGGGGTGATTGATGAACTTGCAGTCCTAGAAAGAACGTAAGTTCACCCATCATGGACATTTCAAAATTTTTCTTCATTAGTTTTGCAAAAGCGATTGAGTACTTTTTATGTGTAGACCCAAAAATGATGTCATCCACGTAAATTTAAACAATTAAGATATGTTCCCCATGATATTGTATAAAAAGAGTAGGGTCGACCGAACCTTTGGTGAAATTATTAGCAATGAGGAAAGATGATAGCTTATCGTACCATGCCCGAGGAGCTTGTTTGAGACCATACAGAGCTTTGTTCAGTTTGTAGACATGGTTCGGGAACTCGGGATCAACGAATCCTTCTGGTTGGCTGACATAAACCGTTTCTTTTAGTTGTCCATTGAGAAACGCAGTTTTGACATCCATCTGAAAGACCGTCATATTCATATGAGCCGCGAACGCAAGAAATATCCGAACAGCCTCAAGACGAGCAACCGGAGCAAATGATTCTTCAAAGTCAATACCCTCTTCCTGTCTATAACCCTTAGCCACCAGACGTGACTTGTTTCTGATGACATTCCCTTCAGCATCCAATTTGTTTTTCCAAATCCACTTTAGACCAATGACGTAGACCCTGATGATCTTTCAACCAGTTCCCATACTTCAAGATGTTTGAATTGGTTGAGTTCTTCCTGCATGGATTCAATCCAGTTGTCTTTTGTCATTGCGTCTTTAATGTTTTTAGGCTCAGATTGGCAAACAGTGAGTGCATAAATGCAATGTTCACCATCTGTGTGAAGACGTTGTCTCGTAACGACTGGTTGATTCGGGTTGCCAATAATATTTGCCAGAGGATGGTCTTTTGTCCATCGATGTGTAGAGGGTTGATGTTGGTATACATTGTGCATATTCTGAGGATTCAAATGGTTTGTTGATGATTCCGCGACATCAGGTGCAGCAGTTTCATTAGCAAACGGGTTAAAGAACGCATTTGGATCAAAATCTGCAGGTGGGGGTACTTCATTAAGAACATCATCAGCCGGTTCATCATTGTTGGAAGCGGTTTGTTCAACTGTTGTGGTGGAGTCAACTGGTGGTGCTTCTTCAACAGTAGTTGTTGTAGCAGGTGTATCAGGTATGAGAGTAGTATCAGGTTGAGCAGCGGAAACAGCGGATACACCTGGAGCACGTTCATCAATATCGTCACTGAACAGCGGAGCAAATAACCTTTCCATTTGTTGACGAGTGAGCTGGGGGCTTTGATCAGCTGATGATGGGGTTTGGGGGAAGTTTAAGCGGTTGTGACCGGGTTCCAAGTTGTTATGCTCAGAAGCCATCTCCGTAAGTTCATCAAAATGAGCATGAATCGTTTCCATAACCTGTTTTGTACGACGATTCCAGATCCGGTAACCTTTATAATTCTCACAATATCCAATAAAGACTCCAATGTCAGCTTTGGCTTTGAGCTTTCCAAAATCATCACGATCATTATTCGGATAGCAAAGGGATCCAAATACATGAAAGTGTTTGAGATTCGGTTTATTGTTGTGGAGAAGCTCAAAAGGTGTTTTGTTGTGGCGTTTAGTAATCATAGAACGGTTTTGAGTATAGCATGCAGTAGATACAGCTTCTTCCCATAAGTAATCTGGAAATTTAGCATTGATTAACATTGTTCTTGCAGCTTCCACTAACGTTCGGTTTCGTCCTTCAACAACTCCGTTTTGTTCTGGTGTTCGTGCAATAGATGTCTGATGCTCAATTCCTACTTTCTCATAAAATTCTCGAAGAGTTTGGTTAACAAATTCAGTTCCTTTGTCTGTTCTTATTTGGCGGATGGTGTTCCGGAGCTGAACTTGAATTTTCATGAGAAAGGTGATGATCATTTGTGGAGCTTGGTCTTTGCTTCAAAGAAAGTAGACCCAAGTCCATCGTGAATAGTCATCAAAAATTACTAAGATATAGCGTTTGCCATTGATCGTTTGCACGCGCATCGGGCCACACAAGTCCATGTGAAGAAGATGAAGCACATGTAGAGAGCTGTGTTCCACCTTTGAAGGAAAATGAGCACGAGTGCTTTTCCCTTGTTCACAGGCTGAGCAAAGGTGATCTTTAGAATACCGAAATCGTGGGAGACCTTCAACTAGTTTGTGTCAAGCAAGATTGGTTATAGTTTGAAAGTTCAAATGTGAGAGACGACGGTGCCATAGCCAGGATTTTGTTGATGTTGCCTTTGAAAGTAAGCAGATGGGAGATGAAGCAACCATGTCTTGCATAGAGATAGTGTAAAGACTTGAGTTACGCGAGCCAGACATAAGGTCGTTTCCTTGTAGATCACGAATGAAACAAGATTTCTCCCTGAAAGAAACCTCCAAATCTCCATCACAGAACTGACCTACTGAAAACAGATTGTGACCGAGGCCTTCCACATAATAAACCCTGCTAATTTCGATGTTCCCATTGATATAGTCTCCGTAGTCCATGATAGCTGCGAAGTGATCATTCCCGAATCTGACAGTGCCAATGAACTTTGCAATAAAGTTTGATAACAGTTTAAGGTTACCTGTCATGTGTCGGGAACATCCGCTATCAACAATCCAGAGAATGATCTGTATCACCTGCATTACACACAGACGACACAGATGGAATAAAAGTAGATGCGGAACCTGAAATGCTAGAGGGTTCCGGAGCAGTTATAGTAGACATACACACATCAATAACTTTAGGCATCCATTTAAATCCTAGTGTGTTATATATCCATTTCTGCCATCTCCAACTAGTATTTGCTTTAGTCTTAGTGAATGCACTAGGTGGTACTACATTCCTAGGAGGTGAAACTGGAGCTACAGGGACATCAATGCGGTTCTTAGAATCTAAAGAAGGCGGTTTACCAAGCACAGACTTAGAATGATTAGTGGGCCTATAGGTATTCCGATTCATAGGATTCCGTAAACGAGAGATGATAGCTTTAGCAACACATTTGTCATGACAATCAGAATTCATACTTTTACGACAAATAACACAAGCTGCATCAGACTGAATATCAAAAGTACTTAAAGGTTTAGCATTCGTTACATCACTATTTCTATTACATTTGCCAGACGCAATATCTATAGTGGAAGCAACGTGAGTCTTATTCATAGTCCTAGGGTTTTCTTCTATTTTAGCATTCCTGATTGATCTTTTCTTAGGTCACAACTTCCTATTCTTCGATGTAGTGCTCCTAGGCTGTGAAGTGCGGACGTTTGGAAAAGAGGCAACTATTCCTGTTTCAGTAGAAGGAAGCACGTTAGCAATTTTTGTTTTGGCAGAAGGCATTCTAGGTTCACGATTACTAAGTGTTACTAGTGTTATTCTCTTAATCACAGTTGGCGGAAGTTGTTCATACATTCCTAACATTTCTCTTAACTTAAAGATAGTGTGAATCAAATCTTGATTTTCAGAATGAATATTACCAGCAAAATTCATTACTTCTCTAGTGTGTGCAAGATAGTGATCAAGTTCGTTTGATACTTCATGACGAGTCTTATTGAGTAAATCAAATATGACACCATATTCCTGTTTAACTTTTACAAGTTCTTGTTCATATTTTGAGATTTGACTTTTCAAAGACACATTTTGATCATCCAGTTGCTCAAATTTTGGATTAAAATTGTTTGATTGCAACTGGTGGATTTTGTTTTGCAAAGCAAGTTCACGATTTTGACAATCTTTTTGACACCATTGAAGACGACATTTTGCATTTGAAAGCTCGTTTAAGAGACGTTCGTTTTCAACTTTTAAAGACTCGATCTGAAGCACATTATCAGTATTCTCAACAGTTACAACACTATCAATAGTATCAGCATAGATATAATCAGATGCATGTGACAAAGAATTCAATAACACAACATTATGGATATCAGCACAGATAACATCATTCAAGAGTCGATCAACATCTTTTCTCAACATTTTCTTTTTACATTTAGTATTAGAAATAGATGTTTCTGTTTTCTCGAAAACGACCTTCATCACTTCAAGTTCCTTATGAAAGTCCCGTTCCCAAGACAATGCACAATTTTTCAAATTTTTAACATTTGGTAAAAGATTTTTCTGAAAAATGTCTCTTTGTTCTCGCGCCAGAGGCGATTGAAAATGTTGAACTTTGATTTCAGAATGATATTCTATCTCATGTTGTAAAGTTTTGAGGTCAGCCATGAAAATGTCAAAATATCTAAGAATTTTGCGATTTTCAGGTTTTGAGTTTACTTCACTGATGGAAGGTAAAGGACCATAAATTTGTGCATAATCTGGTTGGGGATTAACATTAGAAGACTCAGACGTTTTTATGATAACCCTTGGTGTGTTAGAAGAATCCGTTGGTGTGACGAAAGTGACCGGTTTTGAATAATTAAAAGGTTTGTTGTAAACAACAGATTCTAATTTTGATCGACTCTCGTCTTCTGCATCTAATTCCTCTTGACGATGATATTCAACAACACTCATAATAGAATTATCAATTTTATATTCTGCACTGGAAACTTCAGGATTTGGTTTGAATGCTTTGGTTGAAAGCTTAGGTTTGTAATCAGCAAGATTCGGTCCATATCCATTTGGATTGGGTTTTAAAGTAAACTTTTCAATAGCAGTTACTGACTTACCATGTTTGTAAACAACAGTTTTAAACTCTTTAAGTTTGTTTTGCAAGCCGATAATTTCTTCAAGATGATCATCTATTCATTTTGTTGAATGCTTTTTGTATGCAGAGAACTGTTTTTGACAAGTTAACAACTCAGCCTTAGCTTTTTGATTTTCCAAGGTGACAACGTTAATTTGCTTTTTATGTTCATGTTTCAGTTGTTCTATTTCAGACAACAAAGCATTCTTCGAAGTGGCTAGATCACGCATCTGTCTCTCTAAATATTTTTTGTTTTGATGAGATTTAGCAAAGGCGGCTTCAAAACCTTTTTCACGCTTTTCTTGAGTTTTGAAAAAGTTGAGTTGCTTTTGTAAACATTCAAAATCCTTGGTTAACAGTGCATTTTTACTTTTTAAGTCCTGATTTACTGCACAACATTCTTCCACTATGGATTGTTGGTTTTTAAGCCACATATCAACATCTGGACGAGGCACAAGTTTGGCGTGTTCAACGTGAGTCACCACATGATCATTATTTAGATCCTCAAGTATAACCACGGAGTCAATTTGATTATCAATGGAAACCATAAGGTCATCTTGATCGTCAAATGTAACTACGGGGTTTAATTGAAAATCGTCGGAATGAAATGTGTATGACTCATTTTGAACATTCTGAGCCTTGCCGGATTTAGATGTTGGCGGAGATATTAGATCAGAGATAAATATGGTTTGTTCGGGTACCTAAGACAAGCCATCAGTGTCATACACTGGGCCTGTGTCACTCATGTGTAACTCGTGCATATTAGCCATCAACATAACAGCTGCATTGGCCTGCAAGTCCTCCATATCATCATCTGAGTCTGCAGCTGCCATAAAACTGTGTTCTTTGTCTGTGAGAGTTCCACCATCTTCATCCTTAAGAGCCAAAAGTAAAGCCTCGTTGTGATAAGCACTGCCCCTAGTACTCGGCTTTGGGCATGCATTAGCCAGGTGTCCCTTCTCATTGCAGTTGTAGCATCGAAGACCATTCAACCCATTCTGAGCATTTCCTTATTCCACCACTTGAGCTCTGTTGTTATTCCTACCCATAGCATTAAACCCTTGACCACCGCCCATCTGACGACCATAACCAAGATTCTGAACTTCAACTCGTCCATTGTTCACAACAGCCTGATTCCTTGTGTTTGATGAGGAACGAATGCGATTGTTGGATTTGTTTGTATAACGGCCAAAAGCATTAGCAATCATAACAAATCCTTGTTGCAATGCTTTGAACGGATCAGATTCCTCATTAGCTTGACTATAAAGTGCCTGATCATTGTTTTTGTTGTAAGGAACCAATTGATTATGTTGAGATTGCTGTGATTGATCATTTGGTGTGATAGTGGCAGTTGGTTGAGTTGCTGGTTGAGGAGGATAACTGTTTTGAGCATACAAGGCAAGTTGTTGATTTTCCGGATGTAAAGGTGAAGCAATTTGAGCACGGAGAATCCTTTCCCTATCAACTTCCTTTTCATGAGGCTTCAAGTAATCGTACAACAATCCGTATGTAGAATGATGCATGTTCTTTGCTTGACGGAGAAAAATGACATACTTCTCCCATTCAGGACCAAGACTACTCAGGAACTTAGTATTAACTGCAATTCTTGGCATGATGATGTTGTGTTTATCCAAATCATTGATGATGTCTAAGAATCGATGATGATAAGACTCTAGTGTCTCTCCAGGTTTAATCAAGAAGTGTTCATAAGCCAAGTAAATTTTGGATTCCATATCCTCCTGATTGAGTGCAGATCCTTCCATAAGTAGATGAATGTGTTCCCACATTGCCTTTGCAGTCTTTTGAGCATCAACACTTCGAAGAATTGGGTTTGATAATCCTAAAAGGATATATTGCATTGCAAGTTCATCAGCTTCATAGTGTAGAAGTTCTTCTGGATTCAGGTCTGCAACAGTAGCAATGTTTGATTGTTCATCTCTTGGTGGATTATCATTTGGATCTCCGGGTACAATGACAGTAGGCATCTGAAATGGACCTTCCAAGATAACCTTCTTTAAGAACTTTCCATGTGGCTTCTTCAGATCACAAAACCTAAAGAACCTGATCACCCATTGATCGTAGTTTCCTGGAGTGAGCATTGGAGGTCTATCAAGTGATCCAGCCTTATGAATTGATTGTTGGCTGCTTAAAGCTTCACACATCTTTGCAAACCAAGTGGGTTCCTTCATAGTGTTCCTTGATGGATGTTGATTGAAATCATTTGTGTAGGGTTGAACTTGAAGACTTGGTGGTGGTTGAACCATTTGTGGTGGTGGAATTGCTCCAAGTTGTGGAGTATGTTGTTGATTAAATTGTTGTTGATAAATTGCTTGTTGTTGATTCCATTGTTGATGTTGTGGACTTAGTTTTTGTTGTCGTTGAGTGTAAGTGTGAGGGAAATAGTTAGAGTATGGTGGTTGTGACATGTTGAAAAACTTGTGTTATAAAATGGATCTTTGTAGTCGAATGAACCTTTGTTGATGAAGAATCCTTAGGCGTAGAAATCACAATAAACCAAGTATCACTTATGCGTAAAAACACCAAAGTTACGCGTAACAGCAAGAGTTACGCATATTTTTAGCTTACGCGTAAGCAGGGAAAAAGTACTAAAGTTATGCGTAAACAGTAAGTTAGGCGTAGAAAACTTAGGCGTAGGATTACCTTATGCGTAAGACTAGGCTTAGGCGTAAGATGAATCTTATGCGTAGGATGTTCTACGCGTAAGCTTATGCTTATGCGTAAGTTTAGGGTTTTTTAGCCCAAGTGATCTTTTACACTATCACAGTGCAAAAGATATCCCAAGTCGACGTATTTTTAGGCTTATCCAAGCAAGAAAACACGGAGTAAACCACGAAACTGAAGATCAAACCAAGGATAAAGTTACGCGTAAGTTTAGGGTTTTGATACGCGTAGCTTTACTCGTAAAGATGATTTTGCCCAAAGATGTTTCTAAACCAGTTTTTGTGTGATGAAATAGCTTCAATATCACCAAGAGAACACAAGAGTGTGAAATTTGATGATCCAAAGCATAAAAAACGGTTACGCGTAGGATGAAACCCACGAACAAAAACAAGCTCAAAAACGAATATCCACGCGTAAAGTTTGAAACTTTTTGCCAAAAACAGTTATTTTAACACCTTAAAACATTGAAAGGACAAGAATCTTGGATTAAAAAGTGTAAAAAAACGTGTTTTTAAGCGAACCAAAGTGTCTCATACGTTTTACGCGTAGGACCGAAACCTACTTCAAAAACAATACGTTCACCCAACTAGTAGGCTCTGATACCACTGTTAGGTCACTAGTTTTACAACAAAAGCATCAATGAAAGAAATAGAGAAGATCGGATGAACAAATCACTCAAACAAACACTATGCATAGACAAATAAGGACGGTTATGCGTATGCAAGTGAAAGAGAGAATAAATTGAACAACCAACCCTCAAGTGAGGGTTATACAAGAGTATTTATAGGAAGGGGAGCTAGGGCAACACTCCTGCTCCCTTCCTTTCCTTAATGGACATGGGCCTAAGCTCATGGGCCTTCTACATAAGCTTAAGCTAATAACAAACATAAAGGCCATAATTAAGCTAACTATTACATATGAATCACTAACACTTGATTTAGGTTTAGGAGTGATTCCAACACGAGATTATAGAAAGTGAAGCTATAGTAATAAAGAAAAAGATAAGTGAAGAAGAAGAACCTCTAAGTGATGAAATAATAAACATTAAAGAGTCCAAAGATCACCCCGTAGATAAAGTCATAGGAAATCTAAACGAACGAACATTAAGGTCTCAAGTTCAAAACCAAAGTAACTTGTTTTGTTTCGTTTCAACCTTAGAACCTGAGAATACACAAGAAGCCATAAAAGATGAGAGTTGGGTAATGGCTATGCAAGAAGAACTAAATCAATTTGTTTCTAATGATGTTTGGACACTTGTCCCTCCACCTAGTAATCAAACCATAATAGGAACCAAATGGGTTTATAAAAACAAATTAGATGCAAACGGAGTCGTGTCTAGGAACAAGGCTAGACTCGTTGCTCAAGGGTATAACCAACAAGAAGGAATAGACTTTGATGAGACCTACGCCCCCGTGGCTAGATTAGAGTCTATAAGAATACTTCTTGCGTATGCTTGTGCTAATGATCTAAAGATTTATCAAATGGATGTCAAAAGCGCTTTTCTAAATGGTTTCATAAATGAAGAAGTATATGTAGCTCAACCTCCGGGCTTCATTGATTTTGAAGAACCCAAACATGTTTATAAATTAAAGAAAGCCCTTTACGGTCTTAAACAAGCTCCAAAAGCTTGGTATGATAGACTCAAGTCATTTCTAGTTAAACACAACTATACCATGGGGTTAGTTGACAACACACTTTTTACTCAGAAAAGAGAGTCACATATAATCATATTACAAATATATGTAGATGATATTATATTCGGATCCACTTGTCAAGACATGTGTGATGATTTCTCTAAAATCATGCATGACGAGTTTGAGATGAGTATGATGGGAGAACTTAGTTTCTTTCTTGGTCTACAAATAAAACAAGTAGAAGATGGTATCTTCTTCAATCAATCTAAATACATCAAGGAGATGTTAAAGAAATTCGGTCTAGAAGAGTCAAAACCAATTAGGACTCCAGTGTCATCCGACACAAAACTCACAAAAGATGAAGACGGAGAATCCGTAGATAATACTAAATATCGTGGCATGATAGGTAGTCTTCTCTACCTCACGGCAAGTAGGCCGGATATCATGTTTAGTGTTTGCTTATGTGCTAGGTTTCAAGAAGACCCTAAAACATCACACCTAGAAGCCGTAAAAAGGATATTTAGATATATTAAGGGTACAACACAATTAGGATTATGGTATCCTAAGGGCATGGGAGTAGAAACAATTGTATATGCAGATTCTGACCATGCAGGTGATTACGTTGATAGAAAAAGTACAAGTGGGGTATGTACTTTCATGGAATGTTGTTTAATGTCTTGGATTTCTAAGAAACAAACGGCACTAGCTATATCAACAACCGAAGCTGAGTACGTCTCTGCCGGCAAAGCATGCCAACAAGCACTATGGATGAAACAAGCGTTAGTCGACTACGACATTCATCTAAGCGACATAGCCATCCTATGTGACAACAAAGGCGCCATCGACTTAAGCAAGAATCCGGCATTGCATTCTCGCACAAAGCATATAGAGATTCGACATCACTTCTTAAGAGACAATGTTCAAAAGGGGAACATCTCTATTGAGAAGGTAGCATCCGAAGACAACATAGACGACGTCCTCACCAAACCGTTGAAGCGGGAACAATTCAACCTACTTCGTCTTTGTCTTGGTCTAATGGAACAAACGTCGTAACTTATTTGATTCTACAAGGTATGTAAACACTAGCCTTCTTCTTTCTGAGTCTAGGATTTCTATTACACGCACAACTCACAAACAATACGGGAATTTTCAAAACCCAAGATAAGTTTTCCACTTATAATTTTTTTTTTTTTTTGCAAACACATAACTACATACACATTTTCAAAGAAAATCTCTTTTCAAAATGTTTTCTAAAAAGAATGATACCTTCCCGTATCAATTTCACAAAAGCAATTTCTCACGTCTAGGACAAATCGCTTTTTCATTATTAATATAAAGTAAAAACCCGTTTTCATTGCATCTCACATCTTTTGAATGCTAAAGGGAACACATAACTAATATGTGTTTTCGGGTACATTCATTTAAGCAAAAATGAATTAGAAGCATTGATAACACAATATTACGTACTTATGTACTAAATGTGTGTTTTCGGGTTATCTCAATAGGATTTTTTTTTCCTCTAGTTATTTTCCTTTTCTTTTTAGAGGTCGAGAAAACCGCAACTCCAAATAGTTTGCATATAGGCACACACTAGGCAAAAATGTTTCCAAAAGGAAAATTTTGTGTTGCCTGGATCACCAGACCCACGGATCCCAGCCTTAATGTTGGACGGATCCCTCAAGGGAAGGATCCGTGGGATCCGTGAGACAGAAGCTGTTTTTACCTTTTATTTTTCTCACTTTGGATGAAAAAATTCACATTTGTTTCATTTTTTGGAGTATGCTCTTTAATGCTTGTGTTCTCATGATCACATGCCTTGAATTCATATCTAATCATTAGATTTTAATCCACATTTTGGTCAAGCATTCATTACAATGTCTTGTTTTTCTATATATATAGAACTCCCAAAATGCTTGCATAATCCATCTCCTCCTCACAAACACACTACATCATGTCATCCAAAAACCCTTTAGGAGAATCATCTAGTACAAACAATCATGATATCCAAACCTTTGTACTTCCACCATCCAAAATACCACAATCAAACTCTAGGATATCCGCACGGATTAGTATCTGATCTTGTTGTTTAGCAAAACAAACCTCAAATGGCTCATCCTCAACCAATAACTCACCATAAGATGCTTCCATTATAGCACCTCCCTCATCACCAACAAGTACACCAACCTCATCACCACCTAAAGTCACTCTTTTGGAACTCCTTAAGACTCCAACAAGATCTAAACAATCTAAACAAACAGAAATAGTCTTTTCAACACCACCCACATCTCCAAATACTATCTTTCAAGATCTTGAAACATCACCACCATTAGCTCCCATCACATTACAAGAAAATCTAGGTTCTTTTCCACCACCATTCACAAATATTCCGGATGTTGATCCATAATTTCCTATTTTTCCACCACAACTTCCGCATAACTCAAATCAAAACAACCCGGAAAACTTTCGCACTCATTACCCACATCATTTACATTGTGAACATTGCCAATCCACTAGGGAAATCGCAATAGAAGTTAGGGAAGAAATGCGTTTCATACTCAACCTCATCTTTGATCACATCAATACCATCACTCATCAAAACCTCCATCCATAACCTTATGCAAGCATGGAAGGAATCACTACTACTATTTTCTGATTTTAGTATTTTGTTTTGTTGTTTGTCATTTACAAGAACAAGTCTTGTTCTTATTTTTACATGCTTGTAAGTGGTATAAATACCACTACAATTTGTTGTTTTATTACAAGGCATTGTTTACATACCTTGGCTCCCAATCTAGATTCTCGGCAATCACAAGATTATTTAAGCATGTTACTAACCTTTCTTTTTGTAGGATTTTTATTTTTCTTCACTTGACGCCCCAAACAAGGGGGAGCTACCGTTAAGGAGGAGTAAGAAATACGTAGACTACTTTTCTTCCAAGGGTTAACTTTTTGTTTTGACAAGAAGGGGGAGAAGAAGTAAAACTTAGGGGCTTTCGGCTTTCAAAATTTACATCTATTCTTAAGTTTTACTCATCATAACATTATGTTTTGTCATCAACAAAAAGGGGGAGATTGTTAATACAAATAAACCGTAAAACCGTTTATTAATATTTTGCGATCTCTTTATGTTTTGTTGATAACAAATATAATGTTATCTTAAGTATAATTATAAAGGATACATGTTAGTTTTGTAAAGCATTTACATATAGCCATTTAAATACAAAAATGTAGTAATTAATCATTTGTTGTAATAGTTTATTAGGATGGGTAAAAATCATAACCCATGGACCATAACCCATGGATCTTAACCCATACCCAAGAAGACTTGATACAATGTATACTTAGATACATTGAATTTAAAGATAACCCATGGACCAACCTATAACCCATGACCCATAACCAAAAAACCCATGGGCAAAGAGGAGCGTTCCATGGATCCCTAGGATTACACTAGACGGATCCCAAGTGGAAGGGATCTGTGGGATCCGGGGGAACAGTGAAGAAGTTTGCCTATAAATAGAGAGTCATTTCTTCATTCTAACTCACCCCTCTTCTTACTAAATCTCTCAAACACTCTCATTCTCTTCTAACATATAGATCACTTGATCTAGAGAGTTGTTCTTCTTTCTTACTATTGTGATCCTCATATAGGTCCTTCTCTAAGGCGAGATCACGAGCATTCTACAAGTCATCCAAGCAAGGGGTCCTTGATTGATTTGTCACCCCGCAAGATTTCTGTAGCGAAGATCTTGTATTTGATATTTCACATATTTGTTGTGTAATAGTCGTGTTGGTTTGGTCCACCGTGTTACGGACTCGGTATCTAGCTTTGTACCAGAAAAAGTGTAAGCAACTTTGTGAAGGCTTCTCCGCCAAGTGAAGGAGTTTGTTGACATAGTGCTTGAAATCTCGAGTAGGTGACTCGGGGAGTGGAGTAGGGCAAGGAAGGTGTCCTTGTAGCCGAACCACTATACATCGGTTGTGTCTTTTCTTTCCCTTCGCTTTACTTTATTTACTTGCTTTATCATTAGATCTATACTTTCTCTACATCCACAAGATCTCACATATTAACGAATCTAAAAGTTTTTTTGAAACTAACGTAAAATTGGCAAAACTATTCAACCCCCCCCCTTCTAGTTTTCCACAGTCTTAAATGTTAATGGAAACATACGCTCTGAAAACCAAGATTTGTTACACACTATCATAGAGTTGAAAGAGAAGTTGGGGAAATATGAGAATGATAAGTCTAGTAACACAAATGTTCTTGCACCTGGAATGTTTAAAATTGACACTAGGATTCCTAATGACAAACCTCAAGATAGTAATGTGATTGCTTCCACTTCAACAGGAGTAGTTGCCTCTAATCCTAGCTGTCACAACCCCCAAATTACCTGTTTTGCAGCGGAATGGAATTCCTGGGGGATGACTGTCATAGCATCAAAGTTACAGTTATATCGAACGACCTAAAGTGTCGTTTTGAAAATATCGTTTGATTAAGTAAAATAATCAGAGTTTACAAAACATAGGTCCCAATATATTTCCAATATACCAAAATGAGTTTGTTACAATCAAACGATAGTTAAGTGCATAAAATATATGTGAGACGCGTCGTCATCGCGACTCTATGATAAGTCCACATGCATGCCATGAAGTGAATGCCTTAGATACCTGAGATAAAACATGCTAAAAGTGTCAACACAATGGTTGAGTGAGTTCACAGAGTTTGGTTGAATTGTAAAGCCTTTAAAGAATGTTCATGCAGCAAAGGAAAAGTTTTTGGTCATATAGAATAGTCCACAAAGCAAAGGCATTGCAAATCCACTCAGTTCCAAGTTCCGCCCATACAAAACTTGCAACCTGTGTGTTCACAACTCACTGCCAAAAGTAGTATGTCTAGAATTCAAGTGCACATTATCATAATAGTTCACAAAGCAAAGGCATTGCAAATCCACTCAGTTCCAAGTTCCGCCCATACAAAACTTGCAACCTGTGTGTTCACAACCCATTGCACAAAATATAGTGTGTCTAATAGTCGAGTATAAGTTACCATAATAATTCACAATATTGCAACACGTATATAATAATTCAGGGATGCTCCGACATGGGAGACTTTGCACTGCTCCAACAAGGGAGACTCATTTGTCACTCGACCACCTAGGCGAGAATTATTGAGAACGCTCCACCAATAAGGCGAGACTTTAGAACGCTCCACCGATATGGCGAGACTTTGCACACTCCACCAATAAGGCGAGAATTATTGAGAACGCTCCACCAATAAGGCGAGACTTTGCACACTCCACCAATAAGGCGAGAATTATTGAGAACGCTCAACCAATAAGGTGAGACTTTGTAGTGATGCTCCGAATATGGGAGACTTTAGGTCAAGGTCATAACACGTACGGTTCAATAAGTTCAAACAAGTCATAAGTTTGTATTTAAGTTCAAGAGTTCCGTTCAAAAGTTCGTAATTAAGTTCAAAGATTTAAGTCGAGTTCAAAAGTTCAGAACAATCAAAGAGCTCGAATAATATCAAAAGGTTCAAGATAGTCGAAGCGTTCAAAATCACGTCAAACATGTTTAAAATATATCAAAAGGGTCCTTGTACAAGTTAAAAGAGTTTAACAATATGTCAAAAGGTTCATATCAAGTCCAAAGTGTTCACTTATATGTTAAAGGGTCCGAATCAATTTAAAAGAGCTCAAATATACATGTCGAAGGATTCAAAATCAAGGAAAGTGATTCAAATATTAGCGTTCATAACATAGTGATCAATTTAGTTCGGGCATAATCTACTTACACGCACATAGAGTGAAACAAAGGATATTTAAGTTCATATAAATATAAAGTAAAAGCAAGTAGTTGAGCATGTATCTCCCCCGAAGAGTTTATAAAACAATTAAACGAGTAAAAGTGGGGCTACGAACTCACCTGTTGCAATAGTTATGATGACAAAGTGGATGCACAGAAATGAGACGCAACTCTCTAACCGCGACCTATTATGAATGATATGATCTAATATAAGTCATGAAACAATGCCGTGCATGCAAACTCATATGATATCCATACCACTTGTATATTTGAAAATAATGTTTGTCGTCGAAATATATGTTTATGACATCTCGTCATGTTATAAAATACTTTACAAGTATTTGCGTTGAAACAACATCCTACGATAGTCGTTTACTGATTTATCAAGAATTTATAGCTTTTCGTCGCAAAATAATATAATTTGACAAGTCATGAAAGTGACTAAATAGCCTCGAAAAGCTAGTCGTAAAATGGTGAATATTGAGTGTTAGGAAACAAACTCAATGGTTTTGGAAAGCTTGTAGCATTATCTAAAAGTCTTAGCTTTTAAATTTTCATCATAGAGGTCTCGATCATGGAGAAAAACATAGGTGAAGTAGGGTACTTGTATCGAAAATATTGTTTAAGGGTGGTTTTCGGCAAAGTTTGAGTGACCGTATTTTACTCGTTACAACTCCGCTTGACGAACGGTTAGACCTTTTGGAAAATAGGCTAGGCGAACTTACTTTTACCAGAATACATAATTTTATAAAAAGTACTCCATCAATGTTAAAAACGACCCTCAACATGGTCATTCGCGGCCGATATCTTTGGCTATTAGAAAATATATTAATTATGCTTATATGAAATAGTTACGACAACCTTGTTTAAACGCGTATAGTTTAATCGTTACAAGTCCGTTTTCTATGTTTTATATGTCCTTAGCTTCGTGTTAAAGTATACTAATATATTTTTGATAAATCGACTCCTTTAGATAACGCTAAAGACTCATTCTTAACTCGTAAAAATTTGGACAAGATGCTGAATTTTCCGGAAAAATAGTTTTCGTCGTTAAACTTGAAAATAGCATAACTTCTTCGTTATAACTCCGTTTTAACCCATTCAAGCGGTCACGTTTTCGTTTTAAAGTATATTTTCTAAATATCTAGCCCAAAAATTTTTGTAAACTGTCGAAATTTCCAGATTTCACAATTAAGATCAGACCACTATTTATTGTTGTCGAAATGAGTTTTTCTAACGTAAAACTTATTCTAACCACTTCAAACCAACGTCAAAGCTATTCTGAACCTACCATACACCTTCTTAGGGTGTCATGGGTTCCTAGACATCATCAAAAATGATATGTTTCAAGGGATAATTATAGGATGATTATAATTCACAATAAGTAATAAAAACACTAAAAGTGGTATAGACACACATGATACTTGCATATTTTCTTGCAAAAATGATGAAATAACATAAATATAAATATGAAAAAGTTATGAAGATCATGAAATACTTACTTGAATGATTATATGAAAAAGATGATGGAAACCTTATTAATCTATAGGTTTTTATTTCAAAACCTTAACATAGATTACTAAATGAGTTTGATAAACACATGTTCATGAAAAATCTTTGATTTCATCTTGGTTGCTTGTGATGGCCGGTTATGGTGTGAAAATGGAAGAGAATTGTAGCTTTTCACCTTAAGAGATTATGTATGTATGTGTAACTTGTAGATAATATAATATATGTATGCAAATATAAGTGTACATGAGATATTTAGTACTAAAAAGTTGTGAGTCACCCTCTTGGTCGACACACTTAAAAAAAATAAAGACTAGATGTATTTTGAGTAGATAAATACATATAGGTAGAATTAATGTGTAGTTATTTAAGGATAATTGGTAACTTGTGTACATATTTAAGCACTTAGGATAGTGTTAGCTAAAAATAAATTTTAACGGATCAGAATAAAGTATATTGAAGTCATAAAAATTATAAAAATACATTTCTCGCAAGAATTGAATGAAATAATAATTATCGTGTAGTATTTACGAAAACCGTCGTAATTATATAAATATAACAATTTATATACAAAATAAATTTAAAACACCGAGTAAACTAATAATATTATTTTTATAATCTTAATATGAGTATAAAAAAAATATATCATAATAATTTTTGGAAGTGTCGGATCAAATGTTCAAATAAATAATTACGCGATAGCGTTTATTTAATAGGAAAATGTACATTAATGAACTATGCAAACCCATGCATGAACTAATATGCAGATAATGGTCATAACTATAAATTTTTCTCCGGGGATGAATAGTGTTTCGTGAATAGTAAAATTTTGAAATAACTTCTCAAAATATCAACTCGACTTCAAAAATGATGAATAGTAAAATAATGAATAGTAACCAGTGAATAGTAAATTCCCGAGATAAATAGTAAATTTGAAAAATGACCGGAAATTGAGAATTGTGACACTAGCGTTAGCACTTCACAGCTTAAGAGCACAAACAAGAAGAATAGGAAGTTGCAACGTAAGAGAAGATCAGTAAAGACCCCTGCAGTAGAAGAACACACTAGGACTTTGAATAAAACACATGTTGCACCTACTTTAGATATTGTGTTAGATGAATGTAATAGAAAATTTGATGTAATGAATATTGAATCTTCAAGTAATTTAAATGTTATGTTTGAAGCATCTTGTATTGTTTGTCGTAAAAGCATGTTTTCTGATTGTCATGATAATTGTGTTGCTAAATCTATCTTATCTCGTAAGCGAAAACATAGAAATGGAATTACCTCTAGGCCCACTAATGCTTCTAAGTCTGTGTTAGGTAAACCACCTTCTATAGTTTCTGAGATTATCATTGATGTACCCATAGAACCCTCATCACCTCCTAGGAAGAGAATATCACCTAGTGCATTCACTAAGACTGATTTGTCGATTTCAGTACATAGATATTTTCTGAAGAAATACAAAGGTATGTATTTTCCCGGGTCGTTTTCCCAACGAGGGATGAATGGAGTTAAACAACTCACGTCGCGTGATTCGGGATTCGAATAGGTAAAAAGGATTTTCGAGGATTTCTAAACTACGGGATAAGCAATAGTAAAGGGAAGCAATAAAATCGACTAAATCTATGATGCAAATGAAGGAAATGCAACTAATTATGCAAGATTAAACAAAAACGCGATTAAACGTAATTAAGAAAGCGCGAATTAAATGCAACTACTATACTAAAAATTAGGAAAACAAGCAAGAAAATTACAAAACTATTTTTCAAAAATAAAATTTAACTAAAAAGAATTTTAGAAACTGGAATCACATTTTTTTGACTTTTTCTCTATTTATTATGAATTTAAAACTATTTAAAACTAATTAAAATGCTAGAAAATACTATTTAATCTAATAAAAATCTGGAAAAATACTTTTTATGACTTTTTGAATATTATAAAACTAATAAAATTGAAATTGTATTTTTCTGAGCTTTATCTAATTTATTGGAATAAAATGCTATTTAAAAATGCTAGAAAATGAATAAAAATGCAGAAAAATAAAAGATGAACAGGGAAAAATATGAAAATCTCCAGAAAACTATAAAATAATACGGAGAACAAGGGAAAATTAACAGAAACCAATTTGGAGTACAAGAACAATGATTTGGGCACACTACTAGAATGAATAAGCACTTGTAAATAAGCTAAAATCTAACCATAAGCTACTATAAGCTACCCTAGCCTTAATCTAACCTACCTTATGCTAATGCAACTGAATGGGACCCTAAAAGCACAGGCTAGAAGCATTTAAGCTCAAAAACAACTTAAGACTAACTAATGCCAAACGGCCCTAATGTACTAACTTTAAGCCCTTATTAAGCTAGCTAGAAAAAATCACTAAAATTAACTAAAATGACCAGGCAGTAGACAACCAACCAATGAGCTTATATCCATAATTTCAACTGATTCAGACCTAAATTGAAGGAATTAAAAATCAAAACTATAAGCAACTTGGGACTAAAGGGACTGATGTGCAGAAAGTGAAATAAGCAGGCATGAATAAGCTAATCCTATAAGCTTCTAAAGGGAAGATCTGATCTTAAGAATTATACCCTACCACTACAACTACTTAATAAGCTAAAGTGCAATTAAAAGCTCAAGTCAATAAGCATTAATCAAACTCAGAATATGCTGATATGGAGAAGTGCAGCAGCACAGAACAGGCATATATGGGTACTTTAGGCGCAAAAATAAGCAATCATAACAATTCCTAAACCCAAATAAGCTAACAAAAATTAATCTATGATAAGCTAGGAACTAGTAAAAGCAATTTAAATTGAAAACTAACCTTATATAGACCACAAATATTACTGATGATCAGAACTGCGTGGACTAACAAGCAACTTGAGACAGAATTTGGATATTGTAGAAATCACAATTTTAACTTGAAAACTACGAGATTTTGACTGTAAAAGCTTTTAAAAACAGAACTACAACTGATTTACTCCTATTTATACTTAGCCAAATACCTTTAAACACAAATTTAAGGTAAATCCAAACACTACCTTAGCAAATTCAAAATGCAATTAAGGTTTAGAATCTGATGAGACTTGGTTCTAAACTGAGCTGAGCTTGCCAAACAATCTCAAAACTTAACCAAACAACAATTTGAAAACACAATTCACACAAATCTGATTTGACTATTTAACCATGACTTATCCTTGACTTTTACTAAAAACTTTGAATCAAATGCTAATTTGAACAAATGAATTCAGAAGTAAGCTCACATAAGCTTTTGAAGCTTGTGTGAGCTTAAGAGAGCAGAAACAAGAGTTTTAACACAACTTTGAAGTAATTGCTTTGAAATCAAAATGACAATGTAAGTAAAAATGAACAATCAACTGCTTTTATAAATCAGAAATTACAACGTTTCAATGGAAATAACAACAGAACTTTAAGAATTTGTCACAATTCTCAATTTCCGGTCAATTCTCATACTCCATATTCATCATTTCATAACGGTTCGTGCATGGTTTTGCATTTCACATTAAACGTTTATTTCATAATTAATTAAACGTTATCGCGTAAGTTATTATTTTGAACATTTAATCCGATACTTCCAAAAATGATCCCGATATATTTTTATACTTACATTTAGTTATAAAAATAATATTTTGAGTTTACCTAATGTTTTAAATTTATTTTGTATATAAATCGTTAAATTTATATCATTACGACGCTTTTCTTAAAAACTACACGATAATTATTATATCACTCAAATTTTACAAGAAACATATTTTTATCATTTTTATAACTACAATATATTCTACTTTGGCCTATTAAAAATTTCTTTTACCTAAAACTACCTTAAATACACTAATGTATATACAAACCTTACAAGTTATTATTACCTAAACATTTACTTACACTTTTTAACAATTTTATACATTATGAAAGAAAAAAAATATATATATTTTGTAAATACCTCCCCCCTTGGCCGACCAAGGGGGGGTAGGCATTAAATGTTTGGTAAACAAATTTCTTGATAGTATAGATATGTACTCAAACTCAATCACCTCATTCATTCATCACAAATAATTCACAAGTTAAGTAAAAGTTCTTTCTCTCTTGTTTTCCTCTCAAGAACCGGTTATACATAGGAGTTAGAAGAGATCATCCAAAATATTTCCAAGATCAAGTATAAACACTCTAGTTACACTCTTATTAAAGGTTTTGAAATAAAAACCTAGTGTGTTTAGGTTAATCCTTGGTTCTAATCACCTCATCTAGTAGCTTGTAAGCATATCATTTTATTTACATCTTTCCTTATCATTTCATATGTATTTCATCATTTTCTTAGCAAACATGCAAAACTTATTGTTATTTATACCATTTTTACATTGTTTTTAAGAGTTTGATATATATAAGTCATCCTATAATTTATCCCTTGTTATATATTGGTCTTGATGATGTCTAGGAACCCATGACACCCTAAGAAGGTGTATGGTAGGATTAGAATAGCTTTGGAGTTGTTTTGAAGGGATTGGAATAGGTTTAGTACGAGAAAAACTCTTTTCGTCAAGTATAAAAAGTGGTCTGATCTTGTTTTGTATTTCTGGAAAATCCGACAGTAGACACGAATTTTTGGCCTTGATATTTAGAAAATATACTTTAAAACGAATCCGTGGCCGCTTGAACGGATTAAAACGGAGTTATAATGAAGAAGTTATGAATTTTTCAAGTTTGACGACGAAATATACATTTTCTGAAAATTTCAGCAAACAGTTTTCGTGTTGTACGAGTCAAAAACAAGTCTTAAGCTTTATAAATTATTTCGACTTATCAAAAATATATTAGTATACTTTGATACGAAGCTAAGGACGTATAATACGTAGAAAACGGATTTGTAACGACTAAAATATACACGTTTTCATAAAATTGCCGTAACTTTCTTATTTAAGAAAAACTATAGTATTTTTACGAGACAAGTGTTACGGTAAACAAAACAACCATATTGAAGGCTATTTTTTAACGTTGACGTAGAACTTTTTGTAACGAGATGTCTTCTAATAAAATCGAGATCACCAAGCATATTTTTCAAAATGACCAACCGTTTGTATAGCGGAGTTGTAATAAATTATTTACGGTTGCTTAAACTTTGCCGAAACTCACTTTTTAAACCACATTTGGACAAAATCACCATATTTAACCTCTATTATCTTTATGTTCGAGACCTCTATGACGAAAACTCATGTACTAAAACTTCTAGATTTTGATACAAGCTTTCCAAAACCGTTGAGTTCGTTTCCTAACGTTCGACGTACACCATTTTACGACTAGCTTTTCGAAGCCATTTTTTTGTCACTTTCATGAAATTTCCGACGACCTTATTTTACGACGAAAAGTTATAATTTCGCAATAAATCATTAAGAAACTATTGTAGGATGACATTTTGACGTAAATACTTGTAAAGTAATTTAAGGATGGTCAAGACGTCAAAAGAGTATTTTTCGACGAAGAGTATTATTTTCAAAACTCACAAGTGGTATAAATAACATACGAAATGCATGCATAACATTACATCATAACTCATTACATATCATAACATTCATTTTAGGTCGCGGATAGTTTCCGAGTCTCACTTTCGTGCACTTCATTTTGTTAGCATATCAATCACACCAGGTGAGTTCATACCCCGCTTTTACTCGTTTAAATTCCTATAAACTATTTGGGGCGAGATACATGCTTATTTATCAAAACATTTAAACTCTTTTGCCAAACAACATTACATATACTCTAGACTTGGTGCGTGTAGTGATTAGACTTAAACAAACATCCCAATATTTATATGTTGGAAGGCCATTAATTTGGATACAACCCAACGTGAGTCGTTGGAGGAACATCCCAACATCTATATGTTGGAAGGCCATTTTTATGGATACAGCCCAACGTGAGTCGTTGGAGGAACATCCCAACACGAGTTGTTGGAAGACCCTTGTGGTGGCATTTATACTTTTAACTACCTTAATGCGCATATTCATGGTTGTCATTCTATTTTAGGCAATGGGTTGTGAACACACAGGTTGCAAGTTTTGTATGGGCGGAACTTGGAACTGAGTGGATTTACAATGCCTTTGCTGTGTGAACATTTCTCAAAGTATTTTAGATCATTTTATTACAAACTTATGAACTCACCAACCTTTGTGTTGACACTTTTTAGCATGTTTATCTCAGGTCTTAAGGTGATAGCATTTCATGGAGCTTTTGGGTCACATGGCATACATTGGAGTCTTGTGCTTTTAACAATTACCATTCGACATGTTTTGTAAACTCTTTATGTATTATCAAACTTTGTGATTTCTTGTTGTGTAAACTTTAACATATGTAATCGAATGGTAAACTTTTCAAAACGTCTCATTATAGAGGTCGTTTTCTGTATCCATACTTTGTGCTATGACGTCATACCCCAATGACACTATCGTTCCGCTGCGATATTTTGGGGGTGTGACAGAATTTTACACTACGAAAGACAATAAAGGACATGAATTAAAATGGTCAATAATTCCTCTAAAACGTGAGAAATTGGACAATTGAACTTGTGAGTGAAGATGGGTTTTTATAGCCGAGCCAGGAGGTTGGGATGCTTCTAGGATTCTAATCTCGACCCTTGAATCACTATTGCATCATTCCAATCTATCTCATTCGTTGGATCAAGTCTGTGATGTGTTCCCACCAATGAAAAGCTCCCATTTTGACACCCTGGCAATCCATACGTGCACACCTCTGACACGCTGTCAGAAAGTTTCTAGAACACTTTAAAGTATGGGTAAATGAAGTGTGGCAGGGTAAACTATGAAAACAGTAACCATGGTGGTTAATATCTGTTTGGACGCGCTGGTTCAGGGGTGTTTGTTTATATTTATTTGACTAGGGGAAGGGTTGCTTTGACCGGGGTTAAAGGTTAACCGGGTAATGATATTTTGGGATGTGGGCTTGGGTTAAATGTTGGGTCAAAGGTAAATGGGGAAGTGTTGGTTTGGATTAGTTTTAGATTTGGACTTTAAGAGTATAATCCGAATTACAATCATAAGGTCCATTCATGTAATATTTTAACCATAGGCACCAATGGTGGAGAGTGTAAGGATAAAATGTAAAATTTGGTAAAATGAGAGATGAAGGGTCAATTGTGTAAATATGGGTAAGTTGGGGGTGAAAAGTGACAATATGGGAAAGTTGAGGGGTTGTTGTGTACATTTGGAAAAGTGAAGGTAATGATGTGAAAACTCCCAAACTTGATCCAGAAATCCAAAATTTGATCTTTTAAGCATCAAAGTCCTTGAAATAGCATCCCGTCATCGGCTTTGGCACTCTTCCTTCTCTCGTGCTCGTTTTTCTTCGGTTTTTGCTTTCTTTTGCCTGTTTTGTCATATCCGTACCTGCACATGCATAAACTCAAGAAACCATTAAATATTAGCAATAAACGGCTCTTTCTTAGTTATTTTGGGTCTGATTTGATAAAGAAATTATATGTGTTTTAGCACATATCAAAGTACCCCAGACGAGACCATTGTCGTGTCCTCACGCAATGCAATCAACTCACGCTTCTAAAACCAAGGATTTCAATCTCTTTCTACTAAACCTATGAAGAAGTAGCAAAGATTCCTCAAAAGAGATTAAGAACCCTTAATTCTAAAAACGCCCCGTTTACCTTTTAATTCACATGTGGATATTACGATTAAGCACATTCCGATTATGAGTGACGGTTTGTTGAACTTTCATGTCGATTAATAACTCCAACATTTTTCAAACGACACGTTAGGATCACGGAGTAGGAAACACAACACAGCGTGAAGTGACCATACGGATAGAATACATCGTCCCTGATTTTTCACAAGTCCCCAAACTAAGCGTAAAATCGAAATCATTGTTAAATATGACTCTAGATGCTAACACTACCCATGGAAGTTACTTGTGTAATTACCTTTTGCTCCCATTTTCCTATTTTCCTCTAAATTTTTTTATTTTTGTGAGAAATGAATTTCTTCAATTTTCTCGTTTCGATAACTTTTATTCCGATAAAGATATAAAGCTAAGTCGCTAATTAGTTATCCATCTTCTCTCAAGAACCATTGTCTTAAAAATGAGGTCCACATCAAGGAATTTTTATTCACTTATATTTTTGACTTTTTCATTTTTTTTTTTTTTTTTTTTTCATCATCATTTTTTTTTCTCTTTTTTTTCACTTTTTTTTTTTTTTTTTTTTTTTTTTTTTTTTTTGCACTTATACTTTTTACTAATATGAGCTATGAACCACGGAGCTTCACGGGGTAATTCCAAGACTATAGGCTTCATGAAATGAGGATCCCAGTGGGTTAGACCAAGACCTCACTCAATCCTGGCTAAAGATCCAAGGGTCCGATCTCGAACCGCAACTCATAACTTTATTTATTACTTATTACTTATTATGAGTCCTTGATGTGTACCCAATTTTTAAAACAAAGATTCTTTTAAGAAGATAAAGAACTAACTATCGCCAAAAACTCAACATCTCTAATTATTTATTAGACAGATATGGGGTGAAACAATTTTGTGGGAACAAAAAGCCATAAGTACCTTCGATGGGCTCTAAAGAGAACCAACTACTCCACGCTTAGCATCTAAACTCATAAGTAACTCTATCATTCCTCGATCTCCGCAAATTTAAAATCTCAAATAATGAGATCCGCGGATGCTTAGCCGATAATTGAATTATCTATGGTTAAGGGAACAAGCTAGGGCTCAACACGCCCGGTCAAGTCAGAATTCCATTCCTACTCTCACCAGCGGAAAGTCAACAAGGTGTCAAAACATATATTAACTTAGCAAATGCTTCGTCAAATAATCTCAAGTCTCGCATTTTTAAAATCACTTATTAGAAACTAGCAAATTCTTGTTTAAGCTTCGCATATTTAAAATCAATCAGGGAAGCTTGCAAATTCTTGGCCTTGTGAGCTAGAATCGCATTTTATAGCCTCTTGTCTAAGCAATTAGCAAAGGCTATTTCAAGAAAACGCATATTTAAAGAAACTTCTAAGAGACTCGCAAAAACTTTTCGATCATAAAACTAGCAAAAGCTTACAAAAAATTTTAAATTTTCTCATTTTTGCACAATTTTTTTCATTTTCTAAGGAAAAACGGGGTTGCGAGAGTACACGACAAAAAATAAGCAAGTGCGGTCAAATCAAATCGAAGATTACCCACCCCAGACTAAAACGAAACATTGTCCTCAATGTTTAAAGGAAAGGGTATTTACGAAAATCTAAAAGCCGTTTATTAAGTATGCTTAAAGATAAACGTTAGTCGATAAGATTAGGATATCAGATTTCCGTAAGCAACGATCATGAAACTCGAGTGGAGAAAAGACAAACTTCGAGCATGAGAGTCTTCATATCGGGAAAATCCTAGACAAAACATCACAAACAACCAAACACGAGAAATCAAATAGGCTAACCCCTTCACGTCACTTAGTAGAAAATAGAAAGAAGATAGAAATAAGCATGGGGTGCCTCCCACGAAGCGCTACTGTTTTTGATCTACGAGTCGCTAGCCTGACTCGTCCCCGAATTCATGTGTCCTTGGGGAAACAAGCGGAAGGGATACCCGGATCAAAGATGGTATCCTCACTCCGGAGGGAAAGAGAATGGGTGGGTAGGGAGGGAAAGAGAATGTCGGGCTTAAGCACATAAGGGATAACTCCTCCCAAACTCACATAAGGCATATAAAAGAATGATCCATCATCCGGCGGTTTTGCGGGCGGACGAAGAGATGACGGATCAAAGTGAGAAAACTCCAAGAAAGACGGGAGCTCATAGTAAAGAGGTGAAAGCTTAACAATGAAGGCATCCAAGAGAGGATCCTTTTCTCTAACAACGGTTTTAGCATAAAGCTCATCTATGAATATCCCAGGTTTAAAGATTTTGTCTTCACATGTCGGCTCAACGGGATAAAGGATGGTCGACTCAATAGAGAGAGGAGAGTCAAGAAAACCATCACATAACAACATATCCCCCTCGGGGTCATTAACGGCATCCTCAATACCCGGTGGTATCAAGTCATCTAAAGCATCCTCAATGATCGGGTCATTTGTCTGAGTATCGGAAATCTCGTTCAAAACTTTGCTCTCATCAACATCAAAATAGAACCGCTCAAAAATCGGAGGGTAAACATCAGCAATAGTGGGATTGCCACTAATCTCTTCATCAAATCGGAAAGTCTCAAGCTCGGGTAAGAAATCACTATCTTTAACGGAGATAGGAAGCGAACTTGAATTATCGTTAAGGGCTTCAATCTTAGAAATGAGAAGATAAATATTCGACAATGTTTGACGTAGTGCTTCATCCTCGATCTCTATATCATCGGGCTCAATCTCTTCATCTTCCGCCTCAAAATCATTTACTTCTTCTATGTTGACGGGCTCAGAAGGTAAATCATCGACAAAATCGATGTCTCCATAAGAATCGTTATCAGAATCGGAGAACATCTCAACATGATCGTTTGAAATATCAAGAGAAGGCTCATCACAAATATCAACAACAACCTCGGACTCTCTTGGGATTGGGATAAGGATCTCAACATTAGACGGTTCCGTTTCCGGAATAGTACTAAGAGGCTCATCCCCCATTATGAGAGAGTCAACGGGTTCAACAATGTCTGTAGAAATATGATCATCGACCTCTTCCAAAACGACGTCACTTCTCTCAACCGGCGTGAGGGAAGGGGAAGAGTCGGAAATGAAAGGCTCAGAGATGAAAAAGGGATCGTATTTTGAAGATTCCGGAGGTGGGACAAGTGGTGTGCTCTTAGAGCTAGCAATTTCCACCACTTCCGTTGTGGTCTCCGGAATGGTGTGATTGTCTTCCATAACTTGAACGGGTTCTTCATTAACACTTTGTCGAGCTTGAATCAAATTTAAGATAGTTCTACACATGTTTTCAAAATTGTTTTGACGTTGATTAAATTTTTCTTCAAAGTCGATGAAAACGTCCCCGACACCCATACACCGTGGACAATAAAAACCATTCGACGAATCTACCATATCTCCACACCCATAACAATAACGTGGATCAAACGAAGATACCTTGGGATGTGGAGGGTAGTCGGGAAAATTTTGGGGATTATTGAAAGAATTGGGGCACATGTGATTATAACACTGATAATCATATCCCAAACGAGAATTACAACACTGACAGAAATAGTCGAAAGAGTCCATAAGAATCAAATATAAGAGGGATAAAAGGAAAGAATTATCAAATCAGAGGGTAAAGAAGAATATTTTTGGGTTTTTAAAACAAATTTTGAAAAGGAAAATCTTTTTGGGTTTTGTAAACACTTTAGGAAAAGTGTTTTGGTTTTTTAGATGTTTTTGGGTTTTTGAAAAGATATATATACAAAAAACAACGATAACTTCACTCGGGGAAGGATCTTCAAAAACACGCGAATCGAGACGGAATCCAAAAACTCACTTCATGCCCTCCCCGGCAGCGGCGCCATTTTTGATTTGTCGATTTCAGTACATAGATATTTTCCGAAGAAATACAAAGGTATGTATTTTCCCGGGTCGTTTTCCCAACGAGGGATGAATGGAGTTAAACAACTCACGTCGCGTGATTCGGGATTCGAATAGGTAAAAAGGATTTTCGAGGATTTCTAAACTACGGAATAAGCAATAGTAAAGGGAAGCAATAAAATCGACTAAATCTATGATGCAAATGAAGGAAATGCAACTAATTATGCAAGATTAAACAAAAACGCGATTAAACGTAATTAAGAAAGCGCGAATTAAATGCAACTACTATACTAAAAATTAGGAAAACAAGCAAGAAAATTACAAAACTATTTTTCAAAAATCAAATTTAACTAAAAAGAATTTTAGAAACTGGAATCACATTTTTTTTGACTTTTTCTCTATTTATTATGAATTTAAAACTATTTAAAACTAATTAAAATGCTAGAAAATACTATTTAATCTAATAAAAATCTGGAAAAATACTTTTTATGACTTTTTGAATATTATAAAACTAAGAAAATTGAAATTGTATTTTTCTGAGCTTTATCTAATTTATTGGAATAAAATGCTATTTAAAAATGCTAGAAAATGAATAAAAATGCAGAAAAATAGAAGATGAACAGGGAAAAATATGAAAATCTCCAGAAAACTATAAAATAATACGGAGAACAAGGGAAAATTAACAGAAACCAATTTGGAGTACAAGAACAATGATTTGGGCACACTACTAGAATGAATAAGCACTTGTAAATAAGCTAAAATCTAACCATAAGCTACTATAAGCTACCCTAGCCTTAATCTAACCTACCTTATGCTAATGCAACAGAATGGGACCCTAAAAGCACAGGCTAGAAGCATTTAAGCTCAAAAACAACTTAAGACTAACTAATGCCAAACGGCCCTAATGTACTAACTTTAAGCCCTTATTAAGCTAGCTAGAAAAAATCACTAAAATTAACTAAAATGACCAGGCAGTAGACAACCAACCAATGAGCTTATATCCATAATTTCAACTGATTCGGACCTAAATTGAAGGAATTAAAAATCAAAACTATAAGCAACTTGGGACTAAAGGGACTGATGTGCAGAAAGTGAAATAAGCAGGCATGAATAAGCTAATCCTATAAGCTTCTAAAGGGAAGATCTGATCTTAAGAATTATACCCTACCACTACAACTACTTAATAAGCTAAAGTGCAATTAAAAGCTCAAGTCAATAAGCATTAATCAAACTCGGAATATGCTGATATGGAGAAGTGTAGCAGCACAGAACAGGAATATATGGGTACTTTAGGCGCAAAAATAAGCAATCATAACAATTCCTAAACCCAAATAAGCTAACAAAAATTAATCTATGATAAGCTAGGAACTAGTAAAAGCAATTTAAATTGAAAACTAACCTTATATAGACCACAAATATTACTGATGATCAGAACTGCGTGGACTAACAAGCAACTTGAGACAGAATTTGGATATTGTAGAAATCACAATTTTAACTTGAAAACTACGAGATTTTGACTGTAAAAGCTTTTAAAAACAGAACTACAACTGATTTACTCCTATTTATACTTAGCCAAATACCTTTTACCACAAATTTAAGGTAAATCCAAACACTACCTTAGCAAATTCAAAATGCAATTAAGGTTTAGAATCTGATGAGACTTGGTTCTAAACTGAGCTGAGCTTGCCAAACAATCTCAAAACTTAACCAAACAACAATTTGAAAACACAATTCACACAAATCTGATTTGACTATTTAACCATGACTTATCCTTGACTTTTACTAAAAACTTTGAATCAAATGCTAATTTGAACAAATGAATTCAGAAGTAAGCTCACATAAGCTTTTGAAGCTTGTGTGAGCTTAAGAGAGCAGAAACAAGAGTTTTAACACAACTTTGAAGTAATTGCTTTGAAATCAAAATGACAATGTAAGTAAAATGAACAATCAACTGCTTTTATAAATCAGAAATTACAACGTTTCAATGGAAATAACAACAGAACTTTAAGAATTTTACACTACGAAAGACAATAAAGGACAAGAATTAAAATGGTCAATAATTCCTCTAAAACGTGAGAAATTGGACAATTGAACTTGTGAGTGAAGATGGGTTTTTATAGCCGAGCCAGGAGGTTGGGATGCTTCTAGGCTTCTAATCTGGACCCTTGAATCACTATTGCATCATTCCAATCTATCTCATTCGTTGGATCAAGTCTGTGATGTGTTCCCACCAATGAAAAGCTCCCATTTTGACACCCTGGCAATCCATACGTGCACACCTCTGACACGCTGTCAGAAAGTTTCTAGAACACTTTAAAGTATGGGTAAATGAAGTGTGGCAGGGTAAACTGTGAAAACAGTAACCATGGTGGTTAATATCTGTTTGGACGCGCTGGTTCAGGGGTGTTTGTTTATATTTATTTGACTAGGGGAAGGGTTGCTTTGACCGGGGTTAAAGGTTAACCGGGTAATGATATTTTGGGATGTGGGCTTGGGTTAAATGTTGGGTCAAAGGTAAATGGGGAAGTGTTGGTTTGGATTAGTTTTAGATTTGGACTTTAAGAGTATAATCCGAATTACAATCATAAGGTCCATTCATGTAATATTTTAACCATAGGGACCAATGGTGGAGAGTGTAAGGATAAAATGTAAAATTTGGTAAAATGAGAGATGAAGGGTCAATTTTGTAAATATGGGTAAGTTGGGGGTGAAAAGTGACAATATGGGAAAGTTGAGGGGTTGTTGTGTACATTTGGAAAAGTGAAGGTGATGATGTGAAAACTCCCAAACTTGATCCAGAAATCCAAAATTTGATCTTTTAAGCATCAAAGTCCTTGAAATAGCATCCCGTCATCGGCTTTGGCACTCTTCCTTCTCTCGTGCTCGGTTTTCTTCGGTTTTTGCTTTCTTTTGCCTGTTTTGTCATATCCGTACCTGCACATGCATAAACTCAAGAAACCATTAAATATTAGCAATAAACGGCTCTTTCTTAGTTATTTTGGGTCTGATTTGATAAAGAAATTATATGTGTTTTAGCACATATCAAAGACCAAAGTACAAACTAGTTGGACTTAGCAGAGATGGTTACAAAATACACATGGATTTAAATGGATAGCCAAAATTATTGACATGTGTGTTTCATCTGTAACTGTATCGGAACCCTCTAACTCTTCAGGTTCCACCTCTATCTCTATTCCACCTGTGTCATCTGTGTGTGTTGCAGGTGATACAGATCATCCTTTGAATTGTTGATAGCGGATGTTCTCGGCACATGACAGGCGATCTCAAACTTCTAACAAACTTTGTTTCAAAGCTCATTGGCACTGTCAGGTTTGGGAATGATCACTTTGCAGCTATCATGGGCTACAGAGATTACATCAATGGGAACATCGAAATTAGCAGAGTTTATTATGTTGAAGGTCTCGGACACAATCTTTTCTCAGTCGGTCAGTTTTGTGATGGTGATTTGGAAGTTGCTTTTAAGGAGAAAACTTGCTTCATCCGTGATCTACAAGGAAACGATCTCATTTCTAGAACCCGCACATCAAGCCTTTACACAATCTCAATGCAAGACATGATCGCTTCATCTCCCATATGTCTACTATCTAAGGCAACATCTACAAAATCATGGCTGTGGCACAGAAGACTTTCACATTTGAACTTTCAAACCATAACCAATCTTGCTCGACACAAACTAGTTGAAGGTCTTCCCAGGTTTAGGTATTCAAAAGATCACTTATGTTCAGCCTGTGTGTGAAAAACTAGAAGGGGTGGTTGAATAGTTTTACCAATTTAAAACTTCCTTTTAAATATTTAGATCGACTTATGTCAATCTATTTGGTTGTTTATGTTGGACGTTGATAGATAGATATATAAACGTGTAATGAAAGATAAAGAGTAAGAAGCACATCACCACGACACAAGTTATTTATAGTGGTTCGGCTACAAGAACACCTTCCTTGCCCTACTCCACTCCCCGAGTCACCTACTCAAGAGTTCGTAAGCACTACACCAACTCCTTATGGAGGAGAAGCCTTCACAACGTCGCTTAACCTTTTTCCGGTACAAAGCTAAATACCGAGTTCCTTCACACCAAGGCGAACCACACCTAACACAACATCGCCTACCCTTTATACGGTGCTAGGCTAACCACCGAGTTCTTTCACACCAAGGAGAACTAATCCTATCACAACGTCGCCTACCCTTTATTAGGTACTAGGCTAAGCACCTAGTTCCATTACTATGGAGGAACTACTACCCTTCACAAGACAACACCTAATATCAAGGAGATCCTCTCCTTGTTACAACACCATCAAGGATATCACCATCCTTGGAAATAAACAAATACTTATATGTATAACGATGCACCTCATCGATTATACGACCTAGGCATTCTTCCCAAATGCGACTTGATTTGATTCTTTCGGCATCCTTCACTAATGCCTTTGACACAACGCTTGGCACCCTTCACTAATGCCTTCGTCTTGACACCTTTAGCATTCTTCACTAATGCTTTGACACGGATGATGAGCACCTTTCACTAATGCTTTCATCTTGACACTTTCGGCATTCTTCACTAATGCCTTCAACCCAACATCTATGGAGAAAGGAATAACTATCAACAAGAGAACTTTAGTTGTCTTGATGATGACAAAGCATGGCAACTCATGGACTTGAGCTTGCTCGTCTTCAAGAAGTGGTGATCTTGCCTTTAAGAGGAACCTAGAAGATCACACAAAAACAAAAGACAAACTACATAGATCACTTGGATCTGAGGTTAGAGGGTTATAATACTTGGGGGAAGTATGTGTGTAAAGTGGTAAGTAGAAAGGAAGAAATGGCTCTCTATTTATAGAGAAAATTCTCTACTGTTCCCCGGATCCCACGGATCCCTACCACAAGAGATCCGGCTAGCACAAAGCCAGGGATCCGTGGAACGCTCCTCTTTGCCCATGGGTATTTTTGGTTATGGGTCATGGGTCATGGATTATGGGTTGATCCATGGTTTCTTTCTAGATACAATGAACTTGGTTAAGTGGTATATATAAAACCATGGGTTATGGGTCAATACCATTTGCTAGTTTTAACCCATTTTAGTATTTACATGTTTTTACCCATTTTAGTATACTTAGTTTAAGTATATGTTAACCCAATATGTAAACACTAGTTGTTGTACATATGTATCTAAATCATAAAATCACGTATACTTGTTTTAGTGTTTTATGTGAAAACGTAAGTGTGTTAGGAAACTATTAACTCAAACTATTTACGTATTCTATTTGTTTCGTTAAAATGATTTTACGTTTGTTATCGAAAAAACATTAGAAGATCGTAAAATATAAATAAACGTTTTTACGGCTTATTTGTATTAACAATCTCCCGCTTTTTGTTGATGACAAAACATAAAATTATTTTAAGGAAAACTAAAATTCGTAGCAAGTTTGAATTTGTAGTTTTTACTTTCTTCTCCCTCTTTTTGTCAAAACAAAAAATGTTAAAAGAAACTAACACAATTTTTATAAGAAAAAGTATGTAAAAATGTAAAGAGAGCAAGTGACGGGAATGGTATTCGTCTTAACTCCCCCTTGACGAGTCCATCCCTTTGAAAGGGCGTCAAGGACATGACATAAAATAAACTAATTGTGTTTGCAATTATGTTTGCAAATGGTTCGTCTAAGTGACGAAAACGTGCTCCCCCTTGAAGATTGCAAAGTTGCAATGGGGTGTCATGAAGTATAGTCCAAAATCGGATTAAGTTGCAAATGTTTTTGCAATTTCGTTTGACACAATGCTCCCCCTAGCTTTATGGTGTCAAAATCTTCATGTGTTATTTTGAAAATCTACAAAGTAAAGGTTAGAAAACAAGAGTATAGTGCATAATTTCCTGCAAATAAAACTCAAGTTAGTAGAAATTTGTTCTTATGTACCACGGATCTCACGGTTCCTTTCTTGGAGGGATCCGTCTAGGCATTTTGGAGGGATCCACCTGTCTGTTGACAGTTTCTTCAGCAATGAGAGTGTTTCAATCAATGCTAACGAATATGTGAAGTAGTATATGATATATCAAGCACAACACATAAAGCACATAACAACTATGGCACATAGATATTCATTCAATAAAAACAAGAGATGATCAACCAAATCTCTAAAGCTAAGAGAATGAACTAGCCATACAAGTGCTACTAATGCTAATGAGTTACTCAAACTCTAGATTCAACTAAAAGCTTAATGATGATCAAGGATGAGATAGATTTCCTAAACATTCTAAGTTTGAGCTTGTGACTTATGATGCTCATTGTAGTTTAGGCTTGTTGACCTCTTCGAAACGTTAGAGGAGGTGATAAAACATGAAACATTGCTCTTCACGTAGTTCATGTATCAATCTTTCAACATGTTTACAATAATAGCAATCCTTGTCATGGTTTTGAATTTCTTGAAGTGGAAGTTCAAGTGAAGTGGGTTGAGGATCTTCAAATGAAGAAGGAATTGGTAGAGGCTCATTAAGTGATGGCTCTACAATGTTTGAGGGTGGAGGTAAAGAAGCATCAACTTCCATGTAGTCGGGTGGTTGACTTTGATGTCTTCTCATAATCCAAAATGGACTATTGGGGGGAATGAGAGAGTTTGACATTGGATCAAGTGTCGATTCAATATTTTGATTTTGTTGCCCAACCTTTTTTATTAATTTATTTGGTAGTGGTGGAAGGTGAGATGGCCAAGGAGGTAAGTCTTCTACATTGTGAGAATGTGGAGATGATTGTGAGGTGGCTCTAGGCACCAATGATGTTGGTTGAGTTGTGGAGGGTATGTTTGGTTTGGTAGAGTTTGGTGATGAAGTCCTAGTGGGAACTATTTTCTTGGGGATTAGTTTGATTGGTTTCCTTGGTGTAGGAGAAATCCTAGCATTAGTGGACTTAACCGGAGATGATTCGGTTGAGGAAACTTCGTGTATGATCCTAGCAAGTTTCTTGGGTGGTTCTTGAGTGGATGAGTTAGCACTAGGAACCTTTCTCATGATGAAATGACTAAGGGAGATGGTTGCAATTGATGATAATTGTGTTTGTGTTTGATGACTAAAGTGTTCTTAGCAATATGGCTTATAAAGGGAAGAGCTTGGCAAGTGCATTTATGACTTAATCCACTAATGTTCTTGGAAATGTGATGATTAACATGCACAAGGTTGAAGTTCAGAGTTTCACTGATCTAGGAACTCATTTAAGATGAGATGGAGTGTTTGAGTTAGGAAGATGATTGTTTTAGCAATGTTAGACATAAACTGTCACCCGGATCCCACGGTTCCTTCCTTGGAGGGATCCAGCTAGGCTAATCCTAGGGATCCGGCTCTCAGCAGTTATGTCAGGTTTGAAATGAGGTTTCTAGGAGCTAAATCCTATCTCATTTTGAGTGTTTCAGTTCTCCTAAGTGTTTTAAGATGAGAGGGTACTTGAATGATCAAAGGTAATAAGTGTTATAGCAAATGATTGCTTCTTATGGAAAGGAGATGGGACAAGATGACTACCAATGGATGTCCAAGGATAACACTAAGAGTTTTGGTGGTGTCAAGTCATAATAAATGATCCTAGTGATCAGATTTAAGCTTGAGGAGAAATTTGAAAAATTCTTAAAAAATCACAAGAATTGAAAAACTAATTTTTGTCTCACTTTGAGATAAAAATGATTAGAAACAATTTCCTAAAATTGTTTACTTTGTCCACTTAAGTGTTTTGAAAGATGAGAAACAGTTTGTGAGTATTGAAGCGGAAATATGGTGAGTTTTGATGTGTTGATAAATCAAGAGGCATTTTGACTAAGATCTTAAGTAAGCCTTTAGTGAGTCTAAGCCTTTCTCATCCTTGAAGTGGTTTTAGTTGGATTCTAAAAACATATGCTTAGCTAATGTGATGCTATCTAGAAAGTTATCTTGATGCAAGGAATGCTATATTGCAGATCTGATGTCACGGATCCCACGGTTCCCTCAAGGGAGGGATCCGGCTAGGCTAATCCTAGGGATCCGGCATCTGCAGATCAGAATCTTCACAAACATGATGTGCAGATTTTGCACACTAATAAATCTATAAACAAGCATGTCATCACAAAACACCACTTATAAAAGCATGATAAAGTAACAATATCCAAATTACCATAAACCGAAAGTGCTAAAATGTAATCATCCAAACATAAAATAAGGAAAATAAGCATATTCCTATTGTCTCTTTCGTCAATCCTTTCTTTTCCTTTTTGACGTCTTAGTGAGGTTGTAAGCGAGGTTTTGAATCATGCCCCTCAATTGTTTAAATTCCGCGGTCTCGTTTGGAATGGTTGGAAGTTGTTCGTAGTAGTCAAAGGGTTCCAATTTGATGTTGGCTATGGGGTCGACGTCTTCCTCATCTTCATCTTCTTCTTCTTCACCGGCCAAGGAGTCCGAGAGAGCTTCAGGTTTCTTTCCATTGACCATGAACCGTTTAGGGGGTTGTTTGGTAAGAGGTACCATGACGTGATCGGAAAGGTAATGATCATCATTGATAGGAGATGGTTGCAATGCACCAACATACTTACAAAGTCGTGTTAGGAGCATACCATATGGAAGTACCATGTTGGAAGCTTTGAATACCCCAGCCATTCTCCTTACCATGTAATAGGCAAGATTAAATGACCTTTGGTGGGTCAGACAATAGATCATTTGCACAAGACATGTGTTTGGATGATCTTTGTTTCCAACTAGGCTAATGACGTTTTCCCTAAGGATTTCTTCCCATTTTCTAAACATGGAATGCATTTCGAAAAGTTCCATTTGAAAGGGATCACGGTGAATGAGCTTTTTGTTATGGTTGTAACGGGATTGGTCGGTCCTAACTTTGAAGATAGTATCTCGAATGGTTTCGGGATTGTCGAGAGGATTGTTGTAGAGAGGCTTAGGATCAAGTGCAAGGTTTTGAGCGTTAATTGCCCAATATTGAGAGTACATACAAATTCCTACACAAGGAATGCGAAGAATTTGAGCAAAGGTGTTGAGAGGAAGAATAAAGTTTTGTTTGTTGATGATGAAGGAGATTGAGATGCTATTGTCGGTGTTTCTAATGATCCTAAAGCTTTTGTAAAATTCAAAAATGAAGTAGGACAAATTTGTTCATCTATGTCAAGGAGACAATCAAAGTTGATTGTCGAGAAAACATGACGAATGTCGGTATCTTCAAGGAAACATTCCTTGACTACACGACCTTCGTAGATAATTCATTTTACAAGGCTTTTGAATATTTTACGGTCGGTTTTGGTCAATCCCTTTTTACGATAGTAATGAGTAAGGTAATGAACGGTGTCATGATGATCTTGTTGAGTGGCTTTGGGCATGGTTGGTCCTAAAAATACAAATTTTCCAATTAGGTAAAATTAGTTGGGATGGGTTTATGGTTTTGATTTGTATTAACAATGTTGTGAACACAATGTGATTTTGTTAAAAGCCCCTTTTCATGATTAGTTTGAAAAGCCCTAATTAAATTAATTGATTAGAAATTAAGAAACCATAAACCCTAGGATGAGGATGATGAAAATTAGAACAAGTTAATGTAATTACTTACAATGGTGTTCTAGGAAGGAATACTTGAGAGTATGGAAGCCAATGAGGATGAATTCAGTAGCTTAGTCGTTTTTGTGTTATGTGAATAGAGGGAAAAAGATCAGTGGTAAGTTTTTGAAAGCGTATAGCTGAGTTCTGTTCCACGGTTCCCCCGGATCCCTTGTATTTGGGATCTGGCTAGTACAACTAGATGGATCCGGCTACTGTGGATAGAAAAAGGGTTGTTTGGCATTATTTTTGTAGTAGGCTTATAACTAGCTTACTAAAAAATAGTTTGGAAGTATTAGATGAGGATTGTTTATGGATGACGGGTTTTGATGAATCACATATCGAGGGTTCATATGTGACAACGGCGTTAGTTTGACGAATCAAGAGGAATACTATTCCTGATGATGAAAAAGACGGAGAAGTGATGAAAGAGACTTCTTATGATGCTAGTAATTTTTAAACAAAGAAAACTATGAAATAAATTAAACTCATGTAACCTATCTAATGAAAAGTAAAGCATACCTCTATGCTTCTTGGTTTGGCGTAATACCAAAAATACTTCATGAGCTTTTAAAGTAATCCTTTGTACTTGGTGTACGTAAGTTGTGATTACTTTTTAGATCCTTCCTTGAATGTTGACTTCATTTTTCTTTGAATAGAGATGAAGATTTTTGGAGAGATTCTAGCATGAAGATTTCTAAAAAAAAAATTGTTAGAATGATCTATCAATGTCCAACAAAATATTTAAAAGAAATATGACCCTTTAAAAAAATCCTTCTTTGTAGATTTCAAACATACACGGATCGTATCAAGTCTTTAAAGTACAACATACTTTAAGAAACTTGGTAACGAAGCTCTGATACCAATTGTGAAAAACTAGAAGGGGGGGTTGAATAGTTTTACCAATTTAAAACTTTCTTTTAAATATTTAGATCGACTTATGTCAATCTATTTGGTTGTTTATGTTGGACGTTGATAGATATATATATATATATATATATATAAACGTGTAATGAAAGATAAAGAGTAAGAAGCACATCACCACGACACAAGTTATTTATAGTGGTTCGGCTACAAGGACACCTTCCTTGCCCTACTCCACTCCCCGAGTCACCTACTCGAGAGTTCGTAAGCACTACACCAACTCCTTATGGCGGAGAAGCCTTCACAACGTCGCTTAACCTTTTTCCGGTACAAAGCTAAATACTGAGTTCCTTCACACCAAGGCGAACCACACCTAACACAACGTCGCCTACCCTTTATACGGTGCTAGGCTAACCACCGAGTTCTTTCACACCAAGGAGAACTAATCCTATCACAACGTCGCCTACCCTTTATTAGGTACTAGGCTAAGCACCTAGTTCTATTACTATGGAGGAACTACTACCCTTCACAAGACAACACCTAATATCAAGGAGATCCTCTCCTTGTTACAACACCATCAAGGATATCACCATCCTTGGAAATAAACAAATACTTATATGTATAACGATGCACCTCATCGATTATACGACCTAGGCATTCTTCCCAAATGCGACTTGATTTGATTCTTTCGGCATCCTTCACTAATGCCTTTGACACAACGCTTGGCACCCTTCACTAATGCCTTCGTCTTGACACCTTTAGCATTCTTCACTAATGCTTTGACACGGATGATGAGCACCTTTCACTAATGCTTTCATCTTGACACTTTCGGCATTCTTCACTAATGCCTTCAACCCAACATCTATGGAGAAAGGAAGAACTATCAACAAGAGAACCTTAGTTGTCTTGATGATGACAAATCATGGCAACTCATGGACTTGAGCTTGCTCGTCTTCAAGAAGTGGTGATCTTGCCTTTAAGAGGAACCTAGAAGATCACACAAAAACAAAAGACAAACTACATAGATCACTTGGATCTGAGGTTAGAGGGTTATAATACTTGGGGGAAGTATGTGTGTAAAGTGGTAAGTAGAAAGGAAGAAATGGCTCTCTATTTATAGAGAAAATTCTCTACTGTTCCCCAGATCCCACGGATCCCTACCACAAGGGATCCGGCTAGCACAAAGCCAGGGATCCGTGGAACGCTCCTCTTTGCCCATGGGTATTTTTGGTTATGGGTCATGGGTCATGGATTATGGGTTGATCCGTGGTTTCTTTCTAGATACAGTGTATCTTAAGGATACAATGAACTTGGTTAAGTGGTATATATAAAACCATGGGTTATGGGTCAATACCATTTGCTAGTTTTTACCCATTTTAGTATTTACATATTTTTACCCATTTTAGTATACTTAGTTTAAGTATATGCTAACCCAATATGTAAACACTAGTTGTTGTACATATGTATCTAAATCATAAAATCACTTATACTTGTTTTAGTGTTTTATGTGAAAACGTAAGTGTGTTAGGAAACTATTAACTCAAACTATTTACGTATTCTATTTGTTTCGTTAAAATGATTTTACGTTTTTTGTCGACAAAACATTAGAAGATCGTAAAATATAAATAAACGTTTTTACGGCTTATTTGTATTAACACTGTGAACAAGGGAAAAGCACTCGTTCTCATTTTCCTTCGAAGATTGAAAACAGCTCTCGGCATGTTCTTCATCTTCTTCACATCGATTTGTGTGGCCCGATGTGTGTGCAGACGATTAATGGCAAACGCTACATTCTAGTAATCGTTGATGACTACTCCAGATGGACTTGGGTTTATTTTCTACAAAGTAAAGATCAAGCTCCACAAATGATCGTCACCTTTCTCATGAAAATTCAAGTTCAGCTCCGTAACACGGTAAGACAAGTAAGGACAGACAGAGGAACTAAATTTGTCAACCAAACTCTTCCAGAATATTATGAGAAAGTGGGAATTAAGAATCAAATATCAATTGCAAGAACACCAGAACAAAATAAAGTTGTCAAAAGACAAAACCGTACGTTAGTGGAAGCTACAAGAACGATGTTGATCAATGCAAAACTTCCAGATTACTTATGGGTTGAAGCCGTGTCAACTGCATGCTACACTCAGAACTGTTCCATGATAACAAAACGCCACAACAAAACACCTTATGAGCTTATCCATACCTAAAACACTTTCATGTATTTGGTGCTCTCTGTTATCCAAATAATGATCGTGATGACTTCGGAAAGCTCAAGGCCAAAGATGATATTGGAGTCTTCATTAGATACTGTGAAAACTCAAAAGGATACCAGATCTGGAATCGTCATACAAATGGAATTATGGAAACCATTCATGCTAATTTTGATGAGGTCACAGAAATGGCTTCTGAGCAACACAGGTTGGAACCCAGACATAACCGTCTCAACTTCCCTCAATCATCAGTTGTTCAAACCTTTCAACTCACTCATCGTTAAATGGAAACACTGTTTGCTCCTCTGTTCAATGAATACTTTGATCAACATGCTCCAGATGTATCAACTGTTTTCGATGCTTAACCTGATAATACTCCAATACTTGATACACCTGAAACAACTAATACTGTTGTTGATGCACCTCTGATTGAATCTCCAACAACAGCTGAACAAACTGCTTCTAATGACACTGACCCAGCTGATGATCTTCTTAATCAAGATGTACCTGCACCTGCGGATTATGATGGAAATGCGTTCTTCAACCCTTTCGCAACTGAAACGGAAAATCCAGAAGTTGCTGAATCTTCTACCAGTCATCTGAATCCACCAAATCTGTACAATGTATACCAACACCAACCTTCCACACACCGATGGACTAAAGACCATCCTCTTATTAACATTATTGGAAACCCAAACCAACCAGTCGTAACTAGACAACGCCTTTAAACTGACGGAGAACATTGCATCTATGCACTCACTGTCAGTCAAACTGAACCCAAAAACAATAAGGATGCAATGACTCATGACAACTGGATTAAATCGATGCAAGAAGGGCTGAATCAGTTTAAACATTTAGAAGTATAGGAATTGGTTGAAAGACCGACAGGGGTCTACGTCATTGGTCTCAAATGGATTTGGAAGAATAAGTTAGATGCTAAAGGTACGGTTATTCGAAACAAGTCACGTCTGGTGGCTAAGGGTTATAGACAGGAAGAGGGTATCGACTTTGAAGAATCATTCGCACCGGTTGCTAGACTTAAGGCTGTACGGATTTTTCTAGCATTCGCGGCTCACTTGAACATCACCGTCTACCAAATGGATGTCAAAACTGCTTTTCTAAATGGTAAACTTAAGGAGACAGTGTATGTTAGCCAGCCGGAATGATTCGTTGATCCAGAGTTCCCTAATCATGTCTACAAACTGAACAAGGCTCTCTATGGTCTCAAACAAGCCCCTCGGGTGTGGTATGATAAGTTGTCATCCTTTCTCCTTGCCTATAATTTAATCAAAGGATCGGTCGACCCGACACAGTTTATTCAATATCATGGGGGCACACATTTTAATTGTTCAGATTTATGTGGATGATATCATCTTTGGTTCTACCCACAAAAAGTACTCAAACGCCTTCTCAAGACTAATGAAAACAAATTTTGAAATGTCAATGATGGGTGAACTTACGTTCTTTTTAGGACTACAAGTTCATCAATCACCCTGTGGTATTATCCTAAGTCAGTCCAAATATGCTCTTGAAATATTGAATAAACATGGAATGCAAAGTTGTGACACTTACAATACACCAATGGCACATACCAACAAACTGGATGCTGATTTACATGGGAAATTGGTTGACCCTATCAAATACCGTAGTATTATTGGGTCTCTCATGTATCTAACAGCCAGTAGACCCAAAATAGTATTTGTTGTATATCTTTGCTCCCGTTATCAGTCAAGACCAACTGAAAAACACCTCTCTGAGGCTAAAAGAATCCTCTGATACATCAAGGGAACCATTAACTTGGGGATCTGGTATTCGAAGGATTCCGGTTTTGAAATAATATCTTTTTCAAACGCTGACCACACAGGATGCTTAGATTCACTAAAAAGTACTTCAGGAGGTTTACAATTCCTTGGTGATAAATTGGTGTCATGGCAATCGAAGAATCAGGACCTTAAATCGTTGTCATCTACTGAAGCAGAATATGTAGCCATATCTGCGTGTTGTGCTCAAGTCATTTGGATGAGAACACAACTCAAGGATTATGGTTATGTATTCGACAAGATTCTAGTATACTGCGACAACAGAAGTGCTATTGCGATCTCGTGCAACACCGTTCAACATTCAATATCAAAGCACATCGATCTTCGATATCATTTCATTAAAGAGCACGTGGAAAAGGGTGCAGTTTAATTATACTTTGTTGGTACATAACACCAATTGGCGGATCTTCTCACTAAGGCTTGCCTCCTACAAGATTTACTGACTTGATTCACCGAATTGGTATGAGGTGTTTGACTCCAGAAGAACTGGATGAAATTTGAAAACTCACTTGAAAATTCAAACACCAAAACCTCTATTGTAAATATATTTCAAAAACAAAATACAAAAATATAAAATCTTATAAAATCCAAAAATATTTTCTTTTTATAATTAACTGAAAAACAAACATTGCAAGTACAAAACTTCCATCAACACCGTGTTCTATCAAACATTTCACCATTTTTTCCCAAACAAGTATTGAGGGGGAGAAAGTAAATATTTTTCTGTTTCATAAAACCTTGTACTTGCATGTTACCAAAAATACGTTGTTTCTTATTAAGTGGTGGATATTTTATCATGAATATACCCTCCTCGGTCTCAAATGTTTATGAAATTCATTATTCCAAACGTCGAGGGGGAGTATAGTCAAGTTTCTTGCCTAAAAGTGTTTTGTCTAACCAAAATGGGAGTTAAAGGATCTTTTTTGAAACCTCATTAAGGTTGAGGGACTGAATGTGTCAAGTTTCCAATATTATTTTTAAGAAAAATTATCTTTGACCACATTCAATGCTTACTTGTAAGCATTAAACCCTTCCAACCACCAAGATCAACGCCCCATATTCAATCTGCAAATCCGTTCAAGCTTGTCATAATCTGTAAGTTACAAACTGATTTGATCATGAATTGAAACAAGGGTTTTGAAAATCTTTTAAATCCAACGGTTCAATCTTTCATAATTTGAGTTTGAAGATTTGTTTATTCGAACGAATTAGGGGTTTTCATCTAAAAGTGTTTGGGTTAAAATGGTTTATGTTAAAATGTTTCTAAAAGTGCTCTAAACCTATTTCAATCATCCTAAACCACCCAGAATCACTAATTGAGTGATTCTTGATTTTAGGGTTCTTGCGCTCAAATTGGGGGTTTTCTATTTAAGTTTCAGGGTTCTAGGGTTCGAACCATTTAAATCTTCTGATTATGTGGTGAAAATGTGTTAAAACTTGTTCCTTTGCACTCCTATGACATCTAAGATAGCCCAGAAACACATCTAGCCTGATTGGAATGGCTGAATTGGTTATGCATAGATTAAGGGTTTAGGGATTAAGCAAGTTTTACGCCTAAGCATTTCTACATATATCTGATATGTTCTAATGATTGTTTTGTGATATAGTTGATGTTTAGAATACACTGTAATCATGTTTTCATGTTTATGTTTAACAGGTTAATTAGTCGTAAAGTCAGAATCCAAAGGTGTTCAACCATTACGCTTAAGGAATACTCTTATGCGTAAAGGTTACGCCTAAGAGAAATCTTACGCGTAACTCTTACGCATAAGAGGTCTACAGTGCTTTATGAATATCTTGGAAAGATATTCGTAAAAAGGGAGTGTTACGCATAAGCTTTACTCATACGAGTAAACCTTACGCATAACAATCAGCTTATCCTTACGCGTAAGCCCAAAGCTTTTGAACTTGTCTTACGCGTAAGAAATTCTTACGCATAAGCTTGGTCTTACGCTTTTGCTTACTCCTACGCATAAGCTCCTTTCTTACACATAAGGATCCTTGTTACACATAAGCCATTGTTCATCACATTTTGGCCTGTCTCGCATAAGATACTTGTTAAATGTTACGCATAAGTCACAAATACCTAATGTTACGCATAAGCTTACAAAAGTTAAAATGTTGTGTGTAAAGTGAAAATTGGACTTTAAAACTTCAATATTAACACGTTCACGTAACTTATCACATCAACTTCAATAAATTGGACAAATGTGACTTAGGAATTGTAACTAACATAAACATGTTAACATCAAACAAGTAATTGGATAATAAATCAGACTAAAACTAACACAATGTGTTTTCATATGTCTTTTATTTTGTCTAATAACTTTCAGATCATACAATGGCTGACAATCAAGCAAACATCAATGCCTCAACTGAGCTCACGATGGCTAACACTTTCCCAGCCGGTTATGACAAAACAATTGGGAAGAATAATCTTCGTGTCGACTTCAATAATTTCACGTGCTCCGAATCTTCTTGCAAAGTTGATATAGACATTCTCAAGCTACACCCTTTCAACCTCATGCTCACCAACTCAGTCTCCGCACCAAAAATTCTATATTCATCAGTTTTGGCACAAAATGGAGAAAGTTGATGGACAAGATGCGTTGAAAGTGACGCTTGACACTCAGGAAGTCACCGTCACTGTGGCTGATCTTCGCACTGTTCTTTTTCTACCAGTCATACCTCCAAATGAATATGTCAGAACTCCAAATGAGACAGAGGTATTGGACTTCTTGGTCAACATAGGATATGACGAAGAATCTTGTGTCATTTCTACGCATTCCAGAGTTGACGTCAAGAATATCCCACAACCCTGGAGGACAATCTATCTAATGATTGCCAAATCAGTCTCGGGAAGAGATAGTGGCCATGAACACCCGAAGCTGATGCAACTTCAAACCTTCTGGGGAATGGTTCATATGAACCACATTGACAATGCAAGCTTCATTTGGGAGGACATGATGCAACATCTCAGGAAACCTGGTTCCAAGATTCCCTTAATCCACTACACCAAGTTACTTATCCATAACCTTCTCGAGAAGCACCAGAGTATCCCAAAGAGACTGAATGACCCCAACATTTACTCCATGCTAGATGAGCCTACACCGAACTCAATTAGGTTTAAAGGAACCACTACTCGCAAACAAGGAGTGGAACTCCCTGTAGGCTTGGTGACTGATGCAATCAGGGATCTTGATTCCTACAGACGTTACAGGGAGGCATTGATTGCAGGTAAAGTTGGCTTCATGGATGAGAAGACTACTCCAGCGGTTACAACAAGGGGCAAGAAAGCTAGAAGCACTGCTAAATCTACATTGTGTAAGAAAAAGAAGACAAGCAGAAAGATCAGGAGGAAACTTCCTGTCAACATCGTCAAATCTGAACCTGAACCTACGCAAACGTCATTACATGATGAGGATTCAAAAACATAATCTGATGAAGTTGTGTTCTATAGTGAGGCTCGTGTTGATGAGTCAACTGTCGAGAAGAAGAAAGAGGACAAGTCTGAGAATACTGCGTATGAAAAACTTGATGAAGACATTGACACGTACGTACCTTTTGATGACGAACACAAATCTGACAAAGGGAAGAAACATCTTGAGGAAGAAGAAGAAGAAGACTTAGAGTGGGAGTATGATCCTAAAGCTGAAGAGAAACAACTACAGAAAACTCTAAAGCAACAACGAATGGAGAAAGCTGCTGCTGAATTCTCACTTACTCAACCCAAAGGACCAGGTGGTTCCAATGGTGGTGCTCCACTCACTCAACTCGTTACCGATCCGGTTAATCAACCCGGTAAGGGCACGGGTGACATCACTAAAACCACCCTTCAGAAAGAGAAACCGGCAGAAGAACAACAACAACAAGAAGATGAGGAGTTGGTCGACTATGGAGAAGACGATCATGATAAAGATGAGAGAGTTCCAGATGATTACATTTTGGAAGATGAAGAGGAACTAAAGAAGAAAAAGGCTGGCGAAGAAGCTGCTAGAGCTTAGGACAAAGGTTAAAAGAGAAAGCTGACAACTATATCATTGAGAATCCTTTTCATAAACCCCAACAATCTTCGGAAACACCCCTCGACACCTCCAAACCCGAATCATCTTCACACTCATCACAACCAACAACAAAGGAAACAACTAAATCATCATCAAAATCAGTCAAGAAGAAAGCCGACACGTGGCATCTCGTACAAAAGCAAAGATCCAAAAAGTTGTGCTTCATTCTCGAAAACGCAAACAAAGTCTTCTTGAAGCTTGAATGAACACACTAGCCGATGTGGTCATCAATCTTTCTGACTAGATGGACACATTTCAAGGTGAAAGAGAACAGATCAAGGCATTTTTCTCTAGGGACGTCCAAGGTGAAATGAATGCACAAATCAGGAATTATACTCATCGATTTCTCCTTGACACGGTTCCTGGTGTCACCCGAGAAATGTTCAAGATGCAACTCCAACCCACGGTTAAACATTTGGTTCAGCAGGTTATTGCTACTACACCGGTGGTCATGCAGACAAGACCGGTCAGGCCCCCAGTTGCCTCTGAAGATGAGTTGATTGCAGAATTAGTAAACAAAATGGCTACTCGAGCTCCATCCTTCACTTAAAAAGACGTAAAGCTATATGATCTACTTCTGGAAAGACAACTCAAAACACCTTGTAAAGAAGTTGTTGGTCAAGATAAGAGACCGAGAGATGATGATGACAAGGATGAGGATCCGAACGCAAAAAGACAAAAGAAGACCGAAGAGTCATCGTCATCCATGTCACCACCACCTACTAGAACAACCACCACACCCTCACAACAAGCTACGAAAAAACCATCATCTGATCAACCTTGGGATGCAGAATCTCCACCACCACAGCAGAAAGCCGGTGATCATTTCACGTACACCGGTGGTGAGGATCATGACATTCCCGAGCACCGACGTCAACCATCGCCCCGACCATCACCTCGACCAGAGTTATCCTCCAGACCGAAGAAGAAGAAATTGTCGGTCGTCTCTTGGTTAGATGACGACAACACTGAGGAGTATGAATGGCTCAGCACTTCAGCAACATGGTTGAGGCACAACCCAGACTACCTGAAGGTAAAGAACTGGTAGATGGTCGAACTATGGAGCAGGTTAAAATTATCCAAGATGAATTCAAGGTTAAGAAGATGACGAAACGGGAGCTCCGCAAAATCAAGAACGATGCACTCAATCTGATCAAATAAAGATCATGTAGTGCAATCGAGCTGGAATACCGCATGGACAACATTGCCCGTGCAATGTCCAACAATATCGACTGGCTCAACCCGGAATCAAACATCAACTATACAAGAAAGGATAATGAACCTTACTACATGGATTGGACCAAACCTCTACCGACAATTGGCAAACCAGAACAACCGAGGATCCCCTTCCGTTTCTTCTTCAATAATGATTTGGAGTTCCTTCAACACGGAAGCAGTGTAAGCAAGAAGTATGCTACATCGCTAACATTCAACATCCCTGCTGCAGTATTCTCCACTAACATCGCCATTGAAGAAGACGCCACAAACCTGTTTGTCGACAAGGTTGTGGAGTATGACATTGATTCCAAATTTGGTATTCATCATTGGCCAGAGAGGAGGAGGCTATACTACAGGAGCTGCAGAGTAGGAAAGTCAAACAAAGAGGTGAAGAATGACAAAAGAATAGTTGTTGTGATGTCGATAACATTGGAAACAAAGTGGGACTACTCATTCTTGTCCAAGATCAAGGTCAAAAGACAAGATGAACAAGAGTATGAATTCTCTGAAGCTGACTTCCCGGAGTTGTCACTCAACGAAATTGAAGACATGTATCTTCTAAAAGTACAAGGAAGGATGCGACAGTTCTCGACAGAAATTCAACTCAAGTACATCATTGTGCTTCTAATCTTCATCCACAGCAAGGTTATTCAAGAACCTGTTAAAGACTTGCAACTCGGAGTTGAATCATACCAAAAACAGATCAATCTCACCAAAGCGCTTCTACACTTTAACGAACTTAACCAACAACCTCAGTATACAATTCTGCGTAAACCAAAGTTTGGAATCATCTACAGAAGTGAGCATCATCATACATGCTTCATGGTGTTTGACAAAATTCATAAGTTCTGTGATGCCACGTTGAAGATGGTTCGTGATGGGTTGGCATATCGTATAAAGGACATTGAGACGGGTATGCTTTAGGCGAAGAACTCCAAGGATCGCAAGGATGTTCTTCGGTTTATCACTAGGCTGGATGAAAGGTTGATTCACAGGGATCAGATGAGACGATTGGAAAGCTACGTGGGCGGAAGACAGAGCTTCCCTATTTTGACGTACCAACGTCCAGATAAAGTTCCTGGTCATGTGTAAACCATTTCGGTACTCTTAACTTGATTGTGATTTTGACTATTTGATTTATTAATTTATATTCATGATGGTTTGTGCATAAATAGCAGTGTACAACCCGATCTTGTATAGAAAGGACCCTGTGGTACGCTTCAGTGCCACAATCCTTATAAAAGGAGTGAAAGCTTCTTACTTTTGAGTAAAATTAATCATATCTTTCAATATTTTCATAATCTTGCTCAAAAGAACAAGTATTCCCTCTCGTGTTTTTCAAAACCTCAAAAGTTAATATCACTTGTTGAGGGGGAGTATTTGCAAACTAAATTGTTCAAATCAACGTTCTTTGTGGAAATATTCTCGCAAAACTCGAAATGGTCATATTTTAAATCAAATTTCATCAAAAATAACATTTATATGCCATTTTTAAGGGGAGAAAAATTATGTGATCAAAATATGTTGGATTGTGAATAGAATCTCAGTGTGCTAATACTTAACTCTTGAATTGACGAGTTTGTCATAAATCGAAAAGATTTGTCTTCCAAGATTTATCTTAGTATATTGTACCAATTCGAGAAACTCTTGATAGACATGAACTTTGACGGGTTTGACAAATTTTTTCAAGGTTTGTTCACATCTTCAAGGTAGTTATTAGAGCTAGTTGTCACCTAAAAGCTGATAATGTACCTCTTTAACTATACAAAGTAACCGTGTCTCGCGGGGAATTGTCTATCTTGAGTTGATCAATTCAAAAGTGCGCGCTCTACCCTCACTGTGCAGATTTCAGTCAAAATTCATAAGCACGTGTGGAGGAGGAGTATTTCTGAAAATACAAAACTCTCGAAGTGTTACAAACATGCTTCCATTCATAAACACTTTGAGATATTTTCATACAAATGGTTTTATGGCAACGTAGAATAGTCATGGAGTTATAAGGTGACTAAGTTTAGGTATAAACGTCCTATGATCCGCCAGAGCCGGAGGAATCTACCCAAGGACACCACCAATAGTTAGTATTTAGAAGTCCTTATGAATGATTGAAAAAGGAAAAAATGAGAAACGGAGAAAGAATGAGTTGAATAATTAGAAAGAAAAGTTAAAGAAAATGGTGAAAATAAATAGCCCTCTAAATTATTCAACTTAGGGCAGACACCGAGTTCAATTCATATGCTACTAGATGTTACAAGATGACACCGGTATTGAAGACAAAGTCGTCATGGACCCAGTGACTCAATGCACTAAACCTTCTTAGCCACTCAAGTTCTCTCAAAAGAGCTTGTTTCATTCTCACAGGGAACCCTACGTAATCTATCGACTTTCTCTTAGAGATTGTTGGTATTGAAGAAGGAGACCCTCTCCCTAGTCTCCGCTTAGGAAAACCAAAGCGCACTGTTGAGTCTAGAGCCACGAGATTCATCAAAAGATCTCTTAGGAACACTTGAACTTTCATCACTTGTCGTTCAACAATAAGGACGAAAGTGATACATTCTAGAGTCCTTCGCAGATCCTAGCAATCTGCCGAGAACATTTATGAGGGGATTCATAATCGTGATCCTCGATGATTGAATGGAAACTCCTGCCAGGGTCAACATCAAACAGCCCTGACAGCAGGTCACTTCGGTAACTCCTCGTGGGTTACACTTAGTGTTGTCTCAAATGGTCTACAGTCGTGAGGGGATGCTTCAGTGTACCTCAATGACTCACCTGAATTGTAGATGTACTTTGGTGCATCGTGTTAGCCTACTTGAGGGCCTCCAGTTCAGGAACAGCCTTCGCTAGAATTAGAAATGTGTTTTCACACTATGCTATTAACACCCTCGAAGTTCAAACTTGTAAGTGCTGGAAATTCCGCTAAGGAGATTCCTTTCAAGAATCGAGTCCTGAAGATGTGGGTCATTAATTGAACTCGTTCAATGAAATTCAAACTGTCCCTCCACGGGATTCGGATGGCTGATTCGCCCGACCAAGGTGAATGGAATCAAGACATTCATCAGTAAAACAATCGTAGTGGTCAATTCTTTAAGAAAAGTCCGCAATGATCGATTGGTGATTATCATTAACCCATTCTATGCAGATACTGATGGATGCTCCTGGGAGGAAGGATCGTGGCGATTCTCCATATGCTCATACCAACAACAACGTACATGAAGTTCTCTCATAAGGCAACTCAAAAGTCAAAATGATTCTTCGTCAAAGCCAAAGAATCTCCAAAGTTTAAAGACTAGAGAACTACATCACATCTGGAATCAAATTCAAAAGAAGTGTGAGCATGGTGGAAAAAGACGTAGAGACACCTGATCAACGAAGCTGACATATGGCAGACAACAACATACTATCACAACATCCACAAAAGAACAAAGAACAAAGAATACAACGATGTCAAAGCTGATAAAGTCAAAAGAATCAAAGCATCTCTACTCACAAGAAAGAAGAATGCTAGAAGATGCCAAGCAACCACCATTACATCATCACAAACACTTAGGGGGAGATTTTTGGAATCACTTGTAACTAGTATTATCAAGTGTTAGTCATTTACTTGTAATAGGTTGCTTAATTATGGCTTTTATGCATGTAATTAAAGCTAGGATTATGTAGAAAGCCCATAAGCCTGTACAAAGGCCCAAAAGGCCAAGGGAAGGGACTAGACTTGTTGCCCTAGCTCTCTTGCCTATAAATACTATGTAACCTCTCATTTGAGAGGTGTTGGTTCTTTCATATTAAGCTTAAACCTTTCTAATATTGTTTCGTATGTATTGATCCAACCGTCCCTCCTTTATCTTGTTTCTATCATACATCTATACACTTGTGTTCATAATATGGTGACCAAACACTTCCGCTGTCATGATGATCTTTGGGGGTGTTACACTAGCAATAGAAACTTTTGTGCTAGCAATAGTAACTACAAAAGTAGTAGAAAGAGTTTCCTGATGACTGTCTGACCCTTTTGAGGACACAAAAGCTAGGTTTTGTGTGCTAGAGGTTGAACTGGATGTCCCCTTAACTTCAGATTCATACACTTTGAGATTATTGTATGAATCATCCAAGGTCATTGTTTCAAGGTCTTTGTTTCTCCAAACCACAGTATGCATGCTCCATTCAGGTGCTAGACTTTTGAGAAACTTGAGATTAATGTCTTCTTAAGGAATTGCATATTTCATTAGTGCAAGTTGGCTCACAAGTCTCTGTAGTCTGTCACGAGTCTGATCAATACCTTCAGAACTCAAAGCAGCAAAGTTCTCAAACTGATGCTTCAAAAGATCCTTCCTTGACTTCTTTGTTGCATCATTCCCACCAAACCTTAGTTAAATAGCATCCCACAAAGATTTGGCATCTTCAATCTCACAAAAGCTCAATTGATACTCATTAGGTAACCCCATTAGAAGGATACTATGAGTCTTGATCTCCAGTCTTCTCTGAGCTTTATCTTCATTAGATTTGATGGGTACATCCTTCCCATTAGCACCCTTAGCAGATAGAGAATCACCCTTCAAGATGATTTCCCACATAAAGTAGTCCAACATCTTGAGGTACTGCTGCATTCTTAACCTCCAAAGCTCATACTCTACAGTCTTCAGCATAGGTACCTTTGATGCAGTTACCATGTGTATTGATTCAGCCTCCATGACTTCAGTAGTTGTTTGAACAATTTAGAGTAAGCACATATTCTCTTTTATCACAGCTTCTAGATCACAAGCTCTGATACCACTTGTTGATCCCAGATGAGCAATTGATCTTATTAATCGTATTAGATAAATCTAACACAAACAAAGTATAGCAAGCTGTCTTGTATAAAGCTTAAACACTATGCGGAAACTAATGTTTAATGACAAAGAGAATGATTAACACAGTTTGTTATCTCACAAAACACTTCAATATATTAATACGAATACTCAAAAGTATTGGGTTAAAAAACCTTGAAGTGATCGACTCTAGAATAACTCGTACTCTAAATCTAACCTAGGAGCTCCTTTTATATGCTAAGGAGTCCTAGTCGGTTTACAATAACTTTCTATACAAGGTACATCTTATAGAATCTTTTCTATAATTATCTAACCGGCTATACAATATCATATAAGCAGTACTAATATTTGCACTGACAGTTTGTACTGCTAGTGTATTCTTCTTGCAGTCCATAAGTTAAGCTTAGCAGTACTAATACTTAACCTTGGCAGTACAAACTGTTTAGCTAAATTCCCAACACTGTAGATGTTGATTCCCAGAATGTATGCAGCTTCCCCTAAATCTTTCATAGAAAAACACTTTCCAAGACAGTCCTTAACTCTTGTAATCTTGGAATGTCTTTTCCTATAATTAATATGTCATCGACATATAGGACAAGGAAAGTAACATCACTCCTACTAGCTTTGTGATATACACATGACTCATCAAGATTCTGAATAAATCCAAACTTTTTGATTTTCTTCATCAAATCTCTTATTCCATTGCCTTGATTCTTGCTTCAATCCATAAATGGATCTTTGAAGTTTGTATACACGGTTTGGAAATTGTGGATTCACAAACCTCCTCAGGTTGCGCCATATAGATGTCTTCATCTAGGCGACCATTTAAAAAGGCGGTTTTGACATCCAGCTGCCAAATCTCATAATCATAGTACGATGCTATAGCTATGAGAATCTTAATAGCTCTAATGTCTGCCACAGTAAAAAAAGGTCTCCTCGTATAGGTTTAAGTAAAGTCTTTAGCTACCAAATGAGCCTTATAGGTTTGTACATTGACGTCCATGTCAGTCTTCTTCTTATAGAGCCACTTACTTACAACGACACTTGCCATTTGTCCTTTTCAAGATCAGCCATGGCAACTTTATAATTAGCAGGCTCTCCAAGAACCCCTAATATATTTTCCTCAACTTCTACGTTAAGACATAGACGTTCAGGTGCATGTATAGTTCTTTCACACCTACGAATGGGAACAACTTCAGGTGGAGGACCCAGAATTTCAGGTTCCACAAAAAGTTTGCTAGTGTTTTCAGAAGGTAATGTATCTTCATGATCATCCTCCAGATCATAAACTCTCCACTGAATTCTTGAGCTATGAGATCCTTTTCAAGAAAATCTCCATACCTAGAAACAATTACTTTGTTTTCAGGTGGGTAATAAAAGTAGTAACCCATTGTTTCCTTTAGGTATCCTACAAAGATACACTTTACAGATCTCTTTTGGAGTTTATCTGCTGAGTCACATTTACCAAACGCCTCGCAACCCCAGACCTATAAATAAGACAAGTTATGAGCTTTACCATGCCATATCTCATATGGTGTCTTATAAACCTTATTGGTTGGAACCATATTTAGAATACGAACAACATATTCTAAAGCATAATCCCAAAAAGATAAAGGAAGGGTTGTAAGATTAAACATTGATCGCACCAAGTCTAACATGTACGATTTCTTCTCTCAGATACACCATTTTGTTGTGGAGTATATGGAGATGTAAGATGCTGGACAATTCCATTCTTAGCTAGATAATATTTAAACTCTTGTCTTAGGTATTCACCACCTCTATCGGATAGAAGAGCTTTAATCTTCTTTCCTAGTTGCAATTCTACTTCGGCTTTGAAAACCTTAAATGTTTCAAACACTTCATGTTTATGTTTAAGCAAGTAAACATAAACATAACGGCTGAAATCATCTGTAAAGGTTAAGAAGTAGCTAGCACATTTCCTTGACACATGTCTAAGTGGTCCACACACATCAGTGTGTATCAAACCAAGTAGATCAGAAGCCATTTCCATACTTTTATTAAAAGGTTTCTTTGTCAGATATACAAGATTCATATTTATCAAATGATTCATCATTGATACTTTTCAAAAACCCATCATGCTGTAGCTTTTCCATGCGAGTCTTGCCTATGTGAGCAAGTCTACAATGCCAAAGATAAGAAGAATCAAAGTCTGACTTTATTCTCTTATTAATGCTAAACATCGAATTATTTTTATTTGATATATAATCATTCATGTCAATCTCAAACACACCATTCACAGCAATAGCATTAAAATAAAAAATACTATTTTAAGAAATAGAAATTCCGTTACTAGTGAATGTGTGAATAAAACCAAGATCCAACAATAAAGAAACTGAAACAACACCTCTAATAATAGAAGGTGCGTAATGACAATTGTTTAATGACAGTACTAAGCCCGAAGGCAAACTAAATTAAACACTCTTATGGCTTCAACAGTTGCATGTGTTCCATTGCCCACGTGCAGATATTGCTCCCCATAGGCCAACTTCCTTTCAACTCTAAACCCCTGTAGTGTTTTACAAATATGAATACCAAATCCAATATCGTATACCCAGGAATTTATTTTATGAGTTAATTTAAATAATTCAATCATAAAAATGTTACCTGAAGTACTGGCGACCTGCCCAAACTTCTTGTACTTATTAGTTCGCAACTCTACAAGATAGAGAGGAAAATTTCTCTTCCAATGTCCTGTCACATTACAGTGGTAGCTAGCCTGATCCTTTTGGGATTCTCTTTCTTCTTAGGAGAGTATTTCTTAGGTTCAGGTTGATAGGCCATAACTTGCTTACCCTTATCAGCCTTTCCTTTTCGTTTACCCTTCTTGTTCGCTTGCAGTTTTGGCTTGTTAATCCTACCCCCTTGAATAGCAAGTAACTAAGGTGTAGGAGCCTTCTTGGGTAATCCTTTTTCATAGTTAATGATCAATGCGTGCAAATCACTCATTGTCTTCCCCGCGCAGTACATATTGAAGTTGCACACAAAACCACTAAATTCCTTATTCAGGGATCTATTGATTAGGTCAACAGCAAATTCTTGCTCATAGGGTTTGCCACGCCTCAAGTTGGTCCATGTAACGTTTCAGTTCCAAGACATGAGCACTCACTGATATACCATCTTCCTGCTTACAGCTGTGTAGAGCATCAATCAAATCATACAATTCTACAACTGCAGGTTTCTCAAACATACGTCTGAGTTCGTTGAGCATGTCATAAGAGAAAAAGTGCTGAAACTACTTTTGCAAAGCATGTGACATCATTCCAAGAATCATGCACGCCACATCATTATGTTTCTCATACTCAACTTTCCATGCTGCTCTTTCTTCTGCAGGTACAATAGCAGCAGGTTCAGCAGGACAAAACTGATTCAAATAATCTAGTATTTTGGCCACTTGCAAGACAATTCTCTGCGACCTATACCAATCACTGAAGTTTGGGCCAGTCAATTTTTTTCGCTCGAAGAAAGTTTTGAACGCAGAACCTAGAGTAGTGTTATTGGTTTGAGCCATTTCTACAGAAAAAGTTCAAATATTAGTATTTTCGATAATCCAATTTTTCAAGAAAATAAAATGCCCAATGAAATATTCATATAACCATAGAATTTTCTTGAAAACTAGAATCCAAATTGACATAATTTCATCACATCAGTTGATCTGCTATTAATGAAAGTATTCAACAAGGTAATTATGAGATTTACTTGCCAAAAGTCTATTAGTAAAGTAAGCATGTTTCATTCACATCTCATGCCTTGAGTTATAGCTCTCACTAACTAACTCAATTAAGTTGTCTAATTTAAAAAACTGTAAATGTGTCGAGTTGTGGTCTCACGCAACATGAAGATTTACCTTTTCGTTGCAATCTAGCTAAGTTCTTACATAACGTAAATTGCAAGTTCAAGTGTTTTTTACATAGATTGCATAAACTTAAATTTTAAGGGTACTAATTTTGATTTTGGTGTCAAATCAAATATGTACAAAGATGTCATGCATTCATCTTGTATCATATGTTTCAATAAAAAAAACTTTTACGAATTAGTTTCTTTACTAATCTTAAATCAACAAAGTTTTAATCGAGGAATTGGATGAACCAATATTTCTTTAAGATGTTTCGCACATTAAATAGCCGTAGGTAGCTCCATTATGACGCACAAAGAAGCGGAGAAGTGGGTCAACGCGAAGCGTATTAAAAACCTTTTTTTTTGGGGTCACAATTTAATGCGTACCCTCCTTATACCTCTCACACAGTTTGTCAATAATGGGTGAACTTTTCTAGCTATTTAGTACAGTCACATCAATCGACTAAAAGTTTAAGACTTAATGCTTAAACAAATCAAGTTTTACCATTGTTTAGTTCAGTTTATTTTTCTATTCGAAAATTACCCTTTACTTACAACTTGTCAACAAAATAAACAAGCATGTAAAACAAAAAAATAAACAACTAAAACAATACGCACATAACATAAGTACATAACAATTAATATGTGTAAACAAGTAGCCACATACAAACTTATTCGATAAAACCTATTAATAATCAATTCTAGGTTTAACTATGCATATATTAACTAAGGCTTTCACTTACTAAGGCAAGTGAGCCACATACATCGATGAATCGATTGCGTAAGCCCTAGTTAAACATATATCATATAACACATAATTGATTCATTAATTTAATTTAGATCTTCCCCAATTAAAAAATTATCAATAAATACATGTAAAAAAAACTTAACAATTAATTTATATAAACAATAATACATGACAAACATGCATGTTTAATCATGGATTCTACATAACAATTATTACTATTAGTCATAAGATCGCATACAATTAATCACATACCACATACTCATTAATTTTAACCCGCAAATATATATATATGTACTTATAGGTTTTCTAATTCAATTAATAAACAAAACCAAAACAACAAAACCCTAAAACATTTTTTTTTAATTTTAGGGCAAATCGGCCCTAGAAAAAATATTAGGGTTTTGTTAAAAAAAATTATTAAATTTTACCCCCCCCCCCCCTCTCTCTCTCTCTATTAAGATAGCATACAATTAATCACATACCACATACTCATTAATTTTAACCCGCAAATATATATATGTACTTATAGGTTTTCTAATTCAATTAATAAACAAAACCAAAACAACAAAACCCTAAAACATTTTTTTTTTAATTTTAGGGCAAATCGGCCCTAGAAAAAATATTAGGGTTTTGTAAAAAAAATTATTAAATTTTACCCCCCCCCCCTCCCCCTCTCTTAAAATTAGGGTTACAAATTAATGGCTCGTGATAACACTGTTAAATTAAATAACATGACAATCATAAATTTAAACACAATAAACATCTAAGTACATGTGGAAGCGTAGGAACATATAATTGCAATTAACTAACTGAAAAATAAAATGTATACGTACCTTTTAGCAATTCGGATCAAAGATGAACAAGAACCCTAATTAGGGTTTATGTGGATTAAAGAATTGACCCTTATCTTTTTTCAATTCAATCGAAGATACAAACAATAGTGTGTTTATACCACGTTCTTGTACACACGTACTAATACCAAATTAAAGTAAATGCTAGTTTTTGAAAACACAAATTGTTTGTTTTGAAAAAACAAACCAATCGACCCTTTGAGGGTTTGTGAACCGATCGGCCAAAGCACCACCTTAGTTGAGAAATATAAATTATCCATCACACGAAATAATAAGTGATAAAAGTGAAGTCCTCTACATGAAGTCATTTGTTAATTAACATGACTTAACGAAAAAATTAAACAAACAAGCCATAAGTGAACTAACCCGCTTCGTGAACACCCACGTTTTCATTATTACCAACTCATCATAGTGTATATGTAATTTTGATTTATGGTTGATACTCTTGAGATCATTCAAAGATGAGAAAATTATCTAATAAGGCAAACATAGACCTACTATATCATCTGATACATCTTTTTGGTAGTTTCAAACGCAAAATATTCGTCCGCGTTGTGCAAATAGGAATAAATCTTTTATCGACAACATATAATTTTTTTTTAATATTTGTATGTATATGTTGTTGGAAAATTTAGTGCACTTGTGGGATTAGTTCACACCTTGTAATGGGTTAGGAGGTACGGAGTGTACACCCATAAGGTCCATGAACACCCTGACTCTAATAGTGATTTGTATTGGTACTGCTGGTGAAAGTACTGCTTGTGGAAAGTACTGCTTGTGGTTTCCACTGATAAGCAGTGTTTCCACTGATAGGCAGTGTTTCCACTGAAGTGGTGTATCCACTGCTAGTACTATGAAAGTACTGATAAGCAGTGCTTCCACTGATAGGCTGTATTTCCACTGCAAGTGAAAAGTACTACTTATGGAAAGTACTGCTAAATGGCGGTTACAACTTCTTTATGACCACGTTTAATTGGTCATGTAACCACTAACGGCTATAATGGGGACAGTTATGAGGTGATTAATGGGCCGATTAATCCTCATAATTCCATTTGAACGGTTGAGAGTAACCTCCTATAAATAGGAGATCTGTTTATGCATGTAAAACACACAGAAAACCATTAACACTTATTAGCGCAAGGGTTATAGAATTGTGCCTAATTCCATAACTGCATTTGGTCTTATCCCAAGTAGATATTCGTGTAACCCAGGCATTAGGGTCGAATAGTTTACTTTGGAAAGTGATCACACGATTCCAAGTGATATCCGGTAACCACCAAGTGGTATTTGTTACTGCTGACCTTGTTGTTTGTTTCTGCTGAACAGTTGTTGATTATCTTTACCCTGTTGCTGGGCAACTGACACCAACAATCAAAGTAAACTATTCTGTGATAATCAATGGCAACTGCTGCAATGAAACACATGGCTTCAAACTTTGCTAAGCTGGACAAGTTTGAAGGGGTGGACTTTAGGAGGTGGCAGAAGAAGATGCACTTCTTGTTGTCAAGCATGAGTGTGGTGTATGTGCTAACTACACCTATTCCTGATGATGGGGATGATGCTACTGTGGAGCAGATCCGGAGGAGGAGCAAATGGGAGAATGATGACTACATATGCAGAGGTCTTATTCTCAATGGTATGTCTGATGCTCTGTTTGATATTTATCAGAACTTTGAATCTTCCAAAGAACTGTGGGATTCCTTGGATGCCAAATATATGGCTGAGGATGCATCAAGTAAGAAGTTCCTTGTTAGTAATTTCACAAATTACAAAATGACTGATTCAAGACCAGTTATGGAGCAATACAATGAACTTCTTTGAATACTTGGAAGGTTTACACAACACAATATGCACATGGATGAGGCTATTCAAGTCTCTTGTGTTATTGATAAACTCCCTCCTTCATGGAAAGATTTCAAGCATACCTTGAAACATATGAAGGAGGAGTTAACTCTTGTTGAGTTGGGCAGTCATCTGCACATTGAGGAATCTCTCAAGGTGCAGGATAATGACAAGCCAAAGAGTAGCAATGCTACTGGACCATCTGTTGTCAATATGGTGGAGCATAACAACTCCACCAGGTACAATGATAACAAAGGCAAACGCAAATATCATGACAACACAAAAGCATATCTTAACAAGAAGGCAACTCCTACTTGTTGGAAATGTGGCAAGACTGGTCACATTAAAAGGGACTGCAAAGGTGTTAAAATTGGTGGTAAAGCCAATGGATCAGGCACTAATGGTTCAGGGAGTGGTGGTTCAGCCAACTCACTGAAAGGTCAGAATATGTTTAATAAGTCTTTTCAGATTTATTATGTTACATATGTATCTGAATCTTTTTATGTGCAGGATGATGATGTTGCGTGGTGGGTTGACTCTGGTGCAACAGTTCATGTGTGTAAAGATAGAAGCTGGTTCAAGACTTATGAGTCACTGAATGATGGTTCTATTCTTCACATGGGAAATGAGTCAACAGCCTTGGTGCATGGTCGTGGTTGTGTAGATCTTAGGTTTAGTTCAGGAAAGATTGTAACTTTGTTTGATGTTATTCATATTCCTGATATCAGGAAGAACTTGGTTTCAAGTAGTATTTTGAATAATCATGGATATAAACAAGTTATTGAATCTGATAAATTTGTGCTTTCTAAGCATGGTGTTTTTTATTGGGTTTGGTTATTTATGTAATCAGATGTTCAGACTTAATATTTCTACTGACAATGTTAATTCAGCTTTTGTGACCACCACTGACAATGATTCTAGCCTATGGCATGCAAGACTTAGCCATGTACATTATAAAAGGATGCAAGATATGTCTAGGGATGGTTTAATCCCTGCTTTTGACATGGACATGAAAAGTGTAAAACTTGCATGTTGACCAAGATAACCAAGAAACTCTTTCAGGGTGTTAGTCGTGAGACTAAGATCTTAGAGCTTGTACACAGTGACCTGTGTGATTTGCATGCCACTCCTTCTTTGGGAAATAAGAAGTACTTTGTGACATTTATTGATGATGCTTCTAGATTTTGTTATGTCTATTTGTTACATACCAAGGATGAAGCATTAGATAAATTCAAAGTGTTTAAAACTGAAGTTGAATTACAACTTGGGTCTTTGATCAAAAGATTAAGGACTGATAGGGGAGGTGATTACATGGATACTCAGTACTTTCAGTCTGTTGGAATAATCCATGAAACTACTGCCCCTTATACTCCTCAGCAAAATGGTATTTCTGAAAGGAAAAATAGGGTGCTGAAGGAGATGGTTAATTCTATGTTGTCCTATTCAGGACTGAGTCAAGGGTTCTGGGGTGAAGCTATGTTAACAGCTTTCTATTTATTAAATAGGGTTCCCAACAAAAGGAACAAGGTTACCCCTTATGAACTCTGGACTAAAAGGAAACCCAACCTGAACTATCTCAGGGTTTGGGGTTGTAGGGCTGTTGTAAGACTCCCTGATCCAAAGCAAAAGACTTTTGGTGAAAGAGGCATTGACTGCATCTTTGTTGGATATGTTGAGCATTCCAAGGCTTTTAGGTTCTATGTTATTGAACCTAATGAACATGTTTCAGTTAACTCAATAATTGAATCAAGGGATGCTGACTTTGATGAGAATAGATTCTCATCAGTCCCTAGACCAAGTATGAGGATTCCTAATGGAACTCATGACACTGGTGTATCAGAGGTCCCTGATGATGAACCATCAGTGGTCCCTGATGAGGTTGTGGTTCAGCAACCTGAACCTGTGCTCAGGAAGAGCAAAAGGGTCAGGACTCCAAAGTCATTTGGACCTGAGTTTCAACTATACTTAGTTGAAGGTACTAGGGATGACCCCAAAACATTTGAAGAAGCAATGAAGTCCCAGGATATTGCTTTCTGGAAAGAAGCAATTAATGATGAGATGGATTCCATCATGGGCAACAACACTTGGGTGTTGGTTGATCTACCACCAGGTTGCAAACCTCTGGGTTGCAAATGGATTTTCAAAAGGAAAATGAAGGTAGATGGAACTATTGAAAAGTTCAAGGCTAGATTAGTTATTCAGGGCTTTAAACAAAAGTCAGGAATAGACTATTTTGATACTTATGCCCATGTGGCTCGTATCAGTACCATAAGACTGCTGATTGCTATGGCATATATTCACAATCTGGTTATTCATCAGATGGATGTGAAAACAGCTTTCTTGAATGGTGAATTGGAAGAGGATGTTTATATGAACCAACCTCAGGGCTTCATCTTGCCTGGCAATGAAAACAAGGTGTGTAAACTGATTAAGTCTCTTTATGGACTTAAGCAGGCACCTAAGCAATGGCATCAAAAATTTGATGAAGTGGTTTTGTCTAGTGGTTATGTTCTTAACCAAGCTGACAAATGTGTATATAGCAAATTTGATGAATCTGGTAAAGGAGTCATCATTTGTCTATATGTTGATGACATGTTGATCTTTGGCACTGACCAAAATCAAGTTGACTTGACAAAGGAATTTTTGTCATCAAGGTTCTCCATGAAGGACATGGGGGAGGCTGATGTTATCCTTGGTATAAGGATTAAACATGAAAGTAATAGAATTTCTATCTCTCAGTCTCATTATATTGAGAAGGTACTGAGGAAATTCAATTACTTTGATTGTACTCCAGTGAGTACTCCTATGGATACTTGTGAGAAGCTGATGCCTAATCATGGCAAGGCTGTATCTCAACTTAAGTATTCTAGGGTAATTGGCTGCCTGATGTATGCCATGACTTGTACAAGACCTGATATTGGTTTTGCAGTGGGAAAATTGAGCAGGTATACTAGTAATCCTAGTGCTCATCACTGGCAAGCAGTTCAGAGGGTACTGAAGTATTTGAAGAGAACTATGGATTATAGTCTCTCGTATACTGGTTATCCATCAGTGTTGGAAGGATACACTGATGCAAGTTGGATCAGTAACACTGAAGACAATTCGTCTACCAGTGGCTGGGTATTCCTACTTGGTGGAGGTGCAATTTCTTGGGCATCCAAGAAGCAAACTTGCATCACCAGTTCAACAATGGAATCTGAATTTGTGGCCTTAGCAGCTGCTGGTAAAGAAGCTGAATGGTTGAAAAACTTGCTTCTTGAGATTCCATTGTGGCCTAAACCTATAGCACCTATTTCTATCCGGTGTGATAGTGCAGCTACATTGGCTAAGGCTTATAGCCAGATGTACAATGGTAAGTCTAGACACTTAGGTGTCAGACATAGCATGATTCGTGAGCTTATCATGAATGGGGTGGTATCTATAGAGTTTGTGAGATCTCAACAGAACTTAGCTGATCACTTGACGAAGGGTCTGGCTAGAGACTTGGTTATAAAGTCTGCTAAAGGGATGGGTTTAAGTCCAACTTAGTCACTGAATGCTAGGACACCCAACTCCCTCCTAAGGAAACTTGGGAGCTGAGTTCAATGTGGAAAGCTGAACATTCAGTGGACTGGAGCACATGTTTTATTTACATCCCAAGGTTGTGCTCAGAACCTGCTGAAAGGAGGATGAAGTCTTTACTTCTTAATGGTTAATTTTCTTTGAAAAAGTGCTTGGCAGGAGCATGACTAAAGAGGAACCACCTATGTAAATGTTGAAGTTTTGCCGCTTCAGGAAGCTTTGGACTTTTAGCTTTTACAACATTTATGAATTTGGATATGGACACATGGCTTGTATAGTGTCAGGAGCTGATAAGTGTTTGAAAACTTGTGTGTATTTTATCTTCAGGTATTCAAATGGGTTGAAGGGTTCAATTCTTAGAACACCCTGATTCTCGAATATTTGAACGTGTAATTTACTAAGATGAAAATTCAATCCTCAGGACATTTTCGTTTATGCACATGTTTTGATTGATGTTTATTTTTCATGCAAAGGAAGTGAACTAAATTTGGGGAGGATTGTTGGAAAATTTAGTGCACTTGTGGGATTAGTTCACACCTTGTAATGGGTTAGGAGGTACTGAGTGTACACCCATAAGGTCCATGAACACCCTGACTCTAATAGTGGTTTGTATTGGTACTGCTGGTGAAAGTACTGCTTGTGGAAAGTACTGCTTGTGGTTTCCACTGATAAGCAGTGTTTCCACTGATAGGCAGTGTTTCCACTGAAGTGGTGTATCCACTGCTAGTACTATGAAAGTACTGATAAGCAGTGCTTCCACTGATAGGCTGTATTTCCACTGCAAGTGGAAAGTACTGCTTATGGAAAGTACTGCTAAATGGCAGTTACAACTTCTTTATGACCACGTTTAATTGGTCATGTAACCACTAACGGCTATATGGGGACAGTTATGAGGTGATTAATGGGCCGATTAATCCTCATAATTCCATTTGAACGGTTGAGAGTAACCTCCTATAAATAGGAGATCTGTTTATGCATGTAAAACACACAGAAAACCATTAACACTTATTAGCGCAAGGGTTATAGAATTGTGCCTAATTCCATAACTGCATTTGGTCTTATCCCAAGTAGATATTCGTGTAACCCAGGCATTAGGGTCGAATAGTTTACTTTGGAAAGTGATCACACGATTCCAAGTGATATCCGGTAACCACCAAGTGGTATTTGTTACTGCTGACCTTGTTGTTTGTTTCTGCTGAACAGTTGTTGATTATCTTTACCCTGTTGCTGGGCAACTGACACCAACATATGTAGAGCGTTGCAAGTGTATGCTTGAGTTTGTAATTTCACAAGAAGTATAGAATATGTTAAATTAACGAAATTGAATAATTAAATATCTGTCACGATGATTGAACTTATTTTGTAGTTTTTCAAAACCGTTTAGTAAAATCATTTTTTCTTAATTACTCTCTTCTCCAACTACTTGCCTCATAAATCACATGTAGCAAAGGTGAGAAACAAGAATAAATTGTGCCAAATCCATATACGATTAACATCCAGTCAATTCCATATATACCCTTACATATCTTTCAAGGTCATCATTGTCAAATTGTTGTTGCATGTTAGTAGATTTTTTTGGACAAAACTAACTTCACGACAAGTTCTTTTAGTTGATTTATTCATCTTTTCTTTGAGGCTTGATCACGTTATTTTAAAATTTAAGGTTGCAAACTATTATGTTCTTTTTATAAATTTATTTTTTGGGTATTTATGTTTGCATGTGTTTAATAAAGTTACCGGGTCAAAATTACGATACTATTATTAACGGTTTTTGAGACAATAAATCAAGATCCCTCTTTTGTTCTATTAAAAAGTTAGCGGGTGAGATTTATCTCTCATTATCAAAAATTATTTGTCCTAAAACGAATCTGTAACATAAAAAAAATAATACTCCAATAAATACAAACAATAAATAACAAAAAAAAATCAACTAATTGGCCATCAACTTTCAAAAATTTCCAATTGTTGGTAACGTACTTTGAAAAGTACTACTACCACATATGAAACTTGTTGAAACCTGCAAGAATAGGCTATATGATCGTTTGGGTACCATGTCAGCTTATTAGGCTCACTTGTGACCACACCAGATTCGGATCTAAAAATCAAAACACCATGGTGGTTCACTGGTGGTTGTCCAAATCGGATAATCAATCACAAACGGTAACCCACTCACAAAACCATCACCAACAAAAATCATCGCCATCACACACCAACACCCTACACAGATCCAATAATTTTTAAATGATGCAACGGCAGTGTGTATTTTGATTGTTGACCAGAGACACATCGTCAACAAATTAGAGGAATCCCAACAAAATTAATACCCAAATCATGTTTGTGGATGAGAATGATGATTGGGGGTAATGTTCATATTGTATTATGAATTATAGCAGTTGGCCACAACGGATGAAAACACCATTGGTCTAATTTTATTAAATGTTTATGTTGGTCGTTGTTTTTCTTGGTTTCGAGATCTGTGTTTACTGGTTTTAAGATTGTGTATGTATATTTCTTTTAGTTTTTGAATTTCTTTTTTATTGGATTTTTTTTTTTTTTTTTAAATATGTGTGTTTGAGTTTATGTGTAAGTCTGTGTGTGACTTCGATGAATGGTGTGTTTAAAAGTAGTGTGTGGATGATATCATAAAGAAGAAGCTAGGTTTTATTGGTATGTTTAAATGTGTGGGACGTTGCCGGAATGTAAAAGAGGTTGTCGGAACTCGTCGAGAAAAAATGGCGGTCAAGTAATGTATGTAAATAGAGATGGAATGGGAAGAAGATAAGGATATGGAATTGGAAGAAGGTGGGGGTAACTTTGACATTTCATCTGTTTAACATGCTTTTAAGAAAATTGGACCTAACGTGAAATATCCGCCAAACCACATGGACTAAAAATATAGTTTACTAGAAAATAGAAAAGGTAGTTTTACATGATTAATGGTTACGAGTTGCAAATATGTGGTAATAATACTTTACAAAAGTGGTTAATTTTTGAACGAATTTAAGAGTTTCATAGGTGGTAATAATACTTTACAAAGTTCCTCACCAACAATTTAAATTTTTTGAAAATTTATGACCAATTCATGGACTTAACCCAACCTACTTTTAAGGCACTTATCTTCTCATGCTAATGCTTCAAACCTCACTAGATACACATTTGAGGCACTTATCTCGTCAGGTTAATGGTTCAAACCTCACTAAATACACATTTAGAGTGACTAGGTCAAAAATCATGAGATACCCCGATTAAACCGCATTTGAGTAAAAAAAATTGCACGCCAGTTTACCTGTTTCTTAAACTTGCTCGTAAGGCTCACTTTATAAGTTCCTTGATGACAATCGCGAACAACACCCCATTCTCGTTTTGTAAGAAACATCACATATGAAATAGGACAATCAACAACATAAGTATACACAACACAATATTCATTAGAAAGCCATAAATATGATCATATATCTAACACTCACAATTCATGGACCTAATTCCAAACTAGAAACAAAAAGTACATTTTCCTCTCTAGAACTGCTACCCGGGAGTTCCTTTTAGTAAAAGTACCGCACATGTACATGCCCCAGTTCTAACGCACAAGGGTTTGGATGAACTACGACATTTTAAAGCATGCATGTACAATATATTGCAGTACCACCTGCCTCTATATATAAACTGTCCGATCTTCAAAATCAGCAATATGCTCTCCTCAACAAACAAGCCCTTCATGAAACAAAAAGCAGGTCACCAGTTTTTTATTCCGCTGACATTTTCATGCATCTTTTAGGGTTAAGCCGTCTTATCCTCAAGCCATTATTTTCCATCATTTGTGATTCCCAGTAGGTCGAGAATCATCCTATAAAGGGTTCATTGTCACACCTCAAACTATTTTAAGGGTAGAAGGTAGATATGGTTTGGTCAAACACAGAGGAGGCAAAGACAAAGTGGCTGGATGCAAGGACCGACTATAACCCTTCACAAGATGGTAACACTATGATCATCTTTGTCCCTGCTGTGTTTGTTGTTGTGGTTGTTGCTGATGTTGAGGAGCTTGCATGTTTACGGGTTGCGAGTTATAGTGTGCAAATGGCTGGGAGTATAAAGGATTCATCATATTCTGCAAGTAACAAAAAAATACTTCAATTGGCAAACCATTCTGCATAAAAGTAGATTGACCAACAATTGACAACGTGTTTAGTGTTAGGTGAAACAGGTCAATCTTTAGAGCAAGGTAGTACTGATCGGGTCGAGTGACCCGTAACGTGTGTTTTTACCCATTAAAAAATAGATAAAATAATTGCTTTATGATCAAAAAAGTTGTTACAAATATAATCAAACAATCGAATGAAACAATTGCACGGTGTTATGTACTAAAAAAAGACTTTGGCGGACTTCCAACATGTTTAACAAAGTTGACCCATTCCCCTTTTAGCTACCTTTTCATATGTAACCCATTTAAATGTGTTACAGTTGAAAACTCTGACAGTAAGTAAGAAGTAACTTTCGTAGCTCAGCAGCTAAAGAGTAGCAATGAGACAAAAAAAATAAGAAACCTGTGTCTGAAGAGAATCGGCATGGGCCACACCAAACTGGGTTTGTGAAGCATCATCTTGTGATGGGTCATTGAACCCAACCTGTGTAAACAACCCCTGCGAATTATGACCCATGTAGTCCTGTGAGAACAGCCAACAAAGCAGTGTTATTGAACACGGATTACAAGGCAGAGTACTTGGCGATTACTCGCTAAGCTAAAGAGGTTATACTCGACCAGAACTCGGTTTGAAGTATTTGAACAAATGTGTTAATGTTTTCTAACAATATTTCTATGGTTCTATGAGCATGTCATACATATAGTACCGCCTAGCGAGTTTTACAGCCATACAACAGACTAATGATCAAATACGATAGTCTTAACTGAACAGTGTTTGATTAGTTATTTACTTTTACAGTTTTACTATTATCAAACAAATTTAATTATGGGGCTTGTCAAGCATAGAAATAAAGCGAAGGATTTTTTATTTGGTAAAAAGTAATGAGCAAACCTGAGACATGAAATCATTTCCTGTACCAAAACGAGGATACCCAGCTTGAGAATTCTGATTCAAATAGCTTCCTGGAAACCCTCCCTGGGTTGCTGGATTAACATAGTCAACATGATATCCACCTTGAGAAGCCTGAAAAAGCACATTAACATTTAAACCCAAGTCTTGATATCCAAACAATGTCAAACTAAACTACACAAGAGATTTACCTGTGTAGAAAATTCAGCACCATTATAAGGAACATGCGACCCTTGGCTTTTAAAATCATCACCTAAGAACTCCTGCATGATGTTTGATGATAATGAGTACATAAAATGGGATTAGTTGATGCACCTACATCATTTATCATGAGACACCATTACCTGTGACATGCCACCAACCGAGAAACCATCACGAAATGTTTGTCCCGGTCCTTGCGTCATCTATAACAAGCAATAGAAGTTCTCTCAGACCATCTCCGGTGTATGATTGCATGCACCAAAACACCAAATTGGTGTCAAGGGTGATGCATTTAGAAGACATAAGACTCCAGCCAAGACACCAAATTTGGTATAACTTTTGGTTGGACACTATTACCAATGACATTTTACACAAATTTTTGGTGCAACACCTCTTCACACTAACTTTTTAGTGTATAGTTTTCCTTATTTGACACCTCAAATTTTTAAATTAGAAAATAGTAAAACTCATATATGTTTATTATGTAATTATTAACTTTATTATAGAGCAATTTAATTGAAATAAATCTAATGTAAATATGAAAAAATTTAGTGTAAAATATTTGATGCGAACATCAGAGTGGAACCAAATTTGGTAACTTTTGGTACATACATTGGACATACCCTTACGAGTCATCAAACAGAAGCTACAACGACATCAGAATTTACACAATAAAAAGTGGTATAGAAAGAAATACTTACATTAGAAACATATCCAGGTTGAGATAAAGGACCAGGACCACCCAGTGATGGCTGGCTAGTTGGATTTTCTAATGAAGGGAAGTTAAAATTAGACCCCATGGTTGCACCAATTGGTTGCTGAGGACCTTGCTGATATGGAACATGACTGCCAATAGGACCACCAGCATTCCCTCCCCGACCAGCAGCAAAACCCCGACTACCCGGTTGTGGGACGTGAGGAACGCCACCAATAGGTCCATGTACTCCACGAGTTGGTATAGCATAAGGCTGAGGACCACCATGATAAGGTGGAATAGCCCGGGGCATTGGATATGCAGCAGGATGAAGACTAGGTTTATGACTGCCATTAGGTGGTCCAGCTGGCATGTATGGACCTGCACTCAGAGAGGATAAAGTCAAGCGGCAACATTTTTAGCACGATAACTCACTGAAGACACGTCATTGGTTAAATTGCATGTTGTTCACCTAATTCACCTAGTTATAAACTTGACAAGAAAATCAGCAAAAACTAGCTGATCACTCTCCTACATAACTTCAAAGCAAGGAGAAAATGACAATAAAGAAAATGAAGTTAGTAAGAGAGTATTTGGACTTTCTTATTCCAAAGTGCATATAGGAGAGAAAACTAAAATTACCCTTTTACCCTCATATCTACACTAAAAACCCCTAAAAAGTAGGGGTGTTCAAAATATCATGGTTCGGTTTCGGTTTTTACTTTTACTTATCCGCGGTTACCCGAACCGAACCGTGTATGATAAACATGTAGGTTTTAACAAACCATTCATAAAAATGGACAAGTATTAACTATATTTTTGCACTACTTTTATCGTATAACACATTTTTACTTAACTGATATAATTAACGTCCATGAATTACATATGATTAAAGTGATCGTAACCTATAAACGTCAAATAAATAGTATTAGTTATTTTGTTACATCTGATAATTTTGAATGTTTTTGTTGTGACGGGACAACTTTACAATGACTCTAATATCTTCAACGTCATTTAATTTTTCTACCAGAAAATATTAAGTTCTAATTTTAGTTATTGTTCGTCCTATTTGAACGATTATTTTTTTTAATGGTTAACCGTGACCCGAACCGCGGGTAACCGCTCATTTCGGGTACCCGCATGTCGGTTACCCGCCTAGTTTGGTTCGGTTTTGGATAGTAAAATGAACTACCCGCCCCGCGATGGATAGTTAAAATCGCTAACCGAACCGAGCCGAACCGCCCCATGAACACCCCTACTAAAAAGAGATGTAGCCCTTCTACGTTCTTCTCTCTACTCGTCAAGAGATTGATTTAAGATACACGTGATATAAGAAAATACAAACACTATTTAGCTGTTATTTTTTGTCATCTGCTTCTGCTTATCAGCAGAACCATAAGCACAAAAAATAAGCAATCCCACCCTCTAAAAGGCTTTAAAGGAATAATATACCCCTGGAACGGTTGTTTCTTCCATCAGCACCAGGATTTCCTGAAGAGGCAGCTCCAAAGCTGTCACTAGCTGCAATACCAGGTCCACCACCAAAAAATAGCTTCCGGTCATTGTATATCTGAGTCACGTAAACCACAAAGCGTTAAATAAGTTTTTAACACCAACAAACTGCATTAAATTAAGGACCACATGAACTGACATACTTTCTTTGGCTTCTGGAACTGCACCATACTCTGCTTTAAGTTGTTTAAAGGGCCTTCAACTAAACATTCATTCTCCTGTTTATAGTAAAGAAAGGAAGGTTAGGTTGTGTGAATGTCAGCTCATAAAACACTCTGCACGAGTAACAAATTACGATTCAAGTACGACCTATTATTAATGAATGCAAAATTTTGCAGTATTAAATTAATACCTTAAAATGTGTCAGTAATCCATTCCATAATGGTTGTTTACTAAGGACTTTCGGATTTCCAAGGATGACAATACCATAACGAGCACGAGTAAGTGCAACATTAAGCCTGCGTGGATCATTAAGAAATCCAATACCCTGATGTTCATTACTTCTAACACATGACAATATAATATAATCTTTTTCCCGCCCTTGAAATGAATCTACACTTGCAACCTGCATATATTTCTAGTTCTAAGTGCATTTCCTACAACCATAATTCAGAACTATTTAATTTAAGACAAAGGATGACAAGAAATGAAAGATGCACATGTTACCTCAATTTCCTTGTAAAGCTGCTGCCTAAGGGCACCATTTCTCGACATGTAGTTAACAATGTATGCACGCTGGCCTTCATACGGTGTTATAACCCCTATCTGCACAATATTGATTGTTCTTAATTTAATCAACATAAACCAATGATCAGAAACTCTTGGAAAAAGAATGTTAATACCTGACTTGGAACTACACCACTCCTTAAGAAAGTGGTCACAGTCTTTTCAACATTTGCAGCCTCAGTCCTATTAAGATAGGATGTTCCGCTCGCACTAATTTCTTCTTGCCCCATCTGACAAATAATTAGGTGGACCACACAAGTAGAATTCAATCAAACATTGCAATGCTAGGGATAGAGGTGGCAATTACATCCTCTCCAATTATTATTGGGTTGTGTTTTATCTCAAACGGGTAAAAAAAACGTAGCTGAAAGGGGAGCGGGTCAGATGGCTAGAAAGGGAGCGAGTCAGATGGCTAAAAAGGGTCGCCCAGAATTCAATTTAATACTACTAAGCCTTTTTATTCAAGATTGTAATAATTATTGGATAAATCTTGTTTTTGTGAACATGATTGGCGCATTAATTATTTATGAATAGATTAAAAATGAACCAAAAGTGTTAGCAAATCAACCCAACCCAGCCTGTTTTGACCCGTGCTGAAAAATATCAAAAGCAAGCCTAGAGAAATAGAAACCTGGACGTAAAAGAGCATGGGACGGTTTGGAACAGGCCATGGAAAATCAATTCCTGTTGATTGTCTTTCATTGATTGTCACTCCATTTTGGAGGGTACCCTCATAAAAGCTATTGGAAGGAAATTCTGAAAGGGATGGATGCATCCGATATTGAACCTGTAGTCTAATTGGTTTGACACCAAGCATCACAAGTCGTTCAAATAGAGATTGAGCCAATCCTGCACGAGCTGCTTTCTTGCACATGATAACCGGCCCAAGCTGGCAATGGTCACCAACAAGAATAACCTGATACAAAAAAAAAAAAAAAAAAAACAACAAAAAAAAAAACAAAAAAAAAAAGCAAACAAAAAAAAATTAAACAAAATAGCCTTGCAAGAGTAACTACGGAAGAGTTAATAGATAACACGCATATAAACCTGCTTTGCCCCAAGAACCAAAGGAATAAGACACTCTGGCTCAGTAGATTGAGTAGATTCATCAATAAGCACCTACCCATAGTAAAAAGAAAGAAAAGACAAACTGTCACACGACTAACAATTAAAGATATGCATTTGTTACCTGTAAACTAAAAATAGAAAGTAAACCTGACGGAATCTAAAATTTGCCAATCGAGGATCTCCAGCACCCACACATGTGCAACAGATAACATCAGCACTCTGAGATATCTCCCGTTCTGTAGCCCTCTTCAGTGCTTTATACTTCTTCTCGTCACTGCTGGACAATTCCCCTGCATAAGTTTGGGAAGAAATATCCATCAGCTCAATCCCAGGCTGTAATGTTGTAGAATCACATGCTCATCCTCAAAAGGCCAATAAGATCAATTCATGGTTAGTTCTACAATATGATGGAACGGGGAGCAACAAGATCCAGATAATAGTAATTTTACCAATAATACTATAACCAAGAAAGGGCATAGTGGAACTTGTTATTATGCGTAAATATATGAATCAAACAAGCATATAAACTAGGTAGCAGTAATCACAAAAGCATAAACATGAGTAATGAAAGAAGTGAAAAGGTAACATAACATAAAGATAAGTAAATAAGTGCTAACTTGCAACCAGGCAAAACGGCGGCTGAAAATAGTTTTTAATGGTTTTTTATTTTTTTCGTGGTTTATGGCAGTGGCCGACTGTATTTTTAGTGAGTAGGGAATAAAGGGTGCTATGAGGATAGGTATGGAGAGAGGGGTTGGATCAAGTTTACGATTGGAGTTAGGTTGGGGATATAAATACTTTATATAATATATTAATAGTATAGATATAATGAGAGGCATAACTTCAAACTAAGAAAGAGCAAACTAAGAGAAAGAACATAAACAAAAACGGCTTATACTCTCATAACAACAACATTTTTCTGACAAAGATGGGGATAAACTGTCAGATATTTTTCTCACAACCTCAAAATTATATATTGAGTGTGGTGAGACAAGTAGGCCAAGCAGGTTCGGTTGCAGAGAGTTGATATAAAAATGTAGCTTGCACTCGCACATATGGGTAGAACAGGTTAGGGTCGGATTGCCAACAACTGTCTTTGCCCAATGTGCTTTTTAAATTATAATAAATTTACTAATATTTAAGTTCAGCCCGATAAAGCCTAAAGGTACACCGAAAAACACTACTCATTGTCTTATGGAAGTTCATCGCCACAAAATATTCCAGAGAATAAACGAAAACACAAAGCTCGATCATAGACAAGCAATCAAATATGAGATTCTCCTTCAACCAAACCTCACCTTGCTCATCTTTCAACTGCTGCAGCTTGTAAAGTTCACTCTTTTCAGATGTATCAAGATGGCGAACCTTCAAAAAACCAGTTATAGATGCTTTCAGATTAGATTAGTGCATTAGAGCAATATATATCTAAAAAACCAAAAGGCCTTTGGCCTAGCGATAAGTGAATTTATCAACCACGGAGGTTGTGGGTTTAGAACTCAACTGAGACATGTGTGAGATATTAGGTGGTATATAGGTGTGTGAAAAATTTAGCTTTCTAAAAAAATATATATCTAAAAAACTAAAAAAATGAACAAACCTGGTAATGAAGTGTTAAATGCTCCACAGGTGAACTAACAGCTTCCCTTGATTTAGCACACAATCTTACAACCTGAAGATGATAATAAATAACATAAGCAATAGAAATCAAATTTTAAAAAAAATGGAAGCTTGAACACCCTTACCTTTAAACCAGTGGCACTTATCTTCTCTGCAAGTTGGTCTACAGCCACATTGCTAGGTGCACATACTAGAACCTGATGTAAATTAGCCATCATTACAGCCATCGTTCCGTGACTCGCTTACTAGACAATATAAAATACCATGATAAAAATGATACCTGCCCTTGGCCCTGTTTAGCCATGTGATAGACAATTGCAGCAGAAGTTACTGTTTTCCCAGTACCTGGTGGCCCCTGAATCAAACTTATTGGTTTCTGAAGAACGCTTTTGACAGCAAAAACCTACCGATTTAAGCAGCAGTGTTAGACCATTTCCAATCAGAGCTATGATAGAAATAAATCAACCAGCTTATACATAGCCCAATAGCTAAATTAAAGATTATGATATTACGAATAGATGCCACAAAAAAATGTGATGTGTTTAGGTCCTTGGTGATTAAAATCACAAAGTGCAAGACAGGTTTAGTCTTCATATATGATACAAGTATACAGATGGTGATGAGAATCCTTACTTGAGATGCATTCAACTCCGGAAGACCAGGTGCACCAAAACGACGAGGCAATGCATTACGAACCATTTGAAACTCAACTTCATGGCCTAATAAATTATGGTAAATATACCTGCACAGATGCAGCATATAATGACATGTCCACACATCAGGCAAAAAAACAAAAAGTAAAGCCAAAAGCAGAAACCCTCAACAAGTAGATTTCTGAATGCAAACTGAACCGTAACCACCCACCATGTACTAAACCAACTGAAGTTTGCACCACCACATCTCAAATAAAAACAAACAAACCTTAAAAACCAATCTACATTTTACTTCTTATTGACATTGAGCTTACATAAGATAATAACAAAATGATATATAATAGTGTCATTTCAATAATTTGCAATAAAACTTGAAAGTTCCTACAGTTCCAGTGTTGCATAAAGAACTACAACTAGTAACATTGTATGTTTCTGCTCCTTCCCTTTTTGGTAGGAGCTAATTAATGTATCTCCATTAGAAAGACAAAAGAGAATAAAAAAAGAAGAGTACCAATACTGTCTAATAATTCAAATTATACAAAAGATCCCACCCATTTCTACGCACTGCTATCCATGAAAGGCGAGCAAGTTTCCAAATAAAAGAAGAAGATTAAAAGAATATATCTTTCAGGGGGCCTCCATAATTCACCTAACTACTATAAAGCCCGCCTTAAGCTAAAGATCGTACAAAGTGCAATATCGAGACCAGATGTTCCCCTATTCTCAGTGAAACAGGTAATTATCTATACACCATGGAGGGAGAGAAAAATGTGGCACAGAAAACAAAAGTTCCTTCAAGAATCTCAATAAGCAAATGCACTATATTTTAAAATGATATCCAACTCACCCGCTGACACTTGTTTCATCCACCGCAAAAGTTTTCATTGCACCTTGCATCCTATCAAAACTTGTGCTCTTCCAGACGAAGTCAACACTAAAACCATGGTTCACATCTACAGGAACTCCCTGCAAACATCATCACCCATAAGTAATGAACGAAAGAACCAATAATTCATCATTATTCATGAGACTAGTACCTGACTCGCACGAAGCTCAAGTGCCACCTCCTCTTGCGCGGTGAGTTTTATCTGAAACAACAGAACCAGAACGAAATTAAAAAATTAATAGAGGACAAAAATTGAGCAGTCGTCTTAAATACAGGCGTAAACAAGTAATATCTAGATTGTTTTAAGGAGCAAGAAGCCTATACCACATGTCCAACTGACTGCCAAGCTTGATGTGCAGCATCCCCGGAATACCGAAGCCGCAACTCATCACCAGGTACAAGACGCAACTCGTTGTCTTCCTATATTGATCAATTAATAAACATATAGGCAACTTTAGAACCAAGGTTAATAACACAAAATAATAATAATAAATAAAAACCCAAAACAATCATAAGAATCTAAATTACCTTTGGGAAGACAAAATATGCAATACGCTTCTTGTTAAGACCAATATCCCACCGTATAGTGAGGTTGTCTTTGCTTTGGGATTCTTTCATCATCTGTGAAACAACAAATGAATTTCATGTTAACCATAAAATTTAAGTACAGGAACCCTTAAATGGATATAAAACAAGTACAAGAAGCACTGCTTACTTTATCATAGTCAGCTTCAAGCTTGATGAGTGGGGCAAATACATTTTGATACTGCAGCCAAAAATAACAAGCACGAATGTGTTACAAAGTGCCAATACATATAAAAATCCAATGCCAGAACTTGAACAGTAACGAACAATATCTAACGAAAAACCAAATCAATAGTATGGCACAAAACCTGATAGGCATCTTCATATTTCAAGACTACAGGCTGAGGCTCATCATCTACACCAGGCTTCTCAAGATCTTCCAACGTAGCATCAGGATTCGTCTTCCATAGTTCTTCCACCTTATTGATCTGCTGAGCACTAATATGACGTGCTCGTAACTGCTCCTGTTCAGATGGAACCTGCAAAACAGCAATATATAGAATAAGCAACACACACGTATATACATAAATACTAGTTGGATACCCGCGCACAGCGGCGGCGATAAATATAGTTATATAATAAATATAGTAAATAAATTGCTAACTCCACTCTTCTCGCAATTCCCTACCCGCTTAGTGAATTCATTTCACAACACTCCAAATGTATATGTGTTGTATGTGTTTGTTTGGAATTTCCGTATCTTTCGCGTGACATCATTATTCTCGCATATAAAGACATTCACAATCTCTTTCCCGTCAAACACTTTCCCAAAAGTAAATGATTTTGATAAATAAAGTTTGTATTGATTGAAATAAATGTTAAAAGTTATAAAAATTTGAATCAAAATAAAATAAACCTACTAAAAATGTAAAAACTAAAAACTCATAAAAATATATTAAAATGGATGTTGAATTAAAGAGCACAAAATTTTAAAAAATATGGTGAAATTAGATCATAAAAAAATTAAACGAATTAAAAGATATTTAAATTTAAAATAGAGGTGATTAATTAGTTAAGAAGTGACATGTGTCACCCCATTATTGGAGCTCCTTATTTTAGTTTGTTAGAGCTACTCCCTTTTTGTTATTTTTTAGTTAGAGAAATGACACATGTCATTCAATGATTGGAGCTCCTTATCTTAATTTTTTGTGGAGCCCACAACTTAAATGTTTTATATAGTATAAGTATAGATGTATGCATGTGAGTCTGTGCAACCCACTAACCTTAACAAGCCACTGCAAGAAACATCTATCATCAATCAGTGGGCACCATTGACTCAGGTCCCAATTCATGTCTTTCAGTGCATTTACATTGAGACAAGGTTCCCTGCAGAGTAGAACAACCACACTCTCTGTCTTTGCAGAAATAAAACCAAGTAGAAAAACATTTCGACATCCGCAGTTATAGCATTCAAGAATTGTTTCTCCTAAAGGACTGTCCTTATGTAGACACACTTCTTTATGTTTAGCTCGAACCTGCAAAAGGACAAAACAAAATTAGCATCAAGAAGTAATTAAGGGCATGATAAATTATCCTATATAGGGGAATATACATAAATTTGTTGAAGCCTTGTAAAAAAATTACTCAAGCATAACTCAGCTAACCACAAATAGCTACCCATAGTTAGTAATATTGTTTATAATTTAGGATCCTCACACATTGAATTGATAATCTAACAATTGCATAACCAAATGTATTTCTTAAGTGACATCAATTACATACCATTGTATCACTTCCTAAACACCAGACAACACAAGTATAGTAAACTGATAATGCCACCCTTGAATACAAAAGAACATCTATTTTACAAAACAAACGCTTTCAATACATTTTATATTGTACACAACGCTTGTTGAATGGCAGCGACTTTAGCAATCTGTATAAGAACACTACGCAGCTATATCCATGATATCATCGCTTACACAGCTCAACTTAGAGACCAAAGATAAAACATTCATTCATAGCAGCATCATTACAGAGTACCACAGTACCCTATTAAACTTAAAACACCAGTCTATTCTACAAGCTTCCTTAAAATTACACAAAGTATGCGCAACTGTTCTGCCTCAGACTAAAACATTCTAATTCGAATCTCAATTTGCAAACATCACAGAGATCTGTCTTATCAAAATACAAGTCTGCCTCTATTCATATTACCAATATCTTCAAATCCAGGATAGAGATTGTAATAAACAAAGGAGGATTGTTATCATAGATTCATATACTTTCCTTACTAAGCTCTACCTCTCCTATTGTAATTTCCCTAGCAAAAAGTACCCCCAAAACTGTGACTAAAGGCCAAAAGATCCAAATTTTCAAATCATAAAGAGCAAATTTTCAAACCTGGTAACCTAAACTAAACAAACATAAGTAAAGAGTACTAACCCAGTATGAAGCGAAATCATTATCGCAGAACATACCCGTGAGAAGTATTCCCCCTTGATTACAAAGCCATTCTCTAATCCTTATGGGAGAGGCTGGACAGAACACATGAACAATCTATCCAATAATACTACCTTAAAATAATTATTTTCAATATTCAAGACTCACCGCTCAGGCGGGATTGGGTATCGTTGTTGTTGTGATATTCAAGACTCAAATGAGACTAATTTGGAAACACTAGGAACTTTGCTTTATACACTATCCGCCCACACAAATCCTTCATGTCAAGAAAAACAGGCTCTGAGTCCACTTTCCTAGCATTTCTAATCAAGGATATAGAAATTTTGTACAATATTGCATCCAAAGACCAATATCAACTTTGCGAGTCAATTTTTTCTACTCATCTGCTTAGATAAGCAAAAACCAAATGTGTGTCATCCAAACTGCTTTTGCTTATCTGCTAACATTGAGGTGAAAACTATTTTTGGATAAGCAGGTAGGAAGTCCTTATTTCAAGGTGCTTATATGAGATTAAACTAATCTTACATATTTTACAAACTAGGCAAATCAAAACATTAATTCCTGAAATACTTAGGCCATGTTTTGCAATAAAAGCTTTTGGTAACATAGTTGTAGTTGTAATTATTGAATGTAAAAGAACGCAAAAGCTAAAAGCTTATTTTATTAGAGTTTCAAATAGAAACGCTTAAACAAAATCGAAAAGCTAAAGTAGCAGTTAGCGGTGGTAAGTGTTTGTTTGGTAATGTAGTTGTATATGAAGTGTAAGATTTAAATGCTAAACCCTAGAAAAGTAATAATAACTAGATAAAGAAGAAAATACCAAATGATTAACAATGTGAGAGCCGGAGGTATTCCCTCGCGAATTACAAAACCACTTTCGACAAGAGGGAACATTACATCGGACGACGCAAGCCGGATTCTGCACACCACAATACTTACAAGCAAACTCCTCCCCACCTACCTCAATATGATCATCACCGGTCTCTTCAAAATTCAACCCGCTCATTCCCGCAGCCAACGCGTCAACCACCGACACATTCCCCTTCCCCTTACTGGAGCCTGGTGAAGCTGATTGTGTGAAACTAGGGTAATCGTTTTCATCCTCGTCTTGTGTGAATTCTAAGAAGGTGTATGAGGGATCTTCGTTCTTGTTAACGGTCTCTGGTTGTGAAGATGTGTCGAATAATTGCGATGATGATGATGAATCCATTTATGTTTTAGGGTTTTTGTTTCAATTAGGGTTTCGTAAACACGGGGAGAGAGAGACTTGTTTTATATTATGGATGGGTTAAGGACTTGACTCGGACAATCACCTCCAAATCACCCCAACACACTAACAAAAAAAATACCCCTCAATCACAACTTACTCACTTCTGGCCCCACCCACCCACCCTCATTTTATTTCTTTTCCATATTTTCCAAACACAATTAAATTCATTTCATTCATTTAAAATAAAAATACAACTACAATACATGAAAATAAAAAAAATAAACATACGACAAATTTAAGAAACATACGAAAAATAAAAATAAAAACATACGGAAAATAAAAACCATACGAAACGTAAATAATACAACTTAGCTACCAATTCGTCTTGTTTCTTCTTGAGGATCGATCTTTTTGGCTCCGGCAAATTTTCAATATCGTGCATGAGAAACTCCAATTCTCGGCACTCTTGCTCCGACTTTTCTCTCGCAATCTTCGCCTCGTAAACTTCTCGTGCTCCGTCAACTTTACGTTTATACTCTTGAGCTAAAGCTTCCACAATAGCATCCGATTGACTCCCTCCGGTGCTTGTTGACGACTCCACTGATCTAGATTTTTTTGCCGGACGAGGCTTGCCGGCGAGACGAGCTCTAGGATCAGGGCCGAATAATTCGGCAATATTATCTTCATTGATCCCATCCGGCGCGTCCCATTTGGGATATTCTCTCAAAACCTTCCATGCCGAAACCATATTAAAGTTTTTCCCCGTCCCATTTTTGTAAGCAAGTCTTGCATTCTCAATGTGATCAACATCATTTTCCCCGGATCTACGCTGCAAATGCTTGTAAAAACCATGAAACTTTTGACAATCACCGTTTATCCGAGTCCATTTTCCCGTGCACATATTTTTTGTACGATAAGGCTCTGGACTACGAGCCTTGAAGTCCTCCCAAATCTGAGTCCAAAACGCATCGTTTAGTCGGTCATTACCGATAGCGGCGTTTTGGGATACCTCGACCCAACACTCGGCTAAAAAATTTTCTTCCTGGCTTGACCAACGAATTGTGGTTCGACCCTTTTCATCCTCCTCCTCCTCGTCCTCGTCGTCCGCGTCCAAGTTCACAACGGCTTTCTTTTTTTTTCTTTGACGCTTTGGCCGGTTTTTTTCCTTGACGACGTTCTTCACGTGTTTCAGTTGGTGGTGGTTGAGGTATTTTGAATTGTGATTCAAAGTAATGTTGTTGTGAAGCGTAAAATTGCGTTGGTGGTGCTTGTGACGGATAAAATTGCATTTGTGATGGTTGTGACGGAAAAAATTGCGGTTGTGATGGTTGTGACGGAAAAAATTGCGGTTGTGATGGTTGTGATGGATAGAATTGCGGTGGTGATTGTCTTGGATATTGAAAAGCTTGAAATCCGACTTGCGAAGAAGTGCTTGAGGTTTGAGACGATGGGGTGGACGGGTTTGACGAAGACGAGTTGAGGAGATTCATAAACGACATCTCGTTGGGATCTTGAGACATTTTTGGTTGTGGATTAAAATGAGGATGATAATATATTTATGGTTGTGAATGAGAAGTTTGAATGTTTTGGTAAAAAAAATGAGTATTATTTATAGGAGAAATGGGGTATTATTTTGGATTTGAAATGAAAAAAAAAAAAAAAAAAAAGAGTTACCGTTTGTATTCAAACGGCTAATATTCAAACGGTCTCATCTTAAATGGTTTGTCTTCTTGTATGTCGTTTGAACGACGAAAGTGCAATCGGCGAGTACTAATGGTGTCGTGGCGAGGGAAGGAAATTTTCGGCGAGGTGACACGTTGGATTCGGCGAAACACAACGAACCCCATACCCTATGCTCTTAGGGGTGTTTGGGATTGCGATTTGAAATAGATTATTTGATTATTGCGTTTTAATTTTTTGTTGTTTGGCAAATAAGTTCAATAATCAATTATTTACGTTATATAGCTCTCAAAACGACATTTAATACATACAACTTTGAAAAAAAGACTTGAAGTATATCAAGTCTTTCTAAAAATTCTTTCAAAAAGCCATAAAAAATCTATCAATGCAATGCATAAAAAGTCTTTCAAAAGACTTATTGAAATAGTGAAAAGCTATTCTTAGTTTTGTCATTGCGGATGCTCTAAAGGATACATAAATCCACACATAATTGCCTACTTTTGTCATACTTTGCGTGCCACCTCCACTATATATATTTTTTTTTTCTTATTTTTCTTTTTTTGTTTCTCATCTTTTTATTATTTTCATTGGCAACTTTCACAAAAATATAGCTCACTTTTTATATTTTATTATTTACTAATAAATTATATATTTTTATAATATATTTTCTCTCTCCTACCTCAAATCCAAATCTAAATCTTAATCCAACTTCAAATTCAAATCCAAATACAAATCATAAACCCAGCTACAAACCAAACGGACCCTTAGATATGGTTTGCTTAGAATTTTGACTATCTAATTAATATGATGATTTGTGCCTATCTTTGAAAGTACAAAAAGTACAAGTGTGTAAACTATGTGTATGAATTGTCCCTTAGGTGTATTTTGGTCGACTACTATTCTGTCGGGGCAACTAGCACCCGGGGCGACCCATTTTTTTCGTTTTGTAGAAAAAAGTCAAACTTAAAAAATAATAAAGTATTTATACTGTACAGTTGGTCGACCCGTATCTTGGGCGACTTGCATTTAATATGTTGGGCGACCCGTTGGTAAAAAGTGTACTTTTTCTGATCTACTTAATATAAATACATACTTTTTAATATACTAAATATACAAAATACACAAATAAACAAATACACAAATACATTGTTCTAAAATGTTTAAAAATAATAATAATGATAATAAAATAAAATAAAAATGCTAACAAACTCTCCATCTTCTTCCTACAAATCAAACACACCAAATCTGCAAAAACAAATTCACACACACACACTTCATCTAACATGCAGTAACACATCTTCTTCAACAATCCCACTACAACCCTAACATTTCTTCTGCTTCTCATAAAGAAACCGTAACCCTACAAAACCCTATCCCTGACCGATTAATTTTGTGATGGCTAATTTTTAATCAGCTTTTTTATGTCAAGGTAAATGTTAGGTCTAAAATTAAGTTACTCCCAAATATAAATGCTAAGTTGAAACAGAATACAAATTGTTATAAGTTGTTCAAAAGCAGCGTTTTTTGTCCATGGTTAGATCTTCCTAAAAAATCAGATAATGATAATCATCTGATGAACTATATTTTGCAAAATCAAGTATACGTCTGGGACGTTACCGATGCTTGCCCCCAATTATTTACCACATTGGTGATAAAATGTTGCATTTTGGAAGGAAATATTTTTGTTTAATTACTGGCTTAAGATTTTGTAAAGTAGAAGAACATTTTTTTTTAACAAAAAGTAGAAGAACATGAAGATGAGTATATTCCTTTTTGTGAGCGTCTCTTTCCTGGAAAACCCGTAGGCCCCAACAAGTACAACATTAAGGGGATGAACTTGTTGACATAGTTTTGAATGAGAAATTTGAAAAAACGTGGTTAGCTTTATCGGATCAGGATGTTGTTAGGCTTTGCCTTGTGATTGTGGTTGTGGTTGTTTTTATGGGACGTGAAGAAAGGTACAACATACATAAACATATTTTCTATTTAGTGGAGGATTTTGCCGCTTGGGATGCCTATCCTTGGGGTGAGTACTTTTGGAAGATATTCTATACAAAAATTGTCAATGTGGTTTCTAAGCATGCCGAGCATCATTTGACGACAAGGAGATAAACCCAGACTTCAATGCCACATATAATCTTTATGGGTTTGTTTGGGCTTTCAAGGTTAGAAAATATTTTAATGCAATGTGTACATTCAACCATGTTTTTTAAAGCAATGTATCATACATTAGTTTGGAACACTCTTCCTATTATTAGTCAATTCTTATTACTGTTGGGGTCTAATTTTATACTTTTTTTTACATATATGGATTTAAAGAGTTTCCCGATGAGCATGATTTGGTGGAAGAAAGATGCCACTAAGACTCCGCGTGGCCTTGCTTGGTCCAAGACTGGGAGGTTTGAAAAATCAAATTATAATACACTTTTTGGCTTGGTAAACGCGCCCCTCTTGTTTTAGTCATGCTAAGTTTAAGTCCAAAATGAGATTACTTATTGATTCGCTCCCAGACGGTCAAGTTTTATCACTCAAGCCGACCACTTGTGAATGGCCGACCGTAACAAACTTAAAACGGTTCAGAAACAAATGCAATGAAGATCTGGGGAGTATAGGGTTTCCCCGGGTCGTTATGTCCCAGCGAGCTATGCAATGAATCACCAAACGTATAGTGATCGAGAGATTTGAACGGAAAAGAGAGATTTGAATTATTATAACTACAGAAATAGCCTATAATTACAAAGGCTTAAATGCAAATTAAAGGAAATTAAAAAGATAAAAAATATTAAATAAACGCTATCACTATTTGCAAAATGATGTTTTTGATTTTATGTTTTTATAAAACTCGAATTAAAAAACTACGCGACGTACAAAAAAAATGTGAAACTTAAACAATATAAATCCTAAAAATATGAAAATGATATTTTTACAAACCTAATGATAAAAGAAAATTATTTTTAAAACTATTTAATTAATTATTATTAATTAAAAACTAATTTTAACTATTTAATATTAGCCTAAAATACAAGAAAATATGAAATAAAGCTAGAAAAATAAAATTATGACTTGGAAAAATCTAAAATAACAAAAGAGAATTTTCAAAACTATTTTTGTATTTTTCTGAATATTTTTGTATTTTTTATGAATTAAAAACTATTTTAAACTACTTAAATTGCTTAAAAATACAAATTTAACTAAGAAAAATCTGAAAAAAAATATTTTTTTGTCTTTTTATATTTATCTTAACTTAAGAAAAATGAAAACTTATTTTTTTGAACCTTTTCTGATTTATTTGTATTAAATGCTAATTAAAAGTGCTTAAAAACTAATTTAAATCAAGAAAAATACCAAACAGACTTAGAAAAATCTGAAAAATTCAAGATAAGCCTAAAATAATATTTAGAATCTAGGAAAAATATAAAAACAGGTGGTTGTGTGTGGGATTAAGCAACTGCAATGCAAAGTGCTAGATAATAAGCACTTGAAATAAGCCAAGAACCACAAAAAGCCACCAACTGATTACAAAAGCTATAATATACTAAAAGTAACCAAATACAACAATTTACAACTGTCCTTAACCTCTTTAACACAAGCTACTCAGTTTTGATGAATTGAGCTTATTGCTAAAAACAGACTTTAGGCCACTACTTTTAAGCCAAGGAATAAGCTGCTAAATAAGCTAAACCTTAAAACCAAGAATTGGAACTTAAAGAAGAACTGGCTGGGGACTTGTAAACCAAAAACCAGACTATGACAAGCTCTTATGAGCTCTGTGCAAGGGCTGCACAAAACCTGTGCACACTCAGTTAAAACTGAGCTTGTGCACAGGGGAACTGAGACCCAAAAGACAAGCTCATTTGAAGCTTTTAAAAAATTTGTAAAAATCCACAAAAATGGTAAAAATAAACTAGACCAGTTGAAGTTTTAAAGTCCCAAGTTTCATTTGATTTGGCCTAGAACTGAGCTCATGAAAATTCACCTTAGTTGGGCTCAAAATGGATTTTTCAAGTTTTTGACTATTTTGACAGATTTGTATTGTTGACTTTTATGACTTTTGAATCCAATTTGTGGACAGATAATGATGTTAATAGATGAAATGAAGCTACTACAAGCTACCTCTATGATTTTGAAACACAAAACTAGCTTTTGAATTTTTGAAAATCCAACAGTTAAGCTAGATAAGACAGTTAAGGAGAATTTGACTTTTAGCTTTTGTAGGCACAATATTGAGACAGATATGAGTATATTAGAGCTACTCAAGCATAAACCAACAGGTTTCCACTCTTAAACAAACCTCTATTACAGTCTAAGCAACAAATCCAAACACACCTTTCATGACTGATTTGCAATCAACACTAAGCTAAACACTTAACTAGCTAAAATTAATGATCAAACTAAGTTTACTTAACCTAAATATAACTAATTAAACAAGTTTGCACAGTTTATAACTACAAAAACAGATTATGCAATGATATTTGAAAATAACTCATAATTGGTCCTTAGCCACTATGGCTTGAAATCTGTCAACCCATGAACCACTAGCCTATTTCTATCAACCCATTAACTCTAAATCAACCCAAATCTAGCTCTGCATCAACCAATTCCATTTCCATTTCCAAATTGAGCTCAGTTTGACTTATGTTGACCAAAATCCAAAGTATCTTAAAACTTGAATACAAGCTTACAAAAAGCTATGAGAAGCTTATATAAGCTTATATGAGCTTAAAAATTAGCTGCTAAAGATTTGAGCATAAGAGTTTGAAACTCAAATTTGCAACAGTTAACATGAAATATGAGAAATGAACACAACTTGGAATTGAAGCTTAAAATTAGATTAAACTGATAATATTACTTGAAGTTGATACAATAAAACAAAAGATAACAGATTTGAAACTGAACTAAAACATTTACTCTAAAAACGACATTGATGAAAAAATAAAAACTAGTAGACCCCTCTCTCTTTCTTCTTTTGCTCCCTTTTTATAACAAAACATCTTCTCTTTCATCTCTGAGCTAATCCCACTTTAATTGATAGCCATTGGATAGCTTAAAATGATCTTGGCCGTTTGATTGGATTTTGGCGCCAAAACTGCTTTTATCAACTGGGAGGTTGAGTGAGGGGTAGAAGAAGCATTTAATGCTCTTTGGAGTGTTGTTGAGGTGGGGGAACAAGGAAAGTGTGAAGGTGAGGAGGGGGGATGGGAGGTGAAGTGTTTGCAGAAGCAGTTGGTGAAGACAGGTTTTTGGCGCGTTTGCTATGTTTGACCAGAGATTTGACCAAGGCTTATAATATTGGAGGGGGTCCAAAATAGATATTGACAGGGGGTCAAATGGATAAAAGGCAGGGGTCACAAGTGGGTTTTGACAAGGCCAAGGGTGCAAAGGGTTTTAAAACACAAGGACCTATGTTGCAATTTCTGAAAATACAAGGACCTAGGCTGCCATTTTCACAAAGTTGTTCCAAGGGACAAAAAGTGACAAGTTTCAATAATTCAAGGACCAAACTTGACATTTTCAAATTTCCAAGGGCCAATTTTGCCAATTTTGAAACTTGGAGGACCAAACTTGTAATTTCTCAAAACTTTTGACATTTTTCACCAAAGGACTAATTTTGACAACTTATGATTTTAAAAGGACATTTGGTGATTTTTCTTTTGAAATTATGTGCTCAGGGACTATTTCTGACAATTTTTGAAACTTGGGGGACTGAAACTGCCAATTATGCAAACTTAGCTCATTTTTCATCTGATTTTGAACATTTTGCATCTGAAACATATAAAATGCAATTTTGGAATATTTTCAGTATTTTGATGCATTTCTGAGCATTTTTAAACGTTTTGCAGTTCAGATTTGACCCAAAAATGATGAGTATTTACACACTCATCAATCCCCCACACTAAACTATTGCTAGTCCCTAGCAATCTTTTGAGAAAAACTTAATGGATTTGAATCTCTTTACCAAAAGCCATTACTTCTGGAGTAGCCAAATGTTTTAGTTCAAGTAAGAACCATGGTACACCGATAACCATGTGATTTTGAGCAAACCACCAGCTTCCAACGGATTTGATTTGTCTTTACCAGAAGCCGTTTGCTCTGGACTAGCCAACTCTTAGATAAATTATCAGTATTATCTTTGGTGAGCTGATTACCAATTATGGTTTTTCCACTGCCTTTACCACAAGCCATAAACTTGCGGGCTAGCCAACTCTTCACTTTTAAGGATATGGTGAGCTGAATACCATACAATTTTGGGCAAATTGCAAGCCGTCAACGGATTTGAGATATCTTTACCAAGAGCCGTTTGCTCCTGGATTAGCCAATCCTTTTGTTTTTTAGACATGGCGGACTGATAACCAAATGAGTAAGTGTAAAACACTTACTCCAAAAAAAATTTTGGCAAAAAACGGGGGAATTAGGCGGTATAATTACATGATAAAATTCGTGAGAATTCCCCCCCCCCCACACTTAGAAATGAATATTGCCCTCAATATTCAAAGTACCGGCGGTTATGCCGAAACAAAGAACGTAAAAGGGAAATACTATGGCCATTATTTTGAAAGATTTTTTTTTTTTGAAACTTATATACAACATGTGGGGCAACCCCCCCACACTAGGGTGGTAGAAAGATAGAAAGAAGTCAGAAATACGGGTGAAAACCCATATGGCATGCTACTGTTTTTGATTCCCGAGTCGCTAGCTTGACTCGACCCCGAATTCATTTGTTCATGGGGAAAGTAACGTGGAAAACCAATCTCGATCGGACTTTCGTTCACAATGTTGATAAACATATGAACATCAGAAAGTTCCACACCGACGAGATATAACCGCGGTATTGTTAATAGTAGAAACTATAAAGGATGATACCGGGGTCAAAGATGGTGTCCTCATTCCCGAAAGAGAAAAGGGAAAGAGCAACCACACCATCTGTGAAGAATAGAATAAATACGTACATGAGAATGCAAGTCCATTCCTCATCAGAGAGAAGCAAATCACCAGTTTTGACATTTTTAAGCTTAAACTTGAAGCTTAGATGGTGATTGTCAATAAGATGTCCGGGAGGGAGGGTGGGAAACGGTTCTTCAATCAATAGATTTTCTAGAAAAAGGATGTCTCCCTCCGGATCAAAGTAAGTATTATCAATTCCCGTAGGAATTGACTCATCACTAAGAAAGGCATCGACTTCATTCCAAAAGTTGTCATCTTCCTCATCAGGAGTGAGGGAAGGGATGGAAGAGTCGGGAATAATAAGACAAGGAGATGATGGATCATTTTTGAGCAATTCATCAATGGGAAGGATGTCTCCCATTGGATCACAAACATCATCATCCAACTCAGATGAAACTGAAGAGAGTTTGGTTTCATCCACAGAGTTAACAAACTCGATGCGACAAACTGATTCCGGAGGTGGAGCAAGTGGTGTGCTCTTAGAGCTAGCAATTTCCACCACTTCCGATGAAGTCTCCGATTCTAGATCATCATCATCATCAAGAACACTCTTGACTTCCCTGGTGCAACTTTCAAACCATTTGTTTGAACCAGGGGTGATTTTCAAGGCTTTTAACTCCGCACGTTTTTGGTGACTCCTCTTAACCGTGAAATTTGAGAGTGTTGCATTGAATCTTTCAGATTTTTGATCAATTGTGGCAACACTCTGTTTGGACAGAGGTTTGGAGTTTTGGTTGATATTCAATGTGAGCTCTTCGTTGTCAACCCGTATGGTCAACTCTTCAGCAAACACATCAATCAGAGCACGACTCGTTCTCAAGAAAGCTCTCCCTAAGATGAGGGGAACTCTAGGATCTGCATCGAAGTCTACTACAACAAAGTCAGTAGGAAAGTGAAACTTTCCCACTTTCATCACGACATCCTCGGCTATCCCAAGTGGACGAGTTATGGTACGGTCCGCTAGCTCGAGTGTCATACAAGTGGGTGAAAGCTTAGGAAGAGACAGTTTCTTCCATACTGAGAGTGGCATGAGGTTAATGCTAGCGCCAAGATCGGCCAAGGCGGAGCATTGAACCATCCCCAAGAAATCACACGGGATTAAAAATCTGCCAGGGTCTTCAAGCTTTTTGGGAAGCTTCTTGAGAAGGACCGCTGAGCATTGCTCATTGAGAGGAGTTTTAGCTGTCACACCCTCGCCGGAGGCGGAAACACGAGGTGTAACGGAAGGGATCATAAGCACAAGATAATAGAACATACCAACATTAATATTAAAAAGAAATATTACACCCTTACAATACCAGTTTAGCCGACATCGGCGAATATATTACAAAGTTTAGATTCCAAAATATAAGTTTATACATAATGATTTATATTGACGAGTGAAAACTTCATTATGCAAGACCTGGTAGAAAAAGCTTACTAACGATCACCTGAAATGCATGAGAGAAAACGGGTCAACTATGAAAATAGTTGGTGAGTAAACACGTTTAGCAAAATAAGAAAACTCGTAAGAAATAAACAAAGCTTTGGTCGACGAAAATGGTCCGCAAAGCAAAGGCATTGTAAATCCACTCAGTTCCAAGTTCCGCCCATACAAAACTTGCAACCTGTGTGTTCACAACCCATTGCCAAAAGTAGTATGTCTAATAGTCAAGTATAAGCGGTCATAATAGTTCACAATATTGCACCACGTATATAATAATTCAAGGATGCTCCGAACATGGGAGACTTTGCACTGCTCCAACAAGGGAGACTCCTTTGTCACTCGACCACCTAGGCGAGAATTATTGAGACCGCTCCACCAATAAGGCGAGACTTTATAGTGATGCTCCGAACAGGGGAGACTTTGTACTGCTCCAACAAGGGAGACTCATTTGTCACTCGACCACCTAGGCGAGAATTATTGAGACCGCTCCACCAATAAGGCGAGACTTTATAGTGATGCTCCGAACAGGGGAGACTTTGTACGCTCCACCAATAAGGCGAGACTTTTAGGGTCATAGCATGTACGGTTCAATAAGTTCAAATAAGTAATAGGTTCGTAATTAAGTTCAAGGATTTGATTCGAGTTCACAAGTTCTAGTCAAACTAGTTAATAAAAGTAGTAAACAATTTAGCTCAAGAAAGGTTTATGCATTTCGCCCCAAAATATAGTAAAAACGGAAAAAGGGGTTGTGATTACTCACTTGGTAAACTGAGGCGATGACAAAAGTGAGTACACCGAGGTATAATGTGATGTGTTAACCGGGACCTATTACGAATGATATGATATGCAATGAGTTGCAATGAAATGTTATGCATGCATTTCGTATGTTATTTATACCATTTGCGAGTTTTGAAAATATTACTAATCGTCGAAAAAATACCCTTTTGACGTCTTGACCCTTCAAAAATGACTTTACAAGTATTTACGTCAAAATGTCATCCTACAATGGTTTTATAATGATTTTTGGTGAAATTACCACTTTTCGTCGTAAAACAATGTCGTCGGAATTTTCATGAAATCAACAAAAATGGCTTTGGAAAACTAGTCGTAAAATGGTGTACGTCGATCGTTAGAGAACGAACTCGACTGTTTTGGAAAGTTTGCATCGATATCTAAAAGTTTCAGTTCAAAAGTTTTCGTCCAAAAGGTCTCGATCATAAATATATCAAGGGTTAAAGTTAGTGATTTTTGCTAATTGTGTGCAGAAAATGAGTTTCGGCCAAGTTTGAACATCCGTAATTAATTTACTATAAATCCGCTTTACAAACAGCTTTTTGTTTTGAAAAATATGGCCGGTGAACTTGATTTTACTAGAAGACAATTCGTTTCAAAAAGTTTCACAACCTTGTTAAAAACTGCCGCAAACATGGTCGTTACAGCTAATGAAATACTTGAATCGTAAAAATAATATAATTTTTCAGAAAATAATAGTTACGGCAAGTTTATGAAAAAGTGCATATCTTTGTCGTTTTAAATCCGTTTTCTACGTATAATACGTCCTTAGCTTCGTATCGAAGTAAACTAATATATTTTTGAGAAGTCGAAATAATTTGTGAAGCTTAAGGCTCGTTTTTGACCCAAACAATGTAAAAACTGCATGCTGAAATTTCAGAAAACATTTTATTTCGTCGTCAAACTTTAAAAATCCATAACTTCTTCGTTATAAGTCCGTTTTATTCCGTTCAAGCGGCCACGGATTCGTTTTAAAGTATATTTTCTAAATATCAAGGCCAAAGTTTCGTACCAACAGTAGGTTTTTCCAGAAATTCGAAATAAGGACAGAACATAAATATATAGTTATCGAAAATAGTTTTTCTCGGACAAAACCTATTCTAATCCCTTCAAATCAACTCCAAAGCTAATCTAATCCTACCATACACCTTCTTAGGGTGTCATGGGTTCCTAATCACCATCAAGACCAAAGAATACCATGGGAATATTTATAGGATGACCAATATGTATATATATAACTCAATAAATCATGTAAAATGGTATAAATCACATATCATGCATACTATCTCCAAAAATGAAAAGAAACATATGAAAATGAAAAAGGAAACATGAAAATGAAAGAAATATGCTTACAAGTGAAGATGATGAGGTGAAAGTAACAAGGATTAGCCTAAATACTCTTGGTTTTTATCTCAAAACCTTATAAAGAGTATATACTAGATTGAAATAACACTTGAACTCAAGAAAAATTTTGATCCCCTTTGTTCTTGATGTATGGCCGGTTTTTGAGAAGCCAAAAAGAAGAGAGAAAAAACTTGTTTTACTAACACTTGTAGAAATGAGAATGAATGAGGTAGAAAGTAAAAGTAAGACTTATGTATTATTGTAAAGACAAGTCATTAATTGAACCATGCATCATTAATAACTCCCCTTCCCCCTTGGTCGGCCAAGGGGGGGGGGGGAAATGTGAAGATATTTATTTATTTTATTTTTTTTACAACTTGCATAATTGTTTGAGTAAAATGTGCAAATATTTGACAAAGTATAAGTAATTGTAGGAATTATGTACAAGTAAAGGTAAATGGAAATTTTTGGTACAAGTAAGTTTTTAATAGGTCAAAATAGAATGTACTGAGATAATAAAAATTTTAAAAATACTTTCCTTGTGAAATTTGGGTGATAAAATAATTATCGTGAAATTTTTAAGAAAAACGTCGTAATAATTTAATTTCAACGATTTATATACGAAATAAATTCAAAACACTTGTTAAACTCAACATATAGTTTTTATAAACTAATTGTAAGTATAAAAATATGTCGGGATCATTTTTGAAAGTAACGGATTAAATATTTAAAATAATAACTCACGCGATAACGTTTATTAAATATAAAAATTTACGCGTTAAATGTGAAATGAATTGCCATGAATGAACTAATATGATGCATATTAAATTTAAGAAATGACCGGAATTTGAGAATTGTGACATTCTTCCCATGTCAGCGGAATCACGTCCCCGTGATTCGATTAACGATACTATGGTCCGAACCTCGACAAGAGTTCTAAAAGTTCATGCTCATACGAACAGTCTAAATGATCATATCAATGCCCATGCGTACAGGTTCCCCATTCAACTAAGTACGTGCCCGTGATTAGATTTGATGGGGTAAACTTACCCAATATCGAACGTAGCTCTCAAAAGACTTTTAGGTAATCGATTCTAATTTAATCCCACAACTCATCAAACAAGAACTGTCATGAGATTAAACTAAACCGACTTGAGTAAACTTGTCTCTTAGCTTGATTTTCGCAACTCATCAAACAAGAACTGTCACTAGATCAAGCTAGGAAACAAGTTGATAGAAAGATAGGAATCAACATCCTTGAATGAAGTCTTTTGAAAGATTCGCTCGATATTGGATTTGCTTACACAAATCAAATCAAATCAACAAAACATATAACAACTAAGGTCAATATCAATAGGTCTCAAATCAATGTCGTGAACGTGTAAAGATTGGAAGGTAGTTATGCACTCAAAATCATGTCGCACAGAAATAAAGTAGTTGCTCAAAGGAATGTACCCGTTAAGCGTTGCGGGCTTCCTCGGTACCCAGATAGAATGCTCGACCACGTGCGGGAGGAATTTCAATGTTCTGATCTTGTGGGCCTTCTATTGCCAACGCCAGGTTTGGACGATTACCTCCTTGATTGGGAGTTCTTTTCAGCTTTGTACAGGTATTGCGAAGGTGATCTAGACTTCCACACTCGTAACATGCCTTTCTCTGCCCTTGATTTCCAGTTCTGTTTGAGCAATTTTTCGCGAAGTGGCCCGTCTGTCCACATTTGCCGCACCTTGGGCAGTCTCCTAAGTGATGGTAATTACATCGAGTGCACAAAGGATGTGGACCTGCATATCCTTTGCGCTCCTGGGTGGTCGCCCCATAGTTCTGGGTTATTCGCTGCCTCTTGTTTTGCTGATTCTGGTCTCGGTTTCCCTGGTGATCCTCCTGTCGCTTTCGTCCATTGTCGTTTGCTTTTGTTAGTTCTCCAGACCTGATCACATCATTTGTCAAGCGATACGCCATACTCACAGCGGCTTGTAGAGTGGTTGGTTTCGACGAAGTGACATCCTTCCTAATTTCTGGTATCAATCCCCATATATATCGGTCAATCAACTTCTCCACAGTGGAAACCATGTGAGGAACCATCCTAGTTAACTCGTGGAACCGGATCGTATACTTGTCGATCTCTACTCCTACCATCAAGTGGTTCCAAAATTCTTCTTCCAGTTTCTGCACTTCATCTTTTCTGCAGTACTCATCAGTTAGTAGTTTCTTGAATGCTTCCCAAGATAATGCATTTGCAGCCCCTCTTCCTCTAATCTGTAGTTGGTTGTTCCACCAGGTCAATGCTCGACCCTGTAGTAGACCAGCAGAGAACTCCACCTTGTTTCCTTCAGCACATTTCGTGATACTAAGCTTCGACTCAACATTCTCGAACCAGGTTAGCAGTCCAATGGCACCCTCGGTACCATGAAATTCCATTGGCTTACATGTCATGAAAGTTTTGTAGCTGCATCCTTGACCAGCGTTTGAAGTACCTTCTCCGTTGTTGGTTCTTCTGGCATCGAGATGTGTTATAATTTGAGTGAGTAGATCCGCTATTCCAGTAGCGTTGTTGTCTGGATTATCATTGTTGTTTGAGTTGCCGTTTTTGTTACCTCCTGAACGTGTGTTTCTTGCAGCCATGATCCTACAGAGGACCAAAACATCGGGTTGAGTAAACGACATTCGAACGAAGTCAGATGAGGTGCAGAACGGTGGTAATGTGTTATAGTGATCGAAACATGACAGGAACAGAGACATGCTATGTCTAACAAGTCGAAAGATGGAAAAGAGAAGATATGAACAAGGTACGGTAATGTAGACGTGAACGTAAAAAAAAATGCCATGCATACCCACCCGACCAATGCAACTTCAGGTGACCAGACTCTAAAGACTCGACTAAACATGATTTAAAACTACCACTCTTATCATTGCATGGTTCTTCATAAATTAGACATAGTTGATCAGGCTATGTATAATTTATGATTAACGATGCAACGATAGGACTAGATGACTCGGATGATGTTCAATGTTTAATAAAATAAAATAAAAATTTTTCCGGTTATAGCTGTGATTTTTATTTTTGAAAAATCGGCATTCTCTATAACCTTTGGCTCTGGTACCAATCTGTCACACCCTCGCCGGAGGCGGAAACACGAGGTGTAACGGAAGGGATCATAAGCACAAGATAATAGAACATACCAACATTAATATTAAAAAGAAATATTACACCATTACAATACCAGTTTAGCCGACATCGGCGAATATATTACAAAGTTTAGATTCCAAAATATAAGTTTATACATAATGATTTATATTGACGAGTGAAAACTTCATTATGCAAGACCTGGTAGAAAAAGCTTACTAACGATCACCTGAAATGCATGAGAGAAAACGGGTCAACTATGAAAATAGTTGGTGAGTAAACACGTTTAGCAAAATAAGAAAACTCGTAAGAAATAAACAAAGCTTTGGTCGACGAAAATGGTCCGCAAAGCAAAGGCATTGTAAATCCACTCAGTTCCAAGTTCCGCCCATACAAAACTTGCAACCTGTGTGTTCACAACCCATTGCCAAAAGTAGTATGTCTAATAGTCAAGTATAAGCGGTCATAATAGTTCACAATATTGCACCACGTATATAATAATTCAAGGATGCTCCGAACATGGGAGACTTTGCACTGCTCCAACAAGGGAGACTCCTTTGTCACTCGACCACCTAGGCGAGAATTATTGAGACCGCTCCACCAATAAGGCGAGACTTTATAGTGATGCTCCGAACAGGGGAGACTTTGTACTGCTCCAACAAGGGAGACTCATTTGTCACTCGACCACCTAGGCGAGAATTATTGAGACCGCTCCACCAATAAGGCGAGACTTTATAGTGATGCTCCGAACAGGGGAGACTTTGTACGCTCCACCAATAAGGCGAGACTTTTAGGGTCATAGCATGTACGGTTCAATAAGTTCAAATAAGTAATAGGTTCGTAATTAAGTTCAAGGATTTGATTCGAGTTCACAAGTTCTAGTCAAACTAGTTAATAAAAGTAGTAAACAATTTAGCTCAAGAAAGGTTTATGCATTTCGCCCCAAAATATAGTAAAAACGGAAAAAGGGGTTGTGATTACTCACTTGGTAAACTGAGGCGATGACAAAAGTGAGTACACCGAGGTATAATGTGATGTGTTAACCGGGACCTATTACGAATGATATGATATGCAATGAGTTGCAATGAAATGTTATGCATGCATTTCGTATGTTATTTATACCATTTGCGAGTTTTGAAAATATTACTAATCGTCGAAAAAATACCCTTTTGACGTCTTGACCCTTCAAAAATGACTTTACAAGTATTTACGTCAAAATGTCATCCTACAATGGTTTTATAATGATTTTTGGTGAAATTACCACTTTTCGTCGTAAAACAATGTCGTCGGAATTTTCATGAAATCAACAAAAATGGCTTTGGAAAACTAGTCGTAAAATGGTGTACGTCGATCGTTAGAGAACGAACTCGACTGTTTTGGAAAGTTTGCATCGACATCTAAAAGTTTCAGTTCAAAAGTTTTCGTCCAAAAGGTCTCGATCATAAAGATATCAAGGGTTAAAGTTAGTGATTTTTGCTAATTGTGTGCAGAAAATGAGTTTCGGCCAAGTTTGAACATCCGTAATTAATTTACTATAAATCCGCTTTACAAACAGCTTTTTGTTTTGAAAAATATGGCCGGTGAACTTGATTTTACTAGAAGACAATTCGTTTCAAAAAGTTTCACAACCTTGTTAAAAACTGCCGCAAACATGGTCGTTACAGCTAATGAAATACTTGAATCGTAAAAATAATATAATTTTTCAGAAAATAATAGTTACGGCAAGTTTATGAAAAAGTGCATATCTTTGTCGTTTTAAATCCGTTTTCTACGTATAATACGTCCTTAGCTTCGTATCGAAGTATACTAATATATTTTTGAGAAGTCGAAATAATTTGTGAAGCTTAAGGCTCGTTTTTGACCCAAACAATGTAAAAACTGCATGCTGAAATTTCAGAAAACATTTTATTTCGTCGTCAAACTTTAAAAATCCATAACTTCTTCGTTATAAGTCCGTTTTATTCCGTTCAAGCGGCCACGGATTCGTTTTAAAGTATATTTTCTAAATATCAAGGCCAAAGTTTCGTACCAACAGTAGGTTTTTCCAGAAATTCGAAATAAGGACAGAACATAAATATATAGTTATCGAAAATAGTTTTTCTCGGACAAAACCTATTCTAATCCCTTCAAATCAACTCCAAAGCTAATCTAATCCTACCATACACCTTCTTAGGGTGTCATGGGTTCCTAATCACCATCAAGACCAAAGAATACCATGGGAATATTTATAGGATGACCAATATGTATATATATAACTCAATAAATCATGTAAAATGGTATAAATCACATATCATGCATACTATCTCCAAAAATGAAAAGAAACATATGAAAATGAAAAAGGAAACATGAAAATGAAAGAAATATGCTTACAAGTGAAGATGATGAGGTGAAAGTAACAAGGATTAGCCTAAATACTCTTGGTTTTTATCTCAAAACCTTATAAAGAGTATATACTAGATTGAAATAACACTTGAACTCAAGAAAAATTTTGATCCCCTTTGTTCTTGATGTATGGCCGGTTTTTGAGAAGCCAAAAAGAAGAGAGAAAAAACTTGTTTTACTAACACTTGTAGAAATGAGAATGAATGAGGTAGAAAGTAAAAGTAAGACTTATGTATTATTGTAAAGACAAGTCATTAATTGAACCATGCATCATTAATAACTCCCCTTCCCCCTTGGTCGGCCAAGGGGGGGGGGGGGGGGAAATGTGAAGATATATTTTTTTTTTTTTTTTTACAACTTGCATAATTGTTTGAGTAAAATGTGCAAATATTTGACAAAGTATAAGTAATTGTAGGAATTATGTACAAGTAAAGGTAAATGGAAATTTTTGGTACAAGTAAGTTTTTAATAGGTCAAAATAGAATGTACTGAGATAATAAAAATTTTAAAAATACTTTCCTTGTGAAATTTGGGTGATAAAATAATTATCGTGAAATTTTTAAGAAAAACGTCGTAATAATTTAATTTCAACGATTTATATACGAAATAAATTCAAAACACTTGTTAAACTCAACATATAGTTTTTATAAACTAATTGTAAGTATAAAAATATGTCGGGATCATTTTTGAAAGTAACGGATTAAATATTTAAAATAATAACTCACGCGATAACGTTTATTAAATATAAAAATTTACGCGTTAAATGTGAAATGAATTGCCATGAATGAACTAATATGATGCATATTAAATTTAAGAAATGACCGGAATTTGAGAATTGTGACATTAGCCATCTCAGATAGCTTATCTTTGTTGGTTAGTAAGCCTTTAAGCGTGGATGCAAATTTAGGCATTAGAACGAGAGCATCAACGAAGCTTATATCTAAGTGTAGCTCATTGAAGATTTGGAAAAAAATTTCCATTTGCTCTTTGTTTTTGTCTTTGAGCTTCTCATCATTCATTCTTGATGGGTAAGGAAGCTGACTAGACTTTTGAGCCGGGATGGAAGTCATTTCTGGCTCAGGATTTTTCTTCGGAACTTCGGGTTCCGGACTTAAAGCTTGGACTACCGAAGGTGGGACGTGTGCGGTACTTCGTGGGCTTGAGAATTGCACCTTGTCCGTTGTATCCTTGGTAACTTGACTCATTGCCACAGGTGGAGGGGGCATTGGAGTCGAAGGTCCATTGTGCGTCTTACCACTACGAGTGGTGACGGCTTTCAACTCGGCATTGGGATTAGGAATTGTATTGCTTGGGAGTCCTCCAGAAGATGATGAAGCTTTGTTCATATTCATGTTCATGAAACTGCTCATCATATTCTTTAACTCATTTGTCTGCCGAGACATTGTGGTATCAATTTCCTTTTTAAGCTCAACTCTCATGTTATTGATCTGAGTTTGCATTGAACGTATGCTTGACTCAGTAATTTTCATGAAGTCATTTGGCATGGGAGCTTGAGAAGGTTGTTGATAACTTTGATGATTTGGAGCTTGATAAGGTTGGTTGAAATTGTTCCGGTTTTGATTGAAATTTTGAGAATTATTGAAATTTTGTCCTTGATTCGGAACAAAGCGATTTTGATTGCCATGGTTTTGCACAGGAGGAAAACCAGGTGGTGTCATACCGCTTGGTGCACGGTAGTGAGGATCAGCTTGTGGTCGGTATTGATTGTGGTTTACCGAAGCTATGGGAGCTTGGTAAAAGGAAGCATCGGTTGCTTGACAATCATAATACGCATGTGGACCACTACAAGTTTCACACACCTTGTTTACGGCTTTGATTGGTTCTGGCTTATGAATTTCGCTTTTGATCTCCTTTACATCTTTAATCATACAACGGATGGCGTCCGTTAGAGCGGCTATCGGAGCGGCTAACTCAGAAGAGTTACTGGATGAAGAAGCAGGAGTGTTGACTTTGTTGCGAGAAATAGGAACTTTTGATTTTTGCTCGCAAATCTCAATCACATCTTTTGGTCTACGATTCAAGATATTGCCACCGACGGCTGCATTTAAAGAATCTTGATCGTTACCGTTCAACCCATTATAAAAGATATTAACTTGTTGAAGCTCCGTGAATTCATGATGGGGGCATTTCCTGAGGAGATCTTTGAATCTCTCCCATGCCTCTCCAAAGTTTTCATCGAAATTTTGACGAAATCCAGAAATTTCATTTTTAAGATTAGTCGTCTTTGATGGAGGAAAGAAGTAATTGACAAACTTTTGAACAAGATCCTCCCAAGTTTCGATAGATCGAGGGGGTTCTTTTTCCAGCCAAATCCGGGCTGTCCCCTCAAGTGAGAATGGGAAAAGCATCAACTTGATGACTTTTTATGGTACATCCTTGAAATTGATAGTTGAAGTCAACTTGTTAAACCAACGGATGTGTGCATACGGGTCTTCTCGATCAAACCCGTGGAATTGATTCGTAGACACAAGTGTGATCAAATGTGTCTTCAATTCGAAGTGATCAGAATTGATTACCGGTAAAACGATGGCATCTCCATAACCCTCGGTGGGTGCCTGGAGCATTTCCGCCATAGTTCGTTCGTCTGCCATATTGTTGCTTGAAATAGTACGAATCTCGGGTTCGACTATTTGGGCAGCACGTCTACGATAACGTCTTATTGGAATTTCTGCTGGATCACGCAAAGGACTCAATGATCTAGAAGAACGAGTGCGCATGCACTAGAGTTACTCTAAGGAATCTCAGAGCCAAGGAAGGGAATTATGAAAATGGGGAAAGAAGATTATTTTTGAGTTTTATGGTTATACATATATATAGAAACAAAAGAAAAATATTTTTGTGTTTTATATGTTTTGAGATGTTTTTGGGTTTTTGGATTTTTATAAGAAAATATATATATATATATATAGATAGATGGGTGGTATGAACAAAGAGTGAGTATTCAAACTACTAATCTGCTAAACGGAAGATAATCAGCACAGCTCCCCGGCAGCGGCGCCAAAAATTTGATTCGCTCCCAGACGGTCAAGTTTTATCACTCAAGCCGACCACTTGTGAATGGCCGACCGTAACAAACTTAAAACAGTTCAGAAACAAATGCAATGAAGATCTGGGGAGTATAGGGTTTCCCCGGGTCGTTATGTCCCAGCGAGCTATGCAATGAATCACCAAACGTATAGTGATCGAGAGATTTGAACGGAAAAGAGAGATTTGAATTATTATAACTACAGAAATAGCCTATAATTACAAAGGCTTAAATGCAAATTAAAGGAAATTAAAAAGATAAAAAATATTAAATAAACGCTATCACTATTTGCAAAATGATGTTTTTGATTTTATGTTTTTATAAAACTCGAATTAAAAAACTACGCGACGTACAAAAAAAATGTGAAACTTAAACAATATAAATCCTAAAAATATGAAAATGATATTTTTACAAACCTAATGATAAAAGAAAATTATTTTTAAAACTATTTAATTAATTATTATTAATTAAAAACTAATTTTAACTATTTAATATTAGCCTAAAATACAAGAAAATATGAAATAAAGCTAGAAAAATAAAATTATGACTTGGAAAAATCTAAAATAACAAAAGAGAATTTTCAAAACTATTTTTGTATTTTTCTGAATATTTTTGTATTTTTTATGAATTAAAAACTATTTTAAACTACTTAAATTGCTTAAAAATACAAATTTAACTAAGAAAAATCTGAAAAAAAATATTTTTTTGTCTTTTTATATTTATCTTAACTTAAGAAAAATGAAAACTTATTTTTTTGAACCTTTTCTGATTTATTTGTATTAAATGCTAATTAAAAGTGCTTAAAAACTAATTTAAATCAAGAAAAATACCAAACAGACTTAGAAAAATCTGAAAAATTCAAGATAAGCCTAAAATAATATTTAGAATCTAGGAAAAATATAAAAACAGGTGGTTGTGTGTGGGATTAAGCAACTGCAATGCAAAGTGCTAGATAATAAGCACTTGAAATAAGCCAAGAACCACAAAAAGCCACCAACTGATTACAAAAGCTATAATATACTAAAAGTAACCAAATACAACAATTTACAACTGTCCTTAACCTCTTTAACACAAGCTACTCAGTTTTGATGAATTGAGCTTATTGCTAAAAACAGACTTTAGGCCACTACTTTTAAGCCAAGGAATAAGCTGCTAAATAAGCTAAACCTTAAAACCAAGAATTGGAACTTAAAGAAGAACTGGCTGGGGACTTGTAAACCAAAAACCAGACTATGACAAGCTCTTATGAGCTCTGTGCAAGGGCTGCACAAAACCTGTGCACACTCAGTTAAAACTGAGCTTGTGCACAGGGGAACTGAGACCCAAAAGACAAGCTCATTTGAAGCTTTTAAAAAATTTGTAAAAATCCACAAAAATGGTAAAAATAAACTAGACCAGTTGAAGTTTTAAAGTCCCAAGTTTCATTTGATTTGGCCTAGAACTGAGCTCATGAAAATTCACCTTAGTTGGGCTCAAAATGGATTTTTCAAGTTTTTGACTATTTTGACAGATTTGTATTGTTGACTTTTATGACTTTTGAATCCAATTTGTGGACAGATAATGATGTTAATAGATGAAATGAAGCTACTACAAGCTACCTCTATGATTTTGAAACACAAAACTAGCTTTTGAATTTTTGAAAATCCAACAGTTAAGCTAGATAAGACAGTTAAGGAGAATTTGACTTTTAGCTTTTGTAGGCACAATATTGAGACAGATATGAGTATATTAGAGCTACTCAAGCATAAACCAACAGGTTTCCACTCTTAAACAAACCTCTATTACAGTCTAAGCAACAAATCCAAACACACCTTTCATGACTGATTTGCAATCAACACTAAGCTAAACACTTAACTAGCTAAAATTAATGATCAAACTAAGTTTACTTAACCTAAATATAACTAATTAAACAAGTTTGCACAGTTTATAACTACAAAAACAGATTATGCAATGATATTTGAAAATAACTCATAATTGGTCCTTAGCCACTATGGCTTGAAATCTGTCAACCCATGAACCACTAGCCTATTTCTATCAACCCATTAACTCTAAATCAACCCAAATCTAGCTCTGCATCAACCAATTCCATTTCCATTTCCAAATTGAGCTCAGTTTGACTTATGTTGACCAAAATCCAAAGTATCTTAAAACTTGAATACAAGCTTACAAAAAGCTATGAGAAGCTTATATAAGCTTAAAAATAAGCTGCTAAAGATTTGAGCATAAGAGTTTGAAACTCAAATTTGCAACAGTTAACATGAAATATGAGAAATGAACACAACTTGGAATTGAAGCTTAAAATTAGATTAAACTGATAATATTACTTGAAGTTGATACAATAAAACAAAAGATAACAGATTTGAAACTGAACTAAAACATTTACTCTAAAAACGACATTGATGAAAAAATAAAAACTAGTAGACCCCTCTCTCTTTCTTCTTTTGCTCCCTTTTTATAACAAAACATCTTCTCTTTCATCTCTGAGCTAATCCCACTTTAATTGATAGCCATTGGATAGCTTAAAATGATCTTGGCCGTTTGATTGGATTTTGGCGCCAAAACTGCTTTTATCAACTGGGAGGTTGAGTGAGGGGTAGAAGAAGCATTTAATGCTCTTTGGAGTGTTGTTGAGGTGGGGGAACAAGGAAAGTGTGAAGGTGAGGAGGGGGGATGGGAGGTGAAGTGTTTGCAGAAGCAGTTGGTGAAGACAGGTTTTTGGCGCGTTTGCTATGTTTGACCAGAGATTTGACCAAGGCTTATAATATTGGAGGGGGTCCAAAATAGATATTGACAGGGGGTCAAATGGATAAAAGGCAGGGGTCACAAGTGGGTTTTGACAAGGCCAAGGGTGCAAAGGGTTTTAAAACACAAGGACCTATGTTGCAATTTCTGAAAATACAAGGACCTAGGCTGCCATTTTCACAAAGTTGTTCCAAGGGACAAAAAGTGACAAGTTTCAATAATTCAAGGACCAAACTTGACATTTTCAAATTTCCAAGGGCCAGTTTTGCCAATTTTGAAACTTGGAGGACCAAACTTGTAATTTCTCAAAACTTTTGACATTTTTCACCAAAGGACTAATTTTGACAACTTATGATTTTAAAAGGACATTTGGTGATTTTTCTTTTGAAATTATGTGCTCAGGGACTATTTCTGACAATTTTTGAAACTTGGGGGACTGAAACTGCCAATTATGCAAACTTAGCTCATTTTTCATCTGATTTTGAAAATTTTGCATCTGAAACATATAAAATGCAATTTTGGAATATTTTCAGTATTTTGATGCATTTCTGAGCATTTTTAAACGTTTTGCAGTTCAGATTTGACCCAAAAATGATGAGTATTTACACACTCATCACTTATTACACGTGATTATGTGCTTATAATTTGGTCATACAACACATCGGAGTCGTCTATAGGAATGGCTCATGCTTAAGTTGTTTCTGGGATGTCTATGTGTTTTTGCTTGTAAGGTGATGAGTGTGTAAATACTCATCATTTTTATACAAAATAAACTGCAAATTCATTTGAAAACACTCAGAAACACATCAAAATGATCAAAATATCACAAATCAGTGTTTTATGTGTTTTAAATTCAAAAATATCAAAATCAGATGAAAAACATTTCAAATTTACAAAATTTGCAGTTTTAGTCCCCCAAGTTTCATAAATTGTCAAAAATAGTCCCTGAGCCCGAATTTCAAAAGCAAAAGTCACCAAAGGCCCTTTTAAAATCAAAAGTTGTCAAAATAAGTCCTTTGGTGAAAAATATCAAAAAGTTTGAGAAATTACAAGTTTAGTCCTTCAAGTTTGAATTTTGGCAAAAATGGCCCCTGGAAAATGGCAAATTGGCAAATTTGGTCCTTGTACTTTTTGAAAGTGTCATTTTCAGCCCTTGGATAAACTTTGCAAGATTGGCAGTTTAGGTCCCTCCATTTTCAGAAATTACATGAAAGGTCCTTGATATTTAAATACTTTTAACCTATTTTGGACCCTTTCTTAACCTTTGGACCCCTGTCAATATATAATTGTGAACCCCCCTATTATTAGCCACTGGTCAAAAGACCAGTCAACCCAGTCAAACACCCTTCCCCGTTTTCCCTCCTCCCTTGTCTGCCCACCATGTCCAGCCACCAAAACACCACCCACCAGCCTCCTTCTCACATTTCCATGTCCCCCCTCCTCAGCATACATCCAAGGATCATTTAATGCCCTTTCACCAACCATATCTACCCCAATTGGCAGAAAAGGAAAAATGGCGCCAAAAACCATTTGAATGGTAGAGATCAATTCTAGAGCATCCAATGGCCAGAAATTGATGGGAAACATTCAGAGGAGAGATACTAAGAGATTGGAGTATAAAAAAGAAGAGAAGGAAGCAAGTTGGAGAGTCTGCTAGTTTTATATTTTTTTCTTATGTCGTTTTTTATGCAAAAGTGTTATTTCAGTGTTAAACTTGTATCATTTTGTTAAATTGTATCAAACTTATGTTTTCAAGTGTATTGCAATTAAAATTAAGTACCAATTTCAGTTTATGTCTTCATTTGATTCTAACTGTCCACTGTTGAAATTTTCTATTTCCAAGTCACACTCAAAAGCTTCATATCACTAGTTTCTCAGTTACATTGAGCTTAAATAAGCTTAGCATAGCTTTTTACAAGCTTAAACTCAAGTTTTAGGCACATTTGGAAACTGGTCAAAGAAAGTCAAACAGGGTCAAATTGGTGATGGAGATGGAAATGGGTGAAGCAGCTATGGATGTGGGTTGATATTAAGCTAGGTTAGGGGTTTGGATAGGTTAGAAGTTCACTGGTTGTTTATTGCTAACCATTGTGGTTTGGACCATTTGTAAGTGAAATTTTTAAGTTTCTTTGCATTGTTTGATTTTGTGGTTAAAACTGTTTCAAATCTGTCTTTTCAGTAGTGTTTAGGTTAAGTTAACTTAGATTGATCACAATAACAGGTTGGTTAAGAGTTTGGGTCTGTTTGTACTCAAAACAGTAAGTTAATAGGGTGTTTGGATTTGTAGTTTAAAAGGTGTTAAAAGTGTATTCAGTGTATAACTTTTGTGTGTTCAAGTTTGTTTAGTCATATTAGACTAATATCTGTCTTGCTTGTTTGCCTAAAATCCATAAAAGTCAAAAATCTTCTGAATCTGTTTCAACAGATCACTGTTGTGATTTTCATAAGTGCAGACCATTGTTTTGAGTGTAGAATCATTAAACATTGATTGTATTAGGTTTATAACATCATTTAACTTCATAATCAATCATTAAATTGGGTCTAAACTTCACCAAAGTCAAACTTTCAATCTGTTCTAAAAGTCAAAAGGTGTAAAAAAAGTGATTTTGTGCAGATATTGCAGGTTGTGCACAGGTTTCATTAGAGGTCTTTAGGTCCTGATTGTTGGTTTACAAGTAGTTCACTAGGTGGTTTACAAGTCCTAATATCTGTTTTTACCTCAAGCTTTTTGGATAAGCTTGGGCATAAGCTCAAAGTGAGCCTAATCTGCCCTGCACCAAACTTAGTATAAGCTGAGTATTTCCTCAGCTTTTGTGCAGCTTGCACAGGGTTCATTTTGGATTGTTAGAAGCTGGCCTTTTGGTTAAGAGTAGCTCCTTAGGTCTAGTTTGGGTATCAATAATTGGTTTTTAGTTTAGAGCTTATTTGTGTGCTTATTCATTGACTGCAAACTAGTTCCCAAATCTGTTTTTAGCTTAATCTCAATAACATCAAATCTGTGTTAATCTGCTATCCAGTGTTTAGAGCTTATTGTTTTTAGTTGAAATCTAGTTAATTTGGTATATTAGTGCTTCTGTGATCAGTAGGTTGTCTGTTTTAATCATTTGGCTTATTTAGTGCTTATTTCAATAAGCATTCTCACATCAGCTCCATAATCTTGTACACAAGTACCTGTTTTTCTAATTTTCATAGCTTCTTATCATTATTTTAGAGTTTCCCTGAATTTTTCAGATTTTTATAAGCTGTTTTGCTATTTTTCCTATTTTTAATTGGTTTTTAATACTTTTTAAATAGCATTTAATACAAAAAATTAGAAAAAGGTTCAAAAAAATAAGTTTTCATTTTTCTCAGGCTTAGATAAATATAAAAAGTGAAAAAAGTAATTTTCCATATTTTTCATAGTTCATTTGGTAATTTTTAGCGATTTAATTAGTTTTTAATAGTTTAAAAATCCTAGAAAATAGAAAATTAGTCACAAAAATACAAAAATAGTTTTAAAAAGTCTATTTTGATATTTTAGACTTTTCCAAGTCTTAATCTTATTTTTCTAGCCTAATTTCCTATTTTCTTGTAATTTAGGTAATTAATTATTAGTTAAAAATAGTTTTTAATTAGATAATTAGTTATAAAAATAATTTTCTTTTTCTAAATATTTTCTTATATCATTAGGTTTGTAAAAACATCATTTTCATATTTTTAGGGCTAATACTGATTTAGTTTCACTTTTTATTTTGTACGTCGCGTAGATTTTAATTTAAACGTACGTTTTAGGTTTTAAACGTTCATCACTTTAAATATAGTGATAGCGTTTATTTAATAGGTTTTATCTTTTTAATTTTCTTTAATTTGCATTTAAGGCGTTTTTAATTTGTTTGATATTTCTGTAGCCATAATAATCTCACAATTCCCTTTATCATTCAAATTTCTCGATCACTAGACGTTGATTGATCCACTGCATAGCTCGCTGGGACATAACGACCCGGGGAAACATTGTACTCCTCAGATCTTAATTGCATTAGTGTTTGAACAGTTTTTAGTCTTTTAGACTTGACTGTTTAGCACCGATCAAATTTTGGCGCCGCTGCCGGGGAGCTGTGCTGATTTATCTCCCGTTTTAGCAGATTAGTTGTTTGAATCCTCACTCTTTGTTTATATCATCCATCTTTGTATATATATATCCATATTTTCTTTATAAAAAAAAATCCAAAAACCCAAAAACAAGCAAAAACGTATAAAACACAAAAAATATTTTTCTTTTGTTTCTATATATGTATCAAAAATAAAAATACAAAAAGAATCGTCGTTTTCTCTAATAATTAACAACTTAAAAGATTACCACCGAAAACCAAGGCAGTGCACTACCTAACTGGGGGTGCGACCATAATAAGTTCCCGAACTAAAGATATAAAACTTGCCTTTGTGTCCATTGTGATTGGTGTACCTTTTTCAAAGAAGCCATTCATCTTGGATTATTGGTTAAGTTCACTGTTGTTTTGCCTCGATTTTGTGTTAATTGATTTTGTTGTGATATCGACGTTTCAGAACCAGAAAACCCATAAAGATTCTTCTCACCCTGATTTTTACAAAACGTCTTCATAATTCTCATTCTCATGTGAAAGATTTCATAATTCCATTTCTCTCCTTAACTCTGAGTTTCCTTAGAGTTAACTCTTGTGTATGCGCACTCGCTCTTCTAGATCTGTAAGCCCATTTCGTGAGCTTGTCAAGATTCCAAGAAGGCGTGTTCGTAGACTTTCTGCTTCATCAGTCGGATCTGAGATCCGGACTGTTCACACTACTTCCGCTATCATGGCGGATGAGATTCCTATGTGTGAGCTTCTCCAGGCACCCATCGACGGGTATGGAGATGCTATTGTTGTGCCAGCCATCGTGGCTGAAAATTTTGAACTCAAGACCGGGTTACTGAATCTTGTAACTTCAAATCAGTTCTACGGTTTTGAGCGGGATGATCCTCATGCTCATATAAGATGGTTTAACAAGATTGCATCTACCATCAAGTATAAGAATGTCCCTTCTGATGCTGTTAAGCTTCTTCTGTTCCCGTTTTCTCTTGAGGGGCAAGCCCGGATTTGGCTTGAAAAACAACCCCCTAAATCAATAGAGACATGGGAAGATCTGGTGAAGAAATTTGTGAATGAATTCTATCCACCTTCCAAGACCACCAGTCTTAAAAATGAAATCATCAAGTTCACTCAGAAGTTTGATGAATCCTTCAGTGAATCGTGGGATCGTTTCAAGGAATTGCTTCGCAAATGTCCTCACCACGGTTTCTCCGAGTTGATGCAACTCGATACTTTCTACAATGGAGTGAGTCAATCTGATCAAGATTCTCTCAATTCCTCCGCGGGAGGAAATTTCCTAAGCAAAACTGTCAAAGAAGCTTTGGCGATAATCGAAAACAAGTCCAAGGTCCGCACTGCACGAAGCAAGCCGGTTGTTTCTCAAGTCAGTGTTGGTCCTTCTTCTTCTTCATCGCCCGTGAGTCAGTCTAGCACCGATGCTAAGATTGATAAACTCACGGAAGCTATCCAAGCTTTGGTTCTCTCCAATCAGAAGAAAGTCTCTTTTCCACAAACCTCACCTCCTGCTGAGGTTAAGAAAGTGGAAGTCTGTGTTACCTGTGGTGGCCCCCATGCTTACTATAACTGTATGGCCACTGATGGTAACCCCTTTGAAGCTAATGCTGTGGGCGGGATGCCTAATCAAGGAGGCAATCAATATCGTGCTCCTGTAGACCCGAACCACCGTCCTAACCACTACTCTGGACCTCCCGGTTTCAATCAAAACCAAAACCGTAATCAGAATCAGAATAGACCGAACCAAGGTTTTCAAAACCAAGGTCATTTCAATCAAAACAACGGTTTTCAAAATCAGAATCAAAATTTCCAACATCAAGGAAATTACAATAGAAACCCAGGTCAGGGAAATTTCAACCCTGGGTATTTTCATGGAAACAATCAAGGGAATTTTCAGAATCAAGGCCCTAATCCTAACAATAGAGGCCAGAATTTCCCTGTGCAAACTCAAGCCATTGTTCCAACTGGCCCATCATCTGATGAGCTGTTGAAACAATTCATGAAATCCCAAGAGGAAATGAATCGGTTGTTGGTCAGCCAAATTTCTGACATCAAGAAGTCTTTAAATGATCGACCCTCGGGCTCAGGTACTTTACCTAGCAACACGATCGCTAATCCGAGGGGCGATGCAAAGGCGATCACAACCCGAAGTGGTGCTTCTTATTCTGGACCCGCTGTTCCTACTACCCCTTCTTCCTCTCTCCCAAAGGTAGTGGAAAGCGAACCTCCAAAACACAACGGACCTACGACTCCAATGCCCCCTCCTCCTGTGGCATTTAGTCAAGTTACCAAGGAAACAACGGACAAGGTGCATTATTCAAGTCCACGAAGTACCGCACACGTCCAACCTTCGGTAGTCCAACCTCAAGTGGTCCAGCAACCCAAGACGAATCAAGGAGTTGTTTTTGAACCTCCTGTAGCTCCTGTTGAGAATCAGAAATCCAAAACTTCTCTTCCTTACCCCTCACGGTTACATGAGCAAAAGCTCCGCGAGAAAGCTAGTCATCAGATGGAAAAATTCTTTCAGATTTTCCAAGAACTTCACTTTGACATAAGCTTCGCGGATGCCATCATGTTAATGCCAAAGTTTGCATCTACTCTGAAACATATGCTGAGCAACAAAGAAAAGCTATTTGAAATGGCTAAGACTCCTTTGAATGAGAATTGCTCAGCAGTGTTGTTAAAGAAGCTTCCCGAGAAGCTTGGAGATCCCGGAAAATTTCTTCTTCCTTGTGTTTTTCCCGGGATGATTGAATGCTTTGCCCTTGCCGATCTTGGTGCAAGCATCAATCTGATGCCGTATTCAGTATGGAAACAACTGTCTCTTCCGGAACTCATTCCTACCTGCATGACTCTTGAGCTTGCAGATCGTTCTATCTCGCGTCCTCTTGGCATTGCCGAGGATGTATTCGTGAAAGTAGGAAAGTTCCATTTCCCAGCTGACTTTGTGGTCGTTGATTTCGATGCTGATCCTCGAGTTCCCCTCATTGTTGGGCGGGGATTTCTGAGGACGGGCCATGCTCTTATCGATGTATTTGAGAAGAGATCACTCTACGTGTGGGTAATGAAGCTGTTACCTTTAACCTCGATCAGACTTCGAGGTACTCCTCAAATTATGACACTGAATCAATTAATCGAGTCGATTTAATTGACATTGCTTCAGAGGAGTACTCTCAAGAGTTTCTTGGTTATCTTCATAATTCTGTGAGTGGGAATTCCAATTCCACCACATCTTCTCAGCCTATCATTTCCGACTCTTCCCCCTCTCTCACTCCGTTTGAGGGAGGTGACTTCCTTCTGGAAGAGATCGATGAATTTCTGGCTACTGATGAATCAATTCCGCCTGGAATTGATGGTGTTTATGATTCAGAGGGGGATATTCTTTATCTTGAGCAATTGCTTAATGAAGATCCATTACCTTCACCCCCTCCGAAAGAAATCACAATTGAGGAAATCAAATCAGTGCAATCATCTACTGAAGAATTTCCCGAGGTTGAACTTAAGGACCTACCTCCTCATCTCGAGTATGCATTCTTGGAGGGTGATGATAAATTACCCGTCATAATTGCTAAAGACTTGACTGAGGAGGAGAAAACTGCTCTCATAAAGGTCCTGAAGTCACACAAGCAAGCAATTGCTTGGAAACTCTCCGATATTAAGGGTATCAACCCTGAATTTTGTACTCACAAAATCTTAATGGAGGATGACTTCAAGCCAGCAGTCCAAAGTCAGAGGAGGGTGAATCCTAAAATTCATGAGGTTATCAAACAAGAGGTTCTCAAACTTCTTGATGCCGGTCTGATTTACCCGATCTCTGATAGTCCTTGGGTTAGCCCAATTCATTGCGTTCCAAAAAAGGGTGGCATTACTGTTGTCACAAATGAAGAAAACGAGTTGATTCCAACTCGATTGGTTACGGGGTGGCGTGTGTGCATTGACTATCGAAAGTTAAACGAAGCCACCCGTAAAGACCATTTTCCTCTACCCTTCATGGACCAGATGCTTGAGAGATTAGCAGGGAACGAGTACTATTGTTTCCTTGATGGTTTCTCGGGTTACTTTCAGATCCCCATTGATCCGCTGGATCAAGAGAAAACCACATTCACCTGCCCATACGGGACGTTTGCCTATAGACGTATGCCTTTTGGCTTATGCAATGCTCCTGGCACGTTCCAACGTTGTATGATGGCCATTTTCCACGACATGATCGGGGAAACTATGGAGGTGTTTATGGATGACTTCTCGGTCATTGGGGACTCATTTCAGACTTGTCTCTCCCATCTAGACAAAATGCTTAAAAGGTGTGAAGACACCAATCTATGTCTAAACTGGGAGAAGAGCCACTTTATGGTCAAAGAGGGCATAGTCCTCGGCCATAAGATTTCCAAGAACGGGATCGAGGTTGATAGAGCAAAAGTTGATGTCATTGCTAAACTACCTCATCCCACTACTGTCAAAGGTGTTAGGAGTTTTTTAGGTCATGCCGGGTTCTATCGTAGATTCATTCAAGATTTCTCTAAAATCGCCCGGCCTATGACCCATCTTCTCGAAAAAGATGCTCCTTTCATCTTCTCTCCTGAGTGCATCGAAGCTTTTGAAACACTTAAGAAAAAGCTTACGGAAGCACCCATTCTAGTTGCCCCCGACTGGGACTTACCCTTTGAGCTCATGTGCGATGCAAGTGATTTTGCAATCGGTGCAGTCTTGGGGCAACGCAAAACCAAACATTTCCAGCCAATCCACTACGCAAGCAAAACTATGACTGAAGCTCAGACCCATTACACCACTACGGAAAAAGAACTATTAGCTGTGGTGTATGCGTTTGAGAAGTTTCGGCCATATCTTATCTTGACCAAATGCGTGGTGTATACGGATCACTCGGCACTCAAATATCTCTTTGCAAAACAAGATGCAAAGCCGAGATTGCTCCGTTGGGTTCTCCTCCTACAAGAATTTGATATCATCATTCGTGATAAAAAAGGAGCTGAGAACCTGGCTGCTGATCATCTTTCCCGATTAGAGAACCCTCATCAAAATGTGTTCGAGAAAAAGGAAATCAATGAAACATTTCCTCTCGAAACACTCAATATGGTTTCTTTTCGTGGAGATTCTTCTACCCCATGGTTTGCCGACTTTGCAAATTACCATGCGGGTAACTTTGTGGTGAAAGGGATGTCGTCCCAACAGAAAAATAAATTCTTTAAAGATGTGAAACATTATTTCTGGGACGACCCCTACTTGTTTAAAATCTGTGCGGATCAAGTCATCCGGCGATGTGTATATGGTCAGGAAGCTATTGACATTCTCAAGGCTTGCCATTCTGGACCTACTGGGGGACATCATAGCCCCAACTACACCGCCAAGAAGGTGTTTGATTCGGGATTCTATTGGCCCACAATCTATAAGGATGCCCATGAATTCGTCAAAACCTGTGACGCTTGTCAGCGTCACGGGAATATCTCACAAAGGAATGAAATGCCGCAAAACGCCATTCAAGTGTGTGAGATTTTTGACATATGGGGCATTGACTTTATGGGGCCATTTCCTTCTTCTCACGGAAATAAGTACATACTCGTGGCCGTTGACTACTTTTCAAAATGGGTTGAAGCTAAAGCTTTACCCACCAACGATGCCCGAGTTGTTGTGAAATTCTTGAAATCTCTCTTTGCTAGGTTTGGAACTCCACGAGCCATCATCAGTGATCGTGGTACGCATTTCTGCAATGACCAATTTGCAAGAGTCATGCAAAAGTATGGTGTAACTCACCGTACCTCTACTGCGTATCACCCACAAACAAGTGGGCAAGTGGAAGTTTCTAACCGGGGGATTAAAAGAATCTTGGAGAGGACGGTTGGTGAAAACCGTGCCTCTTGGTCAGATAAGTTAGATGACGCACTCTGGGCCTTCCGTACAGCTTACAAAACACCCATCGGGTGCACTCCATACAAGCTGGTGTACGGGAAGGCATGTCATCTTCCAGTTGAGCTCGAGCACAAGGCATACTGGGCCTTGAAGCATGCTAACTTTGATATTCAGACTGCGGGTGATCATCGGAAAGTTCAAATGAATGAATTAAATGAACTCCGTGATCAAGCTTACGAGAACTCTTTGATCTATAAACAAAAGACAAAGAAGATTCATGACTCAAAAATCAAAAACCGCGTTTTCAACGTTGGTGATCGAGTCCTTCTTTTCAACTCAAGATTGAAGATTTTCTCGGGAAAGCTCAAGTCCCGTTGGTCTGGTCCATTCACTATCGCCAAGGTTTATCCTTATGGCACCATTGAGTTATCTCAACCCGATGGTCCTAATTTTAAAGTGAATGGTCATCGAGTGAAGCATTACTTTGGAGAGGACATTCCATCCATGGTTGTCCCGGATCTTCAAACTTTCCCCATGAACCAATGAATGCGGGGATCGAGTCAAGCTAGCGACTCGGTAATCAAAAACAGTAGCATGCCATATGGGTTTTCACCCATATTTCTGTCTTCTCACCTCTTTCTACCACCCTAGTGTGGGGGGGCTGCCCACATGTTTCAAAAAAAAAAAAAAAAAAAAAAAAAAAAAAAATCTCTTCTTTATAAATAATGGCCGTAATATTTCCCTTTTACGTTCTTTGTTTCGGCATAACCGCCGGTACTTTGAATATTGAGGGCAATATTCATTTCTAAGTGTGGGGGGGATTCTCACGAATTTTATCATGTAATTATACCGCCTAATCCCCCCGTTTTTGGCCAAAAAATTTTTTTTTGGAGTAAGTGTTCTACACTTTCTCATCTGGTTATCAGTCCGCCATGTCTGTAAGACAAAAGGATTGGCTAATCCAGGAGCAAACGGCTCTTGGTAAAGATTTCTCAAATCCGTTTATATGGCTTGCAATTTGCCCAAAATTGTATGGTTCTTCAGCTCCCCATCATCCTCAAAAGATAATGAGTTGGCTAGCCCGCAAGATTATGGCTTGTGGTAAAGGCAGTGGAAAAACCATAATTGGTATTCAGCTCACCAAAGATAATGTTGATAATTTATCTAAGAGTTGGCTAGTCCAGAAGGGTACGGCTTCTGGTAAAGACAAAATCAAATCCGTTTACAGCTTGTGGTTTGCTCAAAATCACATGGTTATCGGTGTACCATGGTTCTTACTTGAACTGAAACATTCGGCTACTCCAGAAGTAATGGCTTTTGGTAAAGAGTTTAAAATCCATTATGTTTTCTCAAATCATTGCTAGGGACTAGCAATATCTCAGTGTGGGGGATTGATGAGTGTGTAAATACTCATCATTTTTATACAAAATAAACTGCAAATTCATCTGAAAACACTCAGAAACACATCAAAATGATCAAAATATCACAAATCAGTGTTTTATGTGTTTTAAATTCAAAAATATCAAAATCAGATGAAAAACATTTCAAATTTACAAAATTTGCACTTTTAGTCCCCCAAGTTTCATAAATTGTCAAAAATAGTCCCTGAGCCCGAATTTCAAAAGCAAAAGTCACCAAAGGCCCTTTTAAAATCAAAAGTTGTCAAAATAAGTCCTTTGGTGAAAAATATCAAAAAGTTTGAGAAATTACAAGTTTAGTCCTTCAAGTTTGAATTTTGGCAAAAATGGCCCCTGGAAAATGGCAAATTGGCAAATTTGGTCCTTGTACTTTTTGAAAGTGTCATTTTCAGCCCTTGGATAAACTTTGCAAGATTGGCAGTTTAGGTCCCTCCATTTTCAGAAATTACATGAAAGGTCCTTGATATTTAAATACTTTTAACCTATTTTGGACCCTTTCTTAACCTTTGGACCCCTGTCAATATATAATTGTGAACCCCCCTATTATTAGCCACTGGTCAAAAGACCAGTCAACCCAGTCAAACACCCTTCCCCGTTTTCCCTCCTCCCTTGTCTGCCCACCATGTCCAGCCACCAAAACACCACCCACCAGCCTCCTTCTCACATTTCCATGTCCCCCCTCCTCAGCATACATCCAAGGATCATTTAATGCCCTTTCACCAACCATATCTACCCCAATTGGCAGAAAAGGAAAAATGGCGCCAAAAACCATTTGAATGGTAGAGATCAATTCTAGAGCATCCAATGGCCAGAAATTGATGGGAAACATTCAGAGGAGAGATACTAAGAGATTGGAGTATAAAAAAGAAGAGAAGGAAGCAAGTTGGAGAGTCTGCTAGTTTTATATTTTTTTTTATGTCGTTTTTTATGCAAAAGTGTTATTTCAGTGTTAAACTTGTATCATTTTGTTAAATTGTATCAAACTTATGTTTTCAAGTGTATTGCAATTAAAATTAAGTACCAATTTCAGTTTATGTCTTCATTTGATTCTAACTGTCCACTGTTGAAATTTTCTATTTCCAAGTCACACTCAAAAGCTTCATATCACTAGTTTCTCAGTTACATTGAGCTTAAATAAGCTTAGCATAGCTTTTTACAAGCTTAAACTCAAGTTTTAGGCACATTTGGAAACTGGTCAAAGAAAGTCAAACAGGGTCAAATTGGTGATGGAGATGGAAATGGGTGAAGCAGCTATGGATGTGGGTTGATATTAAGCTAGGTTAGGGGTTTGGATAGGTTAGAAGTTCACTGGTTGTTTATTGCTAACCATTGTGGTTTGGACCATTTGTAAGTGAAATTTTTAAGTTTCTTTGCATTGTTTGATTTTGTGGTTAAAACTGTTTCAAATCTGTCTTTTCAGTAGTGTTTAGGTTAAGTTAACTTAGATTGATCACAATAACAGGTTGGTTAAGAGTTTGGGTCTGTTTGTACTCAAAACAGTAAGTTAATAGGGTGTTTGGATTTGTAGTTTAAAAGGTGTTAAAAGTGTATTCAGTGTATAACTTTTGTGTGTTCAAGTTTGTTTAGTCATATTAGACTAATATCTGTCTTGCTTGTTTGCCTAAAATCCATAAAAGTCAAAAATCTTCTGAATCTGTTTCAACAGATCACTGTTGTGATTTTCATAAGTGCAGACCATTGTTTTGAGTGTAGAATCATTAAACATTGATTGTATTAGGTTTATAACATCATTTAACTTCATAATCAATCATTAAATTGGGTCTAAACTTCACCAAAGTCAAACTTTCAATCTGTTCTAAAAGTCAAAAGGTGTCAAAAAAGTGATTTTGTGCAGATATTGCAGGTTGTGCACAGGTTTCATTAGAGGTCTTTAGGTCCTGATTGTTGGTTTACAAGTAGTTCACTAGGTGGTTTACAAGTCCTAATATCTGTTTTTACCTCAAGCTTTTTGGATAAGCTTGGGCATAAGCTCAAAGTGAGCCTAATCTGCCCTGCACCAAACTTAGTATAAGCTGAGTATTTCCTCAGCTTTTGTGCAGCTTGCACAGGGTTCATTTTGGATTGTTAGAAGCTGGCCTTTTGGTTAAGAGTAGCTCCTTAGGTCTAGTTTGGGTATCAATAATTGGTTTTTAGTTTAGAGCTTATTTGTGTGCTTATTCATTGACTGCAAACTAGTTCCCAAATCTGTTTTTAGCTTAATCTCAATAACATCAAATCTGTGTTAATCTGCTATCCAGTGTTTAGAGCTTATTGTTTTTAGTTGAAATCTAGTTAATTTGGTATATTAGTGCTTCTGTGATCAGTAGGTTGTCTGTTTTAATCATTTGGCTTATTTAGTGCTTATTTCAATAAGCATTCTCACATCAGCTCCATAATCTTGTACACAAGTACCTGTTTTTCTAATTTTCATAGCTTCTTATCATTATTTTAGAGTTTCCCTGAATTTTTCAGATTTTTATAAGCTGTTTTGCTATTTTTCCTATTTTTAATTGGTTTTTAATACTTTTTAAATAGCATTTAATACAAAAAATTAGAAAAAGGTTCAAAAAAATAAGTTTTCATTTTTCTCAGGCTTAGATAAATATAAAAAGTGAAAAAAGTAATTTTCCATATTTTTCATAGTTCATTTGGTAATTTTTAGCGATTTAATTAGTTTTTAATAGTTTAAAAATCCTAGAAAATAGAAAATTAGTCACAAAAATACAAAAATAGTTTTAAAAAGTCTATTTTGATATTTTAGACTTTTCCAAGTCTTAATCTTATTTTTCTAGCCTAATTTCCTATTTTCTTGTAATTTAGGTAATTAATTATTAGTTAAAAATAGTTTTTAATTAGATAATTAGTTATAAAAATAATTTTCTTTTTCTAAATATTTTCTTATATCATTAGGTTTGTAAAAACATCATTTTCATATTTTTAGGGCTAATACTGATTTAGTTTCACTTTTTATTTTGTACGTCGCGTAGATTTTAATTTAAACGTACGTTTTAGGTTTTAAACGTTCATCACTTTAAATATAGTGATAGCGTTTATTTAATAGGTTTTATCTTTTTAATTTTCTTTAATTTGCATTTAAGGCGTTTTTAATTTGTTTGATATTTCTGTAGCCATAATAATCTCACAATTCCCTTTATCATTCAAATTTCTCGATCACTAGACGTTGATTGATCCACTGCATAGCTCGCTGGGACATAACGACCCGGGGAAACATTGTACTCCTCAGATCTTAATTGCATTAGTGTTTGAACAGTTTTTAGTCTTTTAGACTTGACTGTTTAGCACCGATCATAAGGTATTATGTCTAATGAAGTATTGTGTTTATGTTAATGAAACTGTGTTGATGCGCGGCTGAGTAATATAACATTGTTATAGTTAACTAAGTAAAAAAACTTTAGAAATCAACAATATTATGTCCTAATAACCTTTTACATAGATATGATAATGGGATACATAGATAAGAATTTACATAAGATCACGGACGTCGTATAGTACCGCGTGTTACACCCGTATCCCGGGTGGGGGACCTAGATGAAATATACTAAGTCTTAAAGGAATAAAGTGGAATATATGATATTTGGTTAAGTAAAGAGGTAGTGCTGATCTGATATAGTCGATACGGCGTATTGGTGAGTACCAATATGACGTATCGATTGAGTTAAGAAAGTTAAGTTTATGCTTGTAAGCCTTGATACAGCGTATCCGTGGAATGGATATGGCGTATCGTCCCTTGATTAAAATCGGCTTGTTCTAGTACCGATACGGTGTATTGGTATAAGGGAATGCGAAGTATAGGTGGTCTAGTGTGGATATGGCGTATCGACCTAAAATAAGCAGAATGATAAAAATGCCCTTTTAGATGGTTTATATGTATTGGGTTCTAGATTTATCCACATAATTCTTGTGTGTTCCTGTGATGTCGAGAAAAGAGAAGAAGAAATGGAGAAATTGATGATAATGTTAGGATGGTTAAGTGCTTCAAGTTATAAAATATAATCCTAGCTTGATTCTACATAAGATATGGTGTTATAATTAGTGTTATTGATGAATTAAGAAGTTAGGGTTTGTGAACCCTAACTTGAGATTAATGGGTAAATGATGGTTTCAAGCAAATTAAGAGTTATGATAATTATGAGATGATTTTATAATGGGTTAAAGTTAATAAGGTTTATGGGTTAAGTGAGATTTCATCATATGATCAAAGTATGATAATATGATGATGTGGAAAAGATGATGAGCATGTTTGATGGGTTATATAAACCCTCGTTGATTTTGTTGATTAAATGTGTAAATAGGCTTTGAGGAATATGGTAATAACAATGATATGATGATGGTGAATTTATGTTTGGTATCTTAGCTTGGATTGCTAAGGTAAGTAACTTGTACTAAAACATATGTTATATGTTTGTTATCCATATATGTGTTATGTTTGTGATAGTGGTTAGCATATGGATTGAGTATGGATGAAGGTTTATGTGGTATATTGAATGTTATGGATTGGAAGCAATGTAAGTGATTATGATACTTGTGTGCTAATACGTGTATGATATGCGTTTTATGTCGGGTTACTTACTAAGCAAAAGCTTATGGTGTAGTTGTCTAACCATTTTGTAGGTTTGTATTCTTTTATGGATGGCTTGGATAAAGGATAAGGTTGGATTTTGCGGAAGGCTAGAAGGTAGTATGCACTTAGCAGCTTAGTATAGAATACCGAGCTCTATGATGGTATTGTACCCCGTAAGTCAATTAATGTTTTATAATGATTAAACAAGTGTCAAAACATGTGTCAAGATTTGTATAATGAATTGGTAGTCATTTGGTACGCTAAAGTACGTTATAAGTGTTATGGTAAAAGTTAAAGGGGTGTTTGGCATAACGTGTGTTTATACCCATTTTGGGTTATAACGGATCAAGCGGCGTGTAAGCATCATAGTATGAATGGTTACAGTTTATATTATAAACGGATGATGTTTTGTAAAGATTATAGTAAGGAATTGGTGTCAAAGTATGTTGTGTTGTGTGTTAAGTTTATGCAGGTTTTCCTGCTGGTGTTCTGTCTCAGATGGCCGATACAGCGTATCCATCATGTTGGATACGGCATATTCAGTGGTTATAGTGATACGGTGTATCACTTTAGGGTGATACGGCGTATTGGCCTAGGACCCAATACGGCGTATCCTATTTTGTGGATACCCTCCTTAAAAGGAATCGCGTCCTCGCGATTCAATTCAAGTTACGCGTTGGGGTTGAAAAGAGATGATGATAATTTCGCTTGATTTTATTTTGTATTATTCGATAGGGTTGAGGAGAGGTTAGGATATTTGCGTTGAATTCATCTTCACGTTTCCATGTAAATTCAGGACCTCTTCGAGAAAATGATTGAACCTTGACGATATATACGTGACATGTTTGCTTCGAAGTGCAAAATTCCTAAGGTGGCAATTCCCATCATACCATGATCCTTCTAGAATTAGACATAGGTGATCAGGCTATGTATAATTGGGGATTGATGAAGCCATGCTCGGTTTAGTCAAAATACTATTAGGTTTATTGCGGATAGCTGGTATCGGCCATTATGTTCATAAGATAGTAGTTAAAGTAGTTTATAACACTATATCAAAATGGTTTATAAAATAATGGCAAAACAATTTTATAAGATGTTAACAAATCGGTTTATAATATGTAAATCAAAAATAGAAAGTTCAATAGATGAAAATTATCACAACAAGTTGATACTGAAAGGTTGATAATCTTAAGTCATAAAAAACCCATAAATAAGGATAAACATACGCGAAATATAACAAATTTCATAAGGAAGTGCTACTGTTAATATCTAGACAGTATCAGTCCATAGTGTTGTTAAGATCCTGGGGTTTTCTCCTCCTCCTAGCATATATGCTCTTCCGCGGGCACCTTCGACTTATTGACCACGGTTCTGAGGGCATTCGTTCCTGTAGTGTCCACGCTCCCCACATCCAAAACAAGTCACCACTTGTTGCAAGTTGTTTCCAGTAGCGGGGCCTTTGCCTTTACGATTTCTAGTCTGGTTGCCTACCCGGTGGCAGTTTCTACACTTAACAGTGCAAGGTCCCGAGTGGTGCTAATTGCATTGATCACATATGGATGGTTCCCAGCATAAACTTTGCCTTCTGCTGGTGCAACAACATAAGCCCTTTCAGCTTCTTGTCTTTTGTTACGTTGATAGAGGTGGTTATTGTTGTGGCCTTGGTTGTTGTTGTTGTTGTTGTCATCCCATTTCCGTTTGTTATCATTTTTGTTGACATTTTGAGCAGTCATAGATTTTGTCACTTGATCCAAAAGTCTTTGTGATATCCTGATAGCCTCATCAAGAGTCTGCGGGTCGAAAGATGTCACATTCCCTTCAATGCTAGGTGGTAGCCCCCTGATGAGTGGCCTTTTACTCATCATTTTAAGCCCGAAAAACCCACGAAAATTGATAACGTTGCACGCGTCGTTCGGGGTCAAAGGAACTTCCTTTTCGTCGAGCAAGTTTTTCAACACCCTAGGCAGTGAACCTAATCGTTGTAGTGTAGTATTAGGGTAAGCCACGGGAATTGATATTGTTCTCTAGGGGAATAGGAATGCTAGTGAGAAGTTACTACGCTAAGGTTGGGGTTGAGGAAGATTATTTTTTTTATCTTTTTATGTTTTTTTAGGAAATGGAAAGGTACGAATCTCGGGGTTTGGATTTGGGGGGTTGGTATTACTACCGATTACTTCTACTTATCTAATTGTCTAAACTAAGGTGTATGTAGTCTATGTCTATTGTTGTGTGCTCGTATGATAGTTAAAAATGTATTTGCTTAGGCTTTATTACTCCCTAGTTATCTCCTATTGGTGGTTGAATTGTCACGTCCTTATTCTTAATTGCGTTGTGTCTCTAAGGTCATAGGGTATGCGTTTATCCCTAACTCTTTGAAGCTACCAAAGGTTAATGACTACAAAATCTCTAGGATTTATAAACTTTAACTCTAAGGTATTCTTTGGATGACTAGCCTACAATTACTCTAGGCGATTATAAACTAAGGTTCATCAAAGATTAATCAAGCATTACAAACACAACGAATGACCTATCGCAATACTAGGTCAATCACAATTAAGATAAGAGACAACCAATCAATATTCAATAACTAAGTTTCATATTACCTAAGCAAACACACAAGTAAATTAGCCGGACATGGGGAACATGCAAGCATACACACAATCAAAGGAAGACATAATTAAATTAATGAAGTAAAACACTTATCTTGATGTAAGATAGGGTATGGAACCCTAAAATACTGTACAAGACAGCCTTGGTTCGGTTTAGGTTTTTACTCCAAAAAACTACACACTGAAAACTGAAAAATTCGGATTCTATATATAAGATTACAAATGCGACGGCGTCACCCTTTAATTTGTAACGCCGTCGGGTCGCCGTTATTAGGGTTTCGTCTTGGCCACGTTATCATTGTGACGGCGTCACCTTATGTTTGTGACGTCGTCGCCTTGAGTCTCTGACGCCGTCTGGATCAAATCTAGGTCGTCTGAGTTGCGACGCCCTACTCTTTTAAAACCTAATGCCGTCACTTGAAAATAAGCAATTTGGCTACTGTATCATCACAAAACATCTTCCGACGGCGTCACAGGTATAACCTGACGCCGTCCCTGTAACACCCCAAAAAATGGTTTGCAGCGGAAGAAAAGGTTTTTGGGATGCTACTCAATTGGATCATAACACAAATTGAAAAATAAAGATTTTTCTTAAAAGATTTCATTTATTGAAGTAAAATAGAGTTTACAAAGGTTGATTTGTTGCGGAAAAATGGCCCATTAATAAAATGTGGTCCCCATACGTAAATCAGAGTCATCTTTGACCATGCCATGCCAATGCCCAAGCGCCTCCAGAGTTAGCTATCGCCTTTTTAATACCTGAGATAAACACGCTTAAAAAGATCAACACAACGGTTGAGTGATATTCATAGGTTTAGTAAATAGTTGAACACAAGTTAAAGATGATAATTGATTCGAAGACAATTACCATAGAAAAACAGAGATTATTATTATGCACTAAGCTCATGATACCAAACTAACTGCATACACCTAATTACTGGTGTAAGTAATAAAATTGCCCCCAAGATGTAATAGCCAATTACATAGAGATACCAAATATAGTGCGCCCTGGTTATTTCCGATAACCGAGTCGGGGTCGTCAATTCCCGTAGTACTATCCACGATATTTGCGTTCACTCGCAAGTGATTAATGGTTCATGATGAAGGGGACTTTTGGCTGGAAACTTAGGCTATAATAATAATAAGCATGCAAGCATACATTTTAAGAAAAGACTTGTGTTCAGTTTATAGCATGTATCTCCCCCAAAGAGTTTATAAAACAGTTAAAAGAGTAAAAGTGGGCTATGAACTCACATTGATGATAATGAACACGCACAAATAGATCAAGCACAATGTAGCGGAGGTTCCAAACCGAAACCTAAAAATGATGAGATGGCGAGTCTCAGAATATGATAAACATTTTGGTTCGCGACCAAAATAATAGAGCATTGAATATACTTATTCAATAGATCATTGAATTATCCAATTCAATAGGGTGTGTGCGTGCTTAACGTTTTAAGTTAATTTATGTGCTACATTGTCTTAGTTTGATATTTATCAAAGATCCTCACTTACGCATAAGTAAAATGTTCCCCGTTGTCGATTTATGAAAATAACGACGTTGTCAAGTATTTAGTGTATTTACTATCAAGATGCGTCGATATCGAATAATGATTTCATAAAATTATATACTTATAATTTTATATATATAAGCTTAGTGTATTATCGACATAATACTTTTAGTTATAGACTTAGATCATTAAAGTACTTGTTATTACGGAGTCGTGATAAGTGTATAAGTTTTTCTAAACTTTTCTCAATTTACACTTTTTACTCTCAAGTTACGAAAAGTACAAGTTTAACCCCTAAACTTTAGAAAATGACACTTTGTACCCAAAAGTATCTCATACCCAAAGTTTCCAAAATTGTCACTTTTAGTCCCTTGTTGAAACAGTTTTGATAAAATACTTTCAAAAGTTGAATTTTTACACTTTTAGCCCCAAGTTCAAAGTTTATATTTTCAACACTAAAACTTCTATTTCCTTTTTGAAATAAGTTTGCCATAATTATACTTTACACCCCAGACTTCTCATGCATACGTAAATTATATAAAAGTGACCTCTATCTTTTGAAAACTTACACAACATACCCTATACTTTCCATAATATACATTTTTAACCCAAAAACAACATATTTTGCATTTTTAATCCGAAAATACTTTTCGTCTAAAGTTAGCATATCAAACTTTTCAAAAGCTTAGTTCTAGCTTATTATTAGCTTATGAGCTTATTTTGCTTACGTTTGGGCCTCGAGGCCTGACTTGGGTATCGTTATTATTTTATAAACGTTTCATATTAGTCGACCTATTTCGGTGCATATAACATGAATACGTGATATATTCATGTGTGATAAGAACTAAGATGAAAAAAATGAGCGTCGAAGGAGGAATGGTAAGACTTACAACACTCGAATGAGTGGTGACGAGATCGAAAGAATGAGTGATCCGTGATCAGGACCTCCAAGGTTACCCTTTCGAATCCTATACCCAAGCTACGATTATGACCCTTATGCGTTTTCCTTTGCTTGCCCCAATCTCCACAGTGGGCAATTTATTTAGTTAAAGTGTGAGAGTAGTGAGCTTTGTTTATTATCACAGTGGGTGTTTCATTTGAGAGAGTGAAAATGAGATGAGTTTAAGTGTAGTGTGAGTTAGATTTTATAGTAGAAAATGGGTATGGCTTGTCCCATATTATAAGCAAGCTTCTACTAGTTCCAAGATGGGAAAGAAAATGTGCGTGTGTCTCCTAACTTCAGTGAATTCAGCACCCTTTAGGGGCATGCTTTAGGATAGGTCACATCAACTAGACATATTACATGATGGATTATGAAGTCAAAAAGGGGTCAAAGATTTTTGGGTAGTTGTTTATTCCTCTAGGGTGGCTTAAAAGTGTCTTGGTCTCCTTCGTTGGTTGAGTTTACACGCAAAGTAGGAGGCCAAAGGAAGTAAAATATGTTGTTGTCGTGTGTGTGTATGAGTACCAAGTACAGATGGAACAAAATTATCAAATTTTAGTATTCCTGTTTTGGTTGACCAAGCAAAGAAAAGCTTTATGTTGATGTTTTTCGTAGGGAGTAGCAGCAGAAACAAAAGAAAGAAAAATAAAATACACATAAAAGGTGTTGCATGGTTTTTGTCGTGGGATAGTAGCAAAAGAAGAACCATGGTTTCTTTGTTGGTTGCGTCTAACAGAAGAGAAGAAAAAAATGAATAAATAAACAAAGTTGATGCATGGTTTTACTTCTACTTGGGTGGGCTTCGTTGCATGCACAGAAAAGCAAAGGAACATGTAATATTTGTAAACGTGTTTTGCTTTGATTCTCGCTGGTCCACCGATACATCGGGAAGGATATTTGCAATTATTTTGTGCTATAAGTTTAATAAAAGGGTGCGCTTGGTTTGCTTTGATCACATGCACATGCATGATTACTCACTCAACAAGGGGAGCACGTTTTGTGTTGTCAATCAACAAGAAATATGGAAACACTTTATCCTTTGGTTTAATAGGTCAATGGTGGTCAAGGGGATATTTAGGCTTAATATAAGAATGGTGATAGGGTGGCTAGGTCTATGCTTTGGTCTCTTTTTGTACACACACATGCAAGGTGATAGACCAAGTTTGCTTTGTTGAATGTTTGGGTGGGGTTCGCTAGGGTCACAGAAATAGGAGAACAAATATATACCAATGCTACTTGTGTGAAATATGTTTCAAAACCAATTAAAAGGTGCATTTGGGCTGAGTTGAGAACGAGGACCAAGGAGAGAAAGTGGGTTGGATTTGGTTGGTATACAAGAGCCCAAGGGAGTATAAGTAGGATGGTGTTGGGCTTGGCTAGTGTGCGAGGCCCAAGGGACAATGAAATTTGAGTGGAGTTTGGTAACCCGAGCCCAATAAATTGTAAATGTGAAGTAGAAATTTTGATATCGTGAAATGGTTCGAAACATACTTGTCGGTGTTTGGAATTGTTCATGTTTACGTAATGGTTTATAGATTTGTAATTCATAAAAAAATGTGGCACCAAATTCGGCATTGATTTGTGTCTATGTTTACAAAGATCTTGAGGGAATTTTTGGGGTTCTTACAGTCCCCTTCAGTTTCAGCAGCTTGAGTGTCTCGATTCTTGACTTTGGCCATTTTCTTCGTATATTCATGCCTTTTCGTCCGAATAAGTGTCATTCCAGCAATTTGCCTTCAAGATACCTAAAAAGTGAAAAGGAACGATATTAAGTAATAACGGATACAAAAGTGATCAAATAAGGGCTTAAACGACCCCTCAAAAAGGTACATTTTAAAACCTTATCAAATATCCCTACACTTGGTATTTGCTTGTCCTCAAGCAAATGTGCTTTTAGCCAATCAATTTATAAGTTAGAGGTCATGAAGCATTAGTTTAGAACGATTCACAACACATATAATCCCCGCAAAAGTCATAACAAGCATGGAAATTACATACTAGCACCTCACATGGGGTGTTTGGATACTCACATCTCTCGGGTGTATATGAAATATAACAAGTTGGAAATGGAAGATAAACACTCATTAACCGGTCCTAGTACATAGATTACCATAGGCTTGAGACTAGATCAAACCTCCATCGCTTTGGCGTAAGTACCTAGGAAAGACTATCCAAGAGGTCTTTTGAAGGGTTGTAATGATTGGCTTACGGTAGGGAAACAAAGGGTTTGGTGGGATAGGCTATTTAGTGGTGGCAAGTCAAAAATCTTTATGTTACAAGTATGCGAAGAATGGCGTTGCTAAGCCAAGACTCGACACTCTAAACTCTAGATAACTGAAATAAACAAACATAACTTAAAAGATAGATGTAGGATGGTAGCCCGTATGTTTTTTTTTTCAACACTTTATATATTTATTTTTTAATTTTTTATTATTTTTTTCTTTTTCTCTTTTTCTATTTTTTTTTCGATTTTTTTTTCACACTTTTACTCTACCATCCTCTACGGTAACATCAAAATGATAGGGATTTATAGGTACATCCCTACACTTGAGTTTTTATTACTCTAACACTAATTTGACCCGAATTGAAGAGATCAAAACACTTGGAGTACATTATTATGCAAATAAAGGGAATTTGAATTTAACGTTCCCTTCCCGTCATTTCATAAATTTTAACTTTTCCCAATCGTCCCAATCGTCCCAAAACGGTGTACAAAGGATATGGCTTGACTTAGCAACTTATGCAAGCAACAAGATAATTGAACTAAGGGTTAAGTGTGATAACAATAATGCACTAAAAGTGAGTGCATACAAGGTAGGCTAAGGCGATTTGGGTGTACATTTGGGGGTGGATTGTAAACAATGCTCTTCATTGATATTCCAGAAAAACCGAATCATCACGAGAACCGCGAAAAGGATAGGCTCTGAGGGGTTAACTAGGGGTATCGTGTACTAAAGATGAGTACAACGCAAAGGTGTGGGGGAATTACTCAACCGATGTGGAAGAAGTAATTATATTACGGGTATCAAACAAGGGTTATCCTAATGCCTCTTATCCTTTAGTTATTCCTAACTACACAAGTGTAGTCTTACTAGCGATCTCGGGATGCGTCACAAAACAAGTTCTAGAATCTATTATACTACCGGTTCACACTCTAAGCATTAAAGATGAATGCTTTAATTCCTACTAATCTAAGGGCGATCCTCATATTTTGGGTGGAATTTAAGTGGTAAAGGGTTTTTGTGCTAGTCATATAACTTCATATCCATGAGACGCTTTATTAAGATTAATGGCCCACTCCTATATGTCATGAAAAATTTTAAATTTGGTGCCAAAATTACCCTAACCGATATTTCTCATAGTTTATTACACAAATGCAATTGGACAAAGCAAATATTCAAGGATAAACATAGTTTCAAAGTTCCCGTTTTATTTTCCCTCCCTACACTTAAACTGAACATTGTCCCCAATGTTCCCCGAAAGTATCAAAGTTATGATAATGGAAGGTAATAAAAGACGAAAAAAACTAATACTCCCCTGATTAGCTCGGTAGGATCCGTGTAAAGTGGTGGTTACATCTTTCTTCAAGAAGAATGTTTGCGTGAAAGCTCCTTCTCATCTTATGTATCTTCTTCTTTGTAAATTAAACCTGCACACTTGAAGAAAACAAACGAAACCTTCGCGTAAAATCGGCGGTAACAATATATTTATGACTCTACTAAACTAGGATATAATGCTTGTGGAATTGATGTTTACAGATTTTCTGGAAAATTAAGACCTCGAAAATTCCAAAATTTTATAAGTAGCTCAGAAAACGAGAAAAAGTAATCAGTTGTTTCTGCTCCTTCCTGACGCCGTCAGGTTGCGATCCTGACGCCGTCAGGTTGCGATCCTGACGCCGTCAGGTTATCATGACAGAAACTGGTCTGCGATTTTCTGAAAAAAAATTCTGAAAAATTTATATCTTTAGAATCTGGAAAAATTCATGCAAAACATCCATTATGAATCGATACAAGCATTTGACTTACACATATATATCTCTTTCAATAATCGTAATTCTCATGTTCACGTTCTTTTTAAAAACGTGTGTAATCCTACCTACACTTATCCCTTTTGTAAAATACCTTTATATGTAATTAAGACGAGGTTAATGACAAAATAAAGCATTTTCACAAATTCAAACATGAGAACATACAATAATGAAAAGATATATGACACATAATTAAAAATGAAAAACAAATACACATGGGTTGCCTCCCAAGAAGCGCTTGTTTTTGTTCGAGTCACGAGCTTGACTCTACCCTTATTTAACGGATAAATGGGAGGTTTTCCCTACACTTAAGCTTAAGTGCGGGTGATAGTAGCGATACACACCCTTAGGGTGGAAATTTGCTACGTGAGGAGAGGGTGATGGGTGATTTATATGCTCAAAGGAGTGTGCTCCATTTATTATAACCTTACCTAAGTCTATTTGTGTAGCGGGTGAATCAAATCTCTCTCCTAAAAATGGATCATCTTCTATCAACTTCAAAAGATTCTTAGTTAAGGATCCATCTTGACCTAATAAACCCGGTTTAAACCCATAATGTTTCTTGTTATCAACCATGAATGGGTGATATAAGTGTGTAAGGTCATGGATTACTCCTATATTAGCTTCCACTCTACATGGCCTAGAGTCTACCACCTTTATCAAGAAACTATCCGGATTATTTATTTTGATGGGTGGATTGGGGCCTAATTCAATTACAAGATTCACATCTAAAGACGGAAAATTGGGTAAGGTTTCTGTTTGAGGCTCCGGTTCATCAAAATTAGGAACTTCCCTAGGATTAAGAGAGAGGTCATGATAATAAGCATCTAAACCTACATTCTCTAGTGGCGTTTGGTCCAAAGGTTCTATATCAATCGGGGTTCCTGTAGTCTCTTCTACTTCTTCAGGGTAAGTTATAGGCGATGTGTGTTCCTCAAGTGATGGTAGGGCTTGTGGGCTTGGAGTTTCCACCTCATTCTCCATTATATCTAGATCTCCTAAAAGTTCATTAGTATGATCTAACCCAAATACACTCCTAAGCATCTCAAATCATTCTTTGGCCATTTCAAATTCTTGGTCCGATTCATAAGAATTGTTCTAAAAAACTTGACTACTATGTTCTATTTGCCTAAAGGATTCCTCACGCGTGTCATATGTTTTGAAGTCTATCCCACACATGCAACTAAGTATTTCAACTCTAACCATCTCACAATCTTGTTCGGGTTTAGGTTCCATGTTCTTTAAAACTAGGTCTTTTTGATCATGGTGCCTAAGATCATTCAACTGATGGTTTATGCTTAGGAGGCTTTTCTCAAAAATTTTCCAGATGGTCTTACTAAAAGGAGTTGATCCTAACAATGATCGTTGAATAGAAGTCACACAAGCACAAAATTTATCAAATCCATCCAACGTTACACCCGTCTCCTTTTGGATATCTCTACGATCACTCACAAATTCATTAGAACAATAAAATGCAATCCAATCTGCGAAATTCAATTGTTCCTCATTTGTTAATGATTCAAATGCAATTTCACTTGTCATAGCGACAAATGAAAAGGGTTTTACGAACACAAACACAAAGAAGGGGGATAGACTACAAGAAAGCTAAAAATGAGAAAAAAGCTTACTTGATAGGAATCAAGTAAGGAAACCTAAACGAGATAGAAATCTAACTAGCTATTCTATTCCCCGGCAGCGGCGCCAAAAACTTGATAACGCTACACACGTCGTTCGGGGTCAAAGGAACTTCCTTTTCGTCGAGCAAGTTTTTCAACACCCTAGGCAGTGAACCTAATCGTTGTAGTGTAGTATTAGGGTAAGCCACGGGAATTGATATCGTTTTCTAGGGGAATAGGAATGCTAGTGAGAAGTTACTACGCTAAGGTTGGGGTTGAGGAAGATTTTTTTTTTATCTTTTTATGTTTTTTTAGGAAATGGAAAGGTACGAATCTCGGGGTTTGGATTTGGGGGGTTGGTATTTCTACCGATTACTTCTACTTATCTAATTGTCTAAACTAAGGTGTATGTAGTCTATGTCTATTGTTGTGTGCTCGTATGATAGTTAAAAATGTATTTGCTTAGGCTTTATTACTCCCTAGTTATCTCCTATTGGTGGTTGAATTGTCACGTCCTTATTCTTAATTGCGTTGTGTCTCTAAGGTCGTAGGGTATGCGTTTATCCCTAACTCTTTGAAGCTACCAAAGGTTAATGAATACAAAATCTCTATGATTCATAAACTTTAACTCTAAGGTATTCTTTGAATGACTTGTCTACAATTACTCTAGGCGATTATAAGCTAAGGTACATCAAAGATCAATCAAGCATTACAAACACAACGAATGACCTATCGCAATACTAGGTCAATCACAATTAAGATAAGAGACAACCAATCAATATTCAATAACTAAGTTTCATATTACCTAAGCAAACACACAAGTAAATTAGCCGGACATGGGGAACATGCAAGCATACACACAATCAAAGGAAGACATAATTAAATTAATGAAGTAAAACACTTATCTTGATGTAAGATAGGGTATGGAACCCTAAAATACTGTACAAGACAGCCTTGGTTCGGTTTGGTTTTTACTCCAAAAGACTACACACTGAAAACTAAAAAATTCGGATTCTATATATAAGATTACACATGCGACGACGTCACTCTTTAATTTGGGACGCCGTCGGGTCGCCGTTATTAGGGTTTCGTCTTGGCCACGTTATCATTATGACGACGTCACCTTATGTCCGTGACGTCGTCGCCTTGAGTCTCTGACGCCGTCTGGATCAAATCTAGGCCGTCTGAGCTGCGACGCCCTACTCTTTTAAAACCTGATACCGTCACTTGAAAATAAGAAATTTGGCTACTGTATCGTCACAAAACATCTTCCGACGGCGGCACAGGTATAACCTGACGCCCTCCCCTTCAGTTCCAGCAGCCTGAGTGTCTCGATTCTTGACTTTGACCATTTTCTTCGTATATTCGCGTCTTTTCATCCGAATAAGTGTTATTCCAGCAATTTGCCTTCAAGATACCTAAAAAGTGAAAAAGAACGATATTAAGTAATAACGGATACAAAAGTGATCAAATAAAGGCTTAAACGACCCCTTAAAAAGGTACATTTTAAAACCTTATCAAATATCCCTACACTTGGTATTTGCTTGTCCTCAAGCAAATGTGCTTTTAGCCAATCAATTTATAAGTTAGAGGTCATGAAGCATTAGTTTAGAACGATTCACAACACATATAATCCCCACAAAAGTCATAACAAGCACGGAAATCGCATACTAGCACCTCACATGGGGTGTTTGGATACTCACATCTCTCGGGTGTATATGAAATATAACAAGTTGGAAATGGAAGATAAACACTCATTAACCGGTCCTAGTACATAGATTACCATAGGCTTGAGACTAGATCAAACCTCCATCGCTTTGGCGTAAGCACCTACGAAGACTATCCAAGAGGTCTTTTAAAGGGTTATAATGATAGGCTTACGGTAGGGAAACAAAGGGTTTGGTAGGATAGGCGATTTAGTGGTGGCAAGTCAAAAATCTTTATGTTAAAAGCATGCGAAGAATGGCTTTGCTAAGCCAAGACTCGACACTCTAAACTCTAGATAACTGAAACAAACAAACATAAATTAAAGATAGATGTAGGATGGTAGCCCGTATGTTATTTTTTTTTCAACACTCTATTTTTTTTTTCTTTTTCTCTCTTTTTCTATTTTTTTTCGATTTTTTTTTCATACACTTTTACTCTACCATCCTCTACGATAACATCAAAATGAAAGGGATTTATAGGCACATCCCTACACTTGAGTTTTTATTACTCTAACACTAATTGGACCCGAATTGAAAAGTTAAAAACACTTGGAGTACATTATTATGCAAATAAAGGGAATTTGAATTTAACGTTCCCTTCCCGTCATCTCATAAAATTTAACTTTTTCCATGACTCCCAATCGTCCCAAAACTGTGTACAAAGGATATGACTCGACTTAGCAACTTATGCAAGCAACTAGATAATTGAACTAAGGGTTAAGTGTGATAACAATAATGCACTAAAAGTGAGTGCATACAAGGTAGGCTAAGGCGATTTGGGTGTACATTTGGGGGTGGATTGTAAACAATGCTCTTCATTGATATTCCGGAAAACCGAAACATCACGAGAACCGCGAAAAGGATAGGCTCTGAGGGGTTAACTAGGGTTATCGTGTACTAAAGATGAGTACAATGCAAAGGTGTGGGGGAATTACTCAACCGATGTGGAATAGGTAATTATATTATGGGTATCAAACAAGGGTTATCCTAATGCCTCTTATCATTTAGTTATTCCTAACTACACAAGTGTAGTCTTACTAGCGATCTCGGGATGCATCACAAGACAAGTTCTAGAATCTATTATACTACCGGTTCACACTCTAAGCATTAATGATGAATGCTTTAATTCCTACTAATCTAAGGGCGATCCTCACATTTTGGGTGGAATTTAAGTGGTAAAGGGTTGTTGTGCTAGTCATATAACTTCCTATCCATGAGACGCTTTATTAAGACTAATGGCCCACTCCTATATGTCATGAAAAAATTTAAATTTGGTGCCAAAATTACCCTAACCGATATTTCTCATGGTTTATTACACAAATGCAATTGGACAAAGCAAATATTCAAGGATAATCATAGTTTCAAAGTTCTCGTTTTATTTTCCCTCCCTACACTTAAACTGAACATTGTCCCCAATGTTCCCCGAAAGTATCAAAGTTACGATAACAGAATGTAATAAACGATGAAAGAAACTAATACTCCCCTGATTAGCTCGGTAGGATCCGTGTAAAGTAGTGGTTACATCTTTCTTCAAAAAGAACGTTTGCGTGAAAAGCTCCTTCTCATCTTATGTATCTTCTTCTTGGAAAATTAAACCTGCACACTTGAAGAAAAAAAACGAAACCTTCGCGTAAAGTCGGCGGTAATAATATATATAAGACTCTACTAAACTAGGATATAATGCTTGTGGAATGGATGTTTACAGATTTTTTTGAAAAATTAAGACCTGGAAAATTCCAAAAATTTATAAGTAGCTCAGAAAATGAGAAAAAGTAATCAGTTGTTTCTGCTCCTTCCTGACGCCGTCAGGTTGCGATCCTGACACCGTCAGGTTATCCTGACAAAAACTGGTCTGCGATTTTCTGGAAAATTTACATCTTTAGAATCTGAAAAAATTTCCTGCAAAACATCCATTATGACTCGATACAAGCATTTGACTCGAACAAACACACATGTATATCTTTTAATTAATTGAAATTCTCATGTTTACAATTCTTTTGAAAACATGTGTAATCCTCCCTACACTTATCCCTTATGTAAAATACCTTTATATGTAATTAAGACGAGGTTAAAGACAAAATAAAGCATTTTTACAAATTCAAACATGAGAACATACAATAATGAACATATATATGACACATAAATAAAAATGAAAAACAAATACACATGGGTTGCCTCCCAAGAAGCGCTTGTTTTTGTTTGAGTCACGAGCTTGACTCTACCCTTATTTAACGGATAAAAGGGAGGTTTTCCCTACACTTAAGCTTAAGTGCGGGTGATAGTAGCGATACACACCCTTAGGGTGGAAATTTGCTACGTGAGGAGAGGGTGATGGGTGATTTATATGCTCAAAGGAGTGTGCTACATTCATTATAACCTTACCTAAGTCTATTAGTGTAGCGGGTGAATCAAATCTCTCTCTTAAAAATGGATCATCTTCTATCAACTTTAAAAGATTCTTAGTTAAGGATCCATCTTGACCTAATAAACCCGGTTTAAACCCATAATGTTTCTTGTTATCAACCATGAATGGGTGATATAAGTGTGTAAGGTCATGGGTTACTCCTATATTAGCTTCCAATCTACATGGCCTAGAGTCTACCACCTTTATCAAGCAACTACCCGGATTATTTATTTTTATGGGTGGATTGGGGCCTAATTCAATTCCAAGATTCACATCAATTGGGTAAGGTTTTTGGTTGAGGCTCCGTTTCATCAAAATTAGGAACTTCCCTAGGAATAAGAGAGAGGTCATGACAACAAGCATCTAAACCTACATTCTCTAGTGGCGTTTGGTCCAAAGGTTCTATATCAATCGGGGTTCCTATAGTCTCTTCTACTTCTCCCGGGTAAGTTATAGGCAATGTGTGTTCCTCAAGTGATGGTAGGGCCTGTGGGCTTGAAGTTTCCACCTCAGTCTCCGTTATATCTAGATCTCCTAAATGTTCATTAGTATGATCTAACCCAAATACACTCCTAAGCATCTCAAATCCTTCTTTGGCCATTCAAATTCTTGGTCCGATTCATAAGAATTGTTCTAAAAAACTTGACTACTATGTTCTATTTGCCTAAAGGATTCCTCATGCGTGTCATATGTTTTGAAGTCTATCCCACACATGCAACTAAGTATTTCAACTCTAACCATCTCACAATCTTGTTCGGGTTTAGGTTCCATGTTCTTAAAAACTATGTCTTTTTGATCATGGTGCCTAAGATCATTCAACTGATGGTTTATGCTTAGGAGGCTTTTCTCAAAATTTTTCCATACGGTCTTACTAAAAGGAGTTGATCCTAACAATGATCGTTGAATAGAAGTCACACAAGCACAAATATTATCAAATCCATCCAACGTTACACCCGTATCCTTTTGGATATCTCTAAGATCACTCACAAATTCATTAGAACAATAAAATGCAATCCAATCTGCGAAATTCAATTGTTCCTCATTTGTTAATGATTCAAATGCAACTTTACTTGCCATAGCGACAAATGAAAAGGGTTTTACGAACACAAACACAAAGAAGGGGGATAGACTGCAAGGAAGCTAAAAATGAGAAAAAAGCTTACTTGATAGGAATCAAGCAAGGAAACCTAAACGAAGTGGACTCCTAACTAGCTATTCTATTCCCCGGCAGCGGCGCCAAAAACTTGATAACGCTACACGCGTTGTTCGGGGTCAAAGGAAATTCCTTTTCGTCGAGCAAGTTTTTCAACACCCTAGGCAGTGAACCTAATCATTGTAGTGTAGTATTAGGGTAAGCCACGGGAATTGATATCGTTCTATAGGGGAATAGGAATGCTAGTGAGAAGTTACTACGCTAAGGCTGGGGTTGAGGAAGATTATTTTTTATCTTTTTATGTTTTTAGGAAATGGAAAGGTACGAATCTCAGGGTTTGGATTTGGGGGTTTGGTATTTCTACCGATTACTTCTACTTATCTAATTATATAAACTAAGGTGTATGTAGTCTATGTCTATTGTTGTGTGCTCGTATGATAGTTAAAAATGTATTTGCTTAGGCTTTATTACTCCCTAGTTATCTCCTATTGGTGGTTGAATTGTCACGTCCTTATTCTTAATTCGTTGTGTCTATAAGGTCGTAGGGTATGCGTTTATCACTAACTCTTTGAAGCTACCAAAGGTTAATGACTATAAAATCTCTAGGATTCATAAACTTTAACTCTAAGGTATTCTTTGAATGACTTGTCTACAATTACTCTAGGCGATTATAAGCTAAGGTTCATCAAAGATCAATCAAGCATTACAAACACAACGAATGACCTATCGCAATACTAGGTCAATCACAATTAAGATAAGAGACAACCAATCAATATTCAGTAACTAAGTTTCATATTACCTAAGCAAACACACAAGTAAATTAGCCGGACATGGGGAACATGCAAGCATACACACAATCAAAGGAAGACATAATTAAATTAATGAAGTAAAACACTTATCTTGATGTAAGATAGGGTATGGAACCCTAAAATAATGTACAAGACAGCCTTGGCTCGGTTTAGGTTTTTACTCCAAAAGACTACACACTGAAAACTAAAAAATTCGGATTCTATATATAAGATTACACATGCGACGGCGTCACCCTTTAATTTGTGACGCCGTCGGGTTGCCGTTATTAGGGTTTCGTCTTGGCCACGTTATCATTATGACGGCGTCACCTTATGTCCGTGACGCCGTCGCTTTGTGTCTCTGACTCCGTCTGGATCAAATCTAGGCCGTCTGAGCTGCGACGCCCTACTCTTTTAAAACCTGATGCCGTCACTTGAAAATAAGCCATTTGGCTACTGTATCATCACAAAACATCTTCCGACGGCGTCACATGTATAACCTGACGCCGTCCCCTTCAGTTCCAGCAGCCTGAGTGTCTCGATTCTTGACTTTGGCCATTTTCTTTGTATATTCGCGTCTTTTCGTCCGAATAAGTGTCATTCCAGCAATTTGCCTTCAAGATACCTAAAAAGTGAAAAGGAATGATATTAAGTAATACCAGATACAAAAGTGATCAAATAAAGGCTTAAACGACCCCTCAAAAAGGTACATTTTAAAATCTTATCATTTGGTCAACGGGATTTGATAAGTTAATTATCATGGATCCATTTGTGACGCCGGCGTTAGTTTGACGAGATCAAGAGGAATACTATTCCCGATGATGAGTAAGTCGGGAAAGTGGCGAAAAGAGACTTTTAAGAGACTAGTGATACGCTTACAATGCGCGTTCGAGGTCAAAGGAACTTCATTTTCGTCGAGCAAGTTTTTCAACACCCTAGGCAGTGAATATAATCGTTGTAGTGTAGTATTAGGGTAAGCCTCGGGAATTGATATCGTTCTCTAGGGGAATAGGAATGCTAGTGAGAAGTTACTACGCTAAGGTTGTGGTTGAGGAAGATTATTTTTTATCTTTTTATATTTTTTTAGAAATTGAAAGGTACGAATCTCGGGGTATTGGATTGGGGGGGGGGGGGGTTGGTATTTCTACCGATTACTCTACTTATCTAATTATCTAATCTAAGGTGAGTGTAGTCTATGTCTATTGTTGTGTGCTCTTATGATGATTAAAAATGTGTTTACTTAGATTTTATTACTCCCTAGTTATCTCCTATTGATGGTTGAATTGTCACGTCCTTATTCTTAACGCGTTGTGTTTTCTAAGGTCGTAGGGTATGCGTTTATCCCTAACTCTTCGAATCTACCTAAGGTTAATGACTACGAAATCTCTAGGATTCATAAACTTAACACTAAGGTTATCTTTGGATATTTAGCCTACAATTCCACTAGTAACTATAAGCTAAGGTTCAACAAAGATTAATCAAGCATTAATAACACAACGAATGACCTATCGCAATACTAGGTCAATCACAATTAAGATAAGAGACAACCAATCAATATTCAATACTTAGGTTTCATAGATCTAAGCAAACACACAAATAAATTAGCCAGACATGGAGAACATGCAAGCATACACACAAACAATTGAAGACATGATTGTATTAATGAAGTAAAATACTTATCTTGTTGTAAAATAGGGTATGGAACCCTAAGATACTGCCCAAGACAGCATTGGTTCGGTTTAGGTTTTTACTCCACAAAACTACATCTCTAAAACTGAAAAATTCGGATTCTATATATAGTGTTACAATATGCGACGGCGTCACTCTTTAATTGTGACGCCGTCGGGTCGCCGCCATTAGGGTTTGGTCTTGGCCACGTCAACTCTGTGACGGCATCACCTTATGCTCGTGACGCCGTCGGCTTCAACCTCTGACGCCGTCGGGATCAAATCTAGGTTGTCTGAGTTGTGACGCCCTACTCTTTTAAAAACTGATGCTGTCACTTGTAAAATAGCAATTTTCTCTCTGAGTCGTCTCAAGATGTGTTGCGATGGCGTCGCAAATAAGCCATGACGCCGTCCCATTCAATTCCAGCAGCTTGAGTGTCTCGATTCATGACTTTGGCCATTTTCTTCATATATTCGCGCCTTTTCATCCGAATAAGTGTCATTCCAGCAATTTGCCTTCAAGAGACCTTAAAAGTGAAAAGGAACGAAATTAAGTAGTAATGGATACAAAAGTGATCAATTAAGGGCTTAAATGACCCCTCAAAAGTGTACCTTTTAAATCCTTATCAAATATCCATACACTTGGTATTTGCTTGTCCTCAAGTAAATGTGCTTTTGGCCAATTAATTTATAAGTTAGGGGTCATGAAGCATTAGTTTAGAACGATTTACAACACATATAAGCCCCTCAAAAGTCATAACAAGCACGGAAATTACATACTAGCACCTCACAAGTGGTGTTTGGATACTCTCATCTCTCGGGTGTATATGAAATATATCAAGTTGGAAATGGAAGATAAACACTCATTAACCGGTCCTAGTACATAGATTACCATAGACTTGAGACTAGATCATACCTCCATCGCTTTGGCGTAAGCACCTAGGAAAAACTATCCAAGAGGTCTTTTAAGGGTTGTAACGTTAGGCATACGGTAGGGAAACAAAGGGTTTGGTAGGATAGGCGATTTAGTGGTGGCAAGTCAAAAATCTTTATGTTACAAGCATGAGAAGAATGGCGTTGCTGAGCCTAGACTCGACACTCAAAACTCTAGATAACTTAAAAGAAACAAACATAAATTGAAAGATAGATGTAGGATGGTAGCCCATATGTTTTTTTTTCATACACTTTTACTCTACCATCCACTACGATAACATCAAAATAATAGGGATTTATAGGCACATCCCTACACTTGAGTTTTTATTACTCTAACACTAATTTGACCCGAATTGAAAAGTTCAAAACACTTGGAGTACATTATTACGCAAATAAAGGGAATTTGAATTTAACGTTCCCTTCCAGTCATTTCATAAAATTTAACTTTTCCCATGAGTCCCAATCGTCCCAAAACTGTGTACAAAGGATATGACTCGACTTAGCAACTTATGCAAGCAACTAGATAATTGAACTAAGGGTTTAGTATGATAACAATAATGCACTTAAAGTGAGTGCATACAAGGTAGGCTAAGACGATTTGGGTCTACATTTGGGGGTGGATTGTAAACAATGCTCTTCATTGATATTCCGGAAAACCGAAACATCACGAGAACCGCGAAAAGGATAGGCTCTGAGGGGTTAACTAGGGGTATCGTGTACTAAAGATAAGTACAACGCAAGAGTGTGGGGGAATTACTCAACCGATGTGGAAGAAGTAATTATAATACGGGTATCAAACAAGGGTTATTCTAATGCCTCTTATCATTTAGTTATTCCTAACTACAAAAGTGTAGTCTCACTAGCGATCTCGGAATGCATCACCAAACAAGTTCTAGAATCTATTATACTACCAGTACACTCTCGAAGCATTAAACTGGAATGCTTTAATTCCTACAAATCTAAGGGCGATCCTCACATTTTGGGTGGAATTTAAGTGGTAAAGGGTTTTTGTGCTAGTCATATAACTTCCTATCCATGAGACGCTTTATTAAGACTAATGGCCCACTCCTACATGTCATGAAAAATTTTAAATTTGGTGCCAAAATTACCCTAACTGATATTTCTCATGGTTTATTACACAAATGAAATTGGGTTTATTACACAAATGAAATTGGAAAAGGCAAATAGTTAAGGATAAGCATAGTTTCAAAGATAATGTTTTATTTTCCCTCCCTACACTTAAACTGAACATTGTCCCCAATGTTCCCCGAAAGTATCAAAATGGAAGGTAATTAAAAACGAAAGAAACTAATACTCCCCTGATTAGCTCGGTAGGATCCGTGTGAAGTAGTGGTTAAATCTTTCTTCAAGATGAGTGTTTGCGTGAAAACTCCTTCCAATCTTATGTATCTTCTTCTTGATAAATTAAACCTGCACACTTGAAGAAAACAAACGAAACCTTCGCGTAAAATCGGCGGTAACAATATATATATGACTTTACTAAACTAGGATATAATGCTTGTGGAATGGATGTTTACAGATTTTCTGGAAAATTAAGACCTGGAAAATTCCAAAAAATTTATAAGTAGCTCAGAAAACGAGAAAAATTAGTAAGCAGTTTATGCTCCTCCTGACGCCGTCAGGTTGCGACCCTGATGCCGTCAGGTTATCCTGACAAAAATTGGTCTGCGATTTTCTGGAAAAAATTCTGAAAAATTTATATCTTTAGAATCTGGAAAATTTTTGCTGCAAAACATCCATTATCACTCGATACAAGCATTTGACTCGAACAAACACACATGTATATCTTTTAAATAATCGTAATTCTCATGTTCACATTCTTTTTGAAAACGTGTGTAATCCTCCCTACACTTATCCCTTATGTAAAATACCTTTATATGTAATTAAGACGAGGTTAAAGACAAAATAAAGCATTTTTACAAATTTAAACATGAGAATAAACAATCAATAAAAAAATATACAACACATAAACAAGCAAACACCTAAGCATGGGTTGCCTCCCACAAGCGCTTTTCTTTATTTATGAGTCTTGTAGCTAGATTCGAAGTCGTGCCTCTACGTTAATTCATTACCGTCACCTTCTTCCAAAACACTATCCTCATCATTGACCATTTCATTATTGTCCAACTGATAATGTTTCACACGTTGTCCATTCATGGTAAATTCCCTTCAATCATGGTCTAGTAGTATTACAACCCCATTTTCCATTTTCCTTTTTATCGAAAAAGGTCCATACCATCTTGATTTGAGTTTTCCCGGAAATAATCTCAATCTTGAATTATACAAGAGCACCTTATCTCCTTCCACAAACTCTTTAGGATTCTTTATTCATTGATAATGGCATTTTTTCGCCCTTTCTTTATATGTGATCGACGATTCATAAGCTTCAAGTCTTAGTTCATCCAGTTCTTGAAGCTGTAGGAACCTATTTGACCCTGCCTAAGAATAATCCATATTACAGGCCTTAAGTGCCCAATATGCCTTTTGCTCGAGTTCAATAGGGAGGTGGCATGCTTTCCCATATACCAAGAGAAAAGGGGTTGTTCCGATAGGTGTTTTATAAGCAGTTCTGAATGCCCAGAGTACCTCATCCAGTTTGAATGCCCAATATTTTCTATTCTGGTGGACCGTTTTTTCAAGTATCCGCTTTAATGCTCTATTTGTGTTCTCTACTTGCCCATTCGTTTGGGGGTGATATGCTGTAGAAAATCTATGCGGAACACCATACTTCTTCATTACCTTCTCCATTTGAGCATTGCAAAAGTGGGTTCCTCTATCACTGATCAATGCCTTGGGAATCCCGAATCGTGCGAAGAGTTTTTTAAGAAAATGAATGACTACTCTTGCGTCGTTAGTCCTAAGGGCTTGGGCCTCCACCCATTTGGATACATAGTCGATAGCCACTAGAATGTATTCATTTCCTCCAGATGATGGAAAAGGTCCCATGAAATCTATACCCCAAACATCGAATATTTCGCAGACTTGGATATAGTTCTGAGGTGATTCATCCCTCTGCGAGATGTTTCCCGAACGTTGGCATGCATCGCATGTTTGAACTAATCTCTTAACGTCGCGGAAAACAGTAGGCCAGTAGAATCTGGCATCAAAAACTTTTCGTGCCGTGACATTTACACCGTGATGCCCCCAGATGGTCTCGCATGACATTCTCTCATAATTCAATCAATCTCTCTTCCAGCAACACAACATCGAATGATTTGATCGGGGCATATGCGGAATAGGAAGGGCTCATCGAAGAAATAGTATTTTAGCGCGGTGAAGAATTTCCTTTTATCTTGCCTAGTCATGTAATTTGGCAAAACCCTACTGGATAGATAGTTAGCATAATCCGCATACCATTGCTTAATTTCCTTAATGGCCATTAGCCGTTCCTCAGGAAAAGAGTCGCGAATTTCGGTATGGTCTAACTTCTCAAGGTCTGGGTTCTCTAACCGTGATAGATGATCAGCAGCAAGATTTTCAGCTCCCTTTTTATCTCGAATTTCAATGTCGAATTTTTGAAGCAATAGAATCCACCTAATAAGTCGAGGTTTTGCATCTTGTTTGGAAAACAAGTATCGTAAGGCGGAGTGATCTGTGAAGATGACAGTTTTGGAAAGGACGAGATATTTCCTGAACTTATCAAAGGCAAAAACCACAGCTAAAAGCTCTTTCTCGGTGGTTGTATAATTTTCTTGCGCTACATTCATGGTTTTGCTAGCATAGTAAATTGGTTGAAAATGCTTTTCCTTTCTTTGGCCAAGCACGACGCCTATAGCATAAACGCTAGCATCGCACAGGATTTCGAATGGTTGGGACCAATCAGGGGTGACCATTATCGGAGCCTGAGTGAGATCTTTCTTTAGGCGATTGAATGCTTCCTTGCATTCTTCAGAAAAATCAAAAGGGGCGTTTTTGACAAGAAGCTGTGTCATTGGCCGGGCAATTTTCGAGAAGTCCTTAATAAACCTTCTATAAAAGCCTGCATGACCTAGAAAGCTTTGAATGGCCTTAACGGTAGTAGGATATGGTAGTTTGGATATCGCTTCGATTTTAGCTCTATCGACCTCGATTCCATTTCCAGAGACTTTGTGCCCCAAGACGATTCCTTCTCTTACCATGAAATGGCACTTTTCCTAATTCAGGACTAAATTTGTTTCTTTACACCGTTTCAACATCTTCCTAAGGTTGGATAGACAAAAGTCGAAGGAATTCCCAAATACCGAGAAATCATCCATGAAGACTTTCATGCTGTCTTCAATTAATTCATGGAATATAGCTATCATACATCGTTGAAAGGTGGCGGGGGCGTTGCATAACCCGAAGGGCATTCTCTTGTAAGCAAAAGTCTCGTAAGAGCACGTAAACGTAGTCTTTTCTTGATCTGCAGGAGCAATGAGGATTTGGAAGTATCCTGAGAAACCATCAAGAAAACAGTAGTACTCATGCCCGGCTAACCTTTCGAGCATTTGGTCGATGAATGGCAAAGGAAAATGATCTTTCCGAGTGGCATCATTTAACTTCCTGTAGTCGATACAAACACGCCAACCAGTAACCGTTCTCTGCGGTACCAAGTCACCCTTTTCATTTTTTACAACCGTCATTCCACCTTTTTTTGGAACCACTTGGACTGGGCTGACCCAAGGGCGATCCGAAATGGGGTAGATTAGGCCGGCATCGAGGAGCTTGACGATCTCGTTTTTTACCACCTCCTTGATATTAGGGTTAACTCTCCTCTGAGGTTGAACGGATGGTTTGTAATTTTCTTCCATAAGGATTTTATGAGTACAAAAAGTAGAATCAATACCCTTAACGTCAGCAACACTCTACGCGATTACTCCTTTGTATTCTCTTAGAAATTCTTGTAACCACCCGCATTTTCAGGTTACTTTTCATTTTCGAGAATTTACTATTCACTTTTACTATTCACTTTTACTATTCATCCCGTAAAATTTTTATTTCATATTCTCGTAAGTTAAATTATTTTAGTAATATCCTGAGAGTTTGACAATCGTTAGATCATCTTCGTGAAAGTTATTAAAAAAACATCGTTGTAAAGTTTCGTTTTGAACGGAACACCATTTAAACATCAAGCGCATAACGAAAATCAACTCTGATAATTTTCCTCACATCAGATTAATTTTTTAGATCACTCATAATCAATTAGAGAATTTTTAAGATTTCATTTCTTAAAATGTTACCATATAAACCCTGAGCCGTACGAGACTAAACTTACGTTTTAAACAATTCTACTTAGATCCAGACTTAACCATTCCTGCACTGTGTTTCTAATATGTTTTTGACACTTTTACATTTTTTGGAAAAGTCAAACATATTTCCCTCCTCCTTTGACCATAAAGAAATTAACCTTGTACGTTCTGCACGTTGCTTAAAATCGCGTAACTTTTAGACTTCACGTATAACTATTAAGTTATCCCGCGTATGACGAAAACAAAATTTTGACATCTCATATCACTCTTAGACTAATTTTAGTCTACTCTAAATAAATTCATGGTCGTTTCCTGGAAATTTCGTTCTTTTATGATAAATTGCGAATTACGCGTTTTTGACCCGTGTTTCCAGCTTTAAGCAGCGTTTTTGCACCCAATGAGACTTATCACCCATTTTATATTTTTAGATGGAGTATAATGATGAGTCTCATCATTCCTGCAAGTTTCGTATTTTTACGATACCCGGTTTTACGTTTTATGGCTTAACAACTTACGGTTGGCATTTAACGGAACCAAATCTTGCTCTAAACTCAAGATAAGACCAAGGCTTATCATCTAAGCCTTGTCATCCATTTGTGACCGCCTCTAGGGGGGGGGAGTCACCATTCATGTGGCTTGATCCTAACCAAGGTTCATTTAGATCATTACATGTGTTCTAACCTAACTATGGTTAATATTTAACCCAATATATGGTTAACCAAACTTACCCTCCTATAAATAGGAAGTGAAATACATCCTAAAGACCTTCACAAACTGATTTGGGTCGTTCATACACTAAAGTATTCACATCTTCCATCATTTGATCTATAAACTCCAAGTTTATGCAAAGAAGTTCCAAAGATCAAGCTACTACATCAAATCTATAGCAAGTTTAAGTGATCTTCTTGAGTTTAAATCCACTCAAGTCACTTAGTACTTCATCACCAACTCTTCAAGATTGCAAAAGTGCCAAGATGTGGAAAGCTAGCTCAATCCAAAGTCTTAAGTGATCAATCAAAGTCCTATCCTTACTAAGTTACTCCTTTCTTAAGTGAAAGCCAAAAGTTGTAAGCAACTTATCACCACCATCATCTCATCTTTATTATTCATAATCTTAACTATTTCATGCTATATATATAGTTACTATGTTGATTCATGATGTACATATACTCAATCACATGTTTTAATTTACATATTGTCATAAAAGTAACAAACTAGTAAACTAGTCACATTCTACACATTTAAGACCATTAAAATCAGTAACATATGGACTATCTAACTTATATAATATGGTAGACAAGATAAAAAGGTAGACATAGCAACTTGAATCACCCGAAACGGACAAACGAGTCAAAAGTTATAGTCAAAAGAAGTTAGCGAAACTAAAACGCCAAAACTGCCATATTGAAACTATTTTGGGCCTGGTCGTGTAAAAAGTGGTACTTCTGGTCCGAATCATCAAAAAGTTAAAACACGAAAGTTGTCCGAAACGACGTTTTCCTTTAATGAAAGAGAAGCTCGGACCTTGAAAACGCATAAACAGGCCATTATCTTTCAAAAATAGAAACTGCCCTTTATATGGTCTCACAACTATACTTTTGTCACAACTAAAAGCAAACCAAGAGGCCTAATGGCCATAAGCCAAGACCACGGCTATGGCTAAGGTCAAAGCTAAGTCTCAAGACCATGGTAGTCAAGACCAAAGTCACGGCAAGACCATGGCTAAAGCCTCAAGGCTTGTTTACCCAAGACCGTTAACTAAGGTAATCATATTTATGAAACGACGAGAACTTGTAATAACATGATAAACTTATTTATATAACAATCTTCACTCAAAACATATATTGTATCTACTAAGTGCTAAAATAGTAGGGAGCTTCATGTGAGGGGTTTCATTTGAGTAAAACGTATCGACGAGTTGCTGGATTTACGATTTAAAGTGTCCTAGCTCCTCGAACGTTTACTGCATGACCTCTGAATTATGATGGCCCGAACGGTAGTACGATATCTATAAATTAAATACGTTTCAAATATTAAAGATCTTACTATAAACATCAAATGATAATTGACTACATCATGATCAACATAGGAATATATATAGGATGGTTTATGTTTTCCTAAAACATTATTCCAAACCTAAGTCGCAACATTCCATTTTAGGTTGCACATAGAGGTTTCCCGGCTATCCATCATGTTGGATCGATATACTTTAATCAAACTAACTTAACTAGCTTGTTAAGGTTTAATAACCTCGGATAAATCCTAAGTTATTAACAAAGAAACACTGAGCAATCTTTATCAAGTACGCGGAATTTACTTAACAAAGCTAAGAAGAATAACTTTTATTATAAACTCTAAATCTGCTTATTATGCAGATACTCTAAACAACTCTAAGATTATCGAACTTCTCTAAAACACTAAATAACTTGTGAATTCGTAAACTCTAAAACTCATAAACTCGTACCTCTAATGCCAATCTAGGAGTCCTTTTATAGGCTCAAGGATATCCTAGTCAGTTTACAATCTGTATTCTTGTACGACAAGTAATCTAAACATAGAATACAATACTTTCCATAAACGAATATAACAGTTCTTTGTTCTTGCAGTACTTTGACTTCATAGTGCAGTACTTTGACTTTGTCTTTAGTAGTACTTTGACTCTTTGACGTTTTCCAGTACTTTGCAGCTTACAGTACTTTCATATCTTCAGTACTTTCATATCTTCAGCACTTTCATATCCCAACACATCCTCCCCTAACTGGAATTCTACTTGCTTGACTTCAAGTTCCTTTTGTGAATATAACTTTAACAACTTCATCTTTAAGAACAGATTGTTTCTTAGTCTTTGGATTGTATCTTTGTAATATCTGTGCTTGTCAAAGTATCTCTTAGAATTATTCTTTTACAGCAGCATCCAGCAAGCTCCATCTTTTCAGCAACACAGCAACATATGACAATTTTGTACATTAATTCAGTTTAAGTTGCATACTATTCTCATCACTTCCAGGTGTGTTAACTCCTGTGAGAGGTGAATCATTGAAAATTAATGGATTTTAGTCTCTTTACCAAAGCCATTAACTCTGGAGTAGCCAAATGTTTTGGTGTGTAAGACCATGGTACATTGATAACCATATGATTTTTAGCAAACCACCAGCTATCAACAGATTTGATTTGTCTTTACCAAAAGCTGTATCCTTCTGGACTAGTTAGTTCTTCTATCTATAGGTGAACTAATGACCAATAATGGTTTTTCCACTGCCTTTACCACAAGCCATTTTCTTGTGGGCTAGCCAACTCTTCACATTACTGATATGGTGAGTTGATTACCATCCAACTTATTAGCAAGTTGTCAACTAAAAACGGATTTGATATATCTTTACCAGAGCCGTTTGCTCATGGATTAGCCAATCCTTTTGTAACCATGGTGGATTGATAACCTATTGATGTTACCATCTCAAAAACCATTTATTCAACCTTTATTTCAAAGTATTTATTACTTAGCAAAAGGTTTCTTCTAAAATTCATTTAACTGATTTATTTCTGCAAACAATACTTTGATGAAAGTACTGTCTGATCAGCAGTACTTTGAATAAAAGTACTGATATATCAAAAAGTATTTATTCAAATAAAATTCATACAAGTTATTGATCATCTTCAGCAATGGTAGTCCAGTTGATAAACAAGTTGATAACCATGCAAGCAGTTTCATTATCCTCTTCTACTTCCATTCCATGCTCTAGCATCCTTCTCATGAGCTCGATTGTGAGAGGATATATTCTTTCTGCAAACATGTGTATCATTGTTCCATTTTCCAACTCTAAAACATGAACTCCAGACTCTTCAAAGAATCTCCAACAAACAATTTCCCAGCTTTCTTGATTCTTCCAAACATCATCAGTGCTCTCTTCTTCAGTTTCCCATGCAGTTATGAGATCACCATGTAAAACTAAACCAATCCCTTTTAATGGATTATGTTCAAAGTAAGCTTTCACCACATGATATAAATAGAATAGGTCTACTCTATCTATAATGTGCAGTAAGTCCCATAGTCTTTTGAAAAATTTGAAGCTTTCATCTTCTTTATGAAAGATCATATAATCTCCATCCTTGGATTTCACAACTTCAAAAGCACTAATCTTTGATCTGTTTATCTTCATGTCATCATCTTCTTTTGAATAATCAAAATGTACTACTCTGAGATAATTCCTTAATTCATCACTAGTCTCAGATCTTAATTCAACTTTTTCTTTCTTTGAGAACTGAACATCTGTAACTTCAGTTTTCCTTTTTCTTTTCAAACTCTTCTTTCTTTCAGCTTCAGTCCAAGTAGCTTCTTCTCTAAAATCTTTGATGCCTGCAACATCCTTCTTATAATCCTCCCTAGCAGCATCATATAATCTTTTCATCTCAAAATAATTAAACTTCTGCAATCCTTTATACCCTTGACTTTTCAGATAAGCCAGCATAGCATTTCTGTCTTTAGCTTTATTAAGTCTTCTTGGCATAAATCTAACAGGAACAGGTGACTGTAATGGTTCAGCAGCTTCAGCATCTAATTCATCTTGTACCTTTTGAGCTGCTTCTCTATTCTGAGCTTCTTGAGCTTCCTGAGCTTCTCTATCTTTAGCATTTAACTCTTCTTGAATCTTTCTAGCTGCTTGTTCATTCAAAGCATCTTGAGCAGCTCTTAACTGTGCTAAAGTTGGTTTCTTCTTCTTAACTTCTACCAAAACACTCTTTCCTTTATCCTTAGGATCAATTGTAGGTTGAGAAGTTCTTTGTTGTTCTTCTTCTTGTACTTCTCGAATAGTAACTCCTCCTCTTGGTTGTGATAAATCTCCAAAAATTGTAGCAATGAACTCATCATCACTTGCAGAATGAAAAGGTTTGAGAATAGCTTCCTCCTCTTGAAAAAAAGTTGAGGGACCAACAACTTCTTCATGTAAAGTTGTTGAAGGACCAGCTTCCTCATCAAAGTCTAATACTCTTGGAGTTATTTCCTCTTGTCTGAAAGTACTTTGAAAACCAGTACTTTGTTGTTCAGTACCTTGATCATCAGCAGTACTTTGAACTTGAACATGCTCATCAGTATCTTGATTGATCTTTTCTTTAGACTTTTTAGAACTTTCAGGTTCATTCTCTTTAACCATATCTTCTTTCAAGTTCTGTTCTTCTAGATTCCTCCCCAAGTTGACAGAAGATGGTTTATGAACCTTTTGGTGTTTACTTGTCTTGGACTGCCTTTGTGCTTTCTTCTTTGATTTGACCCAGATACGAAATTCTTTAATCAAAGGCCAGACAAAAGTTTTTAGCCTTCTAAATTTTAACTTCAATTTCTTTATCTGCTTAGCTTGAACCTTAGTAGTCTTTTGAAACTTAACAATCTCCCTTGTCAAGGCATAATTATCCAAAGATAAACCTTCACGAGGTATAGTATGTGGATCATCACCTTGAATATGTGAATGTTCCTCTGATTGAGAAACAGGAACAGATCGTTGTGGAGATGGAGAAGGTGAGCTTACAACTTCTTGAACCTCAGGGCTTGGGGAAACAGTACCCTGGGAAGATGCAGTACCTTCTTGAGAAGCAGTACTTTCCCAAAGCAGTACTTTCCAAGCAGTACTTTCAGGAAAAACAATACTTTTGCCAAATTCCTCCGTAGAAACTAAGTATACACAAATATCCTCCCCTTAAGCAATACACAAGACTATACTAACACCTTATAGTCCTCCCCTCAAATGTAGCTTAGTAGTTAATCATGCCAATACTCACCACCAAGTGATTGAATCTTGAAACATCAAAGCCTTTGGTGAGTAAGTCATCTACATTGTCATCTGTGTGAACCTTAACAACATTAATGAGCCTGTGCTCATAACAATCTCTGATAAAGTGATGCCTAATCTGAATGTGCTTGGTCTTGGAATGATAAACTGGATTCTTCACAATACAAATGGTACTCTCATTATCAATATTGATAGGAGTATTTTTGAAATTGAACCCATAGTCCAAGAGTTGATTCTGCATCCACAAAACTTGACCACAACAGCTTGCAGCAGCTACATATTCAGCTTCAGTAGATGATGTTGCTGCAATTGTCTGCTTCTTGCATTGCCAGGAGACTAACCTTCTTCCAAGATATTGGCATCCACCAGTTGTTGATCTTCTATCATAATTATCACCTGCATAATCACTATCTGAAAAAGCTTCTAAGTGAAAAGGTGACTCTTTTGGATACCACAACCCTAACTTTGGTTGTTGTTTTAAATAACAGAAGATTCTCTTTACTGCATTCATGTGAGAGATCTTTGGTGAGACTTGATATCTTGCACATAAACAAACTGCAAACATGATATCAGGCCTTGATGCAGTAAGATACATAAGAGAGCCAATCATTGATCTGTATAACTTGACTTCAACAGGCTGTCCATCTTCATCTTTGCCCAATGAATTGATAGATTTAATAGGAGTAGTAACAACCTTCATATCATCAAAATTAAACTTCTTAAGTATGTCAGTAACATACTTGTCTTGACTGATAAAAATTCCTTCTTTTGACTGCTTAACCTGAAGTCCCAAAAAGAAAGTTAACTCTCCCATTGAACTCATTTGAAATTCCTTCTGCATCAGCTGCTCAAACTCCTTAACCATGGACTGTTTGGTAGCCCCAAAGATGATATCATCAACAGGTTTAAAATCAGAGGAAAGGATGAGACATTCTGTGTCAGTGAATAACACAGGATGCTTTTTATCACAAATTTGAGAGACTGAGAGCAAGTTGAATTTAAGCTCCTTCACATATCTAACATTCTCAAAGTCAATAAGCCCTGCTTTGATAGTTCCTTTGCCAGTAATCTTTCCTCCATTGGGATCATTCCCAAATGCAACTCTTCCTCCACTAATATTTCTAAAATCAGACAGAATCTCTTTGTCTCCTGTCATACTTCCAGAGAAACCACTATCCACAATTAAATGATCTTTAAGATCCTCTTCTGGGTTGCCCTGCACACAAAGAAAAGAGTTAGTGATTTTTAGGAACCCAAGCCATTACTTACTTGTGTTCCCCTTTTGGAGTTACAAACTCAAATTCTTTGAGTATGTAATTCCCACTATCTTTCAAATGATGATCCAAAATTATCTTTTGATCTTTAGCATATGGATTTTCAAAACTTTCTGATTTTTCAACATAAATCTCTTTTACAAGATTATTAGCTTTTTCTTGTGTCACAAAAACATCAGATTCACTTTTTGTTGAAAGTACTGTGTGTCCCTTAGCAGTACCTTCCCTCTTAACCCATTATGGTTTAACACGTGGTTTCTGTGATCTAGATCCCCTATGTGAATTGTAATACCTTCTAGGTTGATAGTAAGATCTCCTAGGATTCCTATTCCAAGTAGTGTGATCAGTACCTTGTTTCTGAGCAGTACTTTGGAAAGTACTGTGAGATACTGAAGGTTTTGAAAAAGGTCTTCTCTGATGTGGGTATCTATGATCTGGTGTGAAGTTTCTGTGATTAACCCTATTTGAATTATTCCAAACTGGTTTGTGCTCTCTAGGTTTCTGGTTAACAGTCCTATTCTTTGAAAATTTCCTAAGGTATTCTGAATGATGTTCACAATCCTTGATTAAATGATTAGGACTAAAACACACAAAACACAGTTTTTCACCCATACTCCCAATATGACTTCTTCTATGTCCTCAAAATCACCTACATCCTGATCACTAGGTTGTTTTTCTTCTATGTTATCAAAGTTCATACCAAAACCTAATCCAGTTCTAATGTATGCTCTTCTTTGTTTTTCAACATAAGTAACATGGGACATACCAGATTCATTCCAGGCAGCAAACTTTTCTAACATATCATCTCTCTCCTTAGTTAATTTCTCAATTTCAGCAATTTTACAGTTTAGTTTCCATTCACTAAGTTTTAACTGGTAATCCTGTTGTTCATACTTTTCAGCCTAAGCCATTTCATTATTTTCATGTGTTATAATTTTAGCTTCCATAGACTCTAAAGTAATTTGATAACCAGCCACTTCAGATCTAGCTTTAACACAATTATCTCTTTCAATCACATAACTGTTAAGTAATTTATGATAAAAATCATAACAGTTGGAGCATACCTCAGAGATAGGAGACTGAGTTGGTGAAGTAGCCACCATTGCAAGAAGAACAGGATCATCTTCACTTTCTTTGCTCCAATCAAATCCTCCAAAGCCATCATCAGATTCCAAAGCAGCATGTTCAGGTTCTTCATCAAAAGCAGTGCTCCAGTCCAATGCTTCCAATGTGTCTTCAACTGCATCTTCCACTGCTACCATACAGTAATTCACTGGTTCATCATCAAACTCTTCACTCCTGTCAACTTCTGATAACTTCTGTTGAGCAACCAAAGCCTTTATTTCAGTAATTGGAATTTCTTTGAGCTCAAGTTTTGGCTTCTCAGATGTTCTGTTTGCTTGATACTTAGCAAACCTGCACTCCCTTGCAAAGTGACCAGTCTTTTGACAATTGAAGCATTCAATTTGGGATTTGTCAAAAGTTATTCCTTGTTTTGGTTTGAAATCAATAATTTTGCCTGTCTTCTTCATGTACTTTATGATCCTTGCAGTGATCATAGCAACTTGCCACCTGATATCAATTTCTTCAAGTGCATTTTCTTCAATCTGTGCTAGATCCTCTTCATAAGTGACAGGTAAACTGGCTTGTTGTGTAAAGAAAGAGCACACAACTTCATCTGAGTGCAAAGTGGTAGGTGGTGGGGCCTGCTGAGCATATGAAGGGGGTTGTAAACAGCAGTACTTTGAGAAACAGTACTTTGAGGAGAAGCAGTACTTTTGACAGAAGTACTGCCCTTCTTTTCAGATGATAGAAAAGCTATACTGTGAGACTTAGAATTTGTTTGACCACTCATCTCATGCTCATACACCTTCAGTTGATGATAGAGATCATCAAAGTCCATGACATCCAAACCTTGTTGTCCTCTAATCATTGTAGCAATCACATGCCATGTAGATGGCAAACTCCTTAGAAACTTCAAATTAGCATCCTCAACTGACACTTCTGCCTTGTATAACTCCAACATGTTGAGGAGATTTTGAAACCTATCATATGCAGCATCAAGACTCTCTCTTTCACCTACTGTGAAAGTTTCAAACTGTTGCTTCAGCAAATTTCTGTGCATCTTCTTAGAGGCTTCATTCCCTCCAAATCTGGTCTTGAGAGCAGCCCATAGCTGCTTAGCATCTTTAGCATCATGAAATTTGAGAAGATGACCATCTGGAATGGCAGATAAGAGAATGTTTAGTGCCTTTTCTTGATTCCTTAGGGTTGCTGCTGGTAAGACTGCCTTTGGTGCAATTGGTTGTCCAGGAACATTAATGGGATCTTGAACTACTTCATTCCCATTCACAATTACATTCCATAGAGCATGGTCTGTAATGGCAATATACTGCCTCATCTTCATGCACCAGAGATCATATTCTCCCTTCTTGATTATTGGAATTCTGAGTGAGGTGATTGAGGGTGGTGGAACAGCTTCAGTCGACATCTTGAATATTGTTAAAGCAGGGTTTCTTCCTAGTCAGAGTTTCCACACAAGCTCTGATACCACTTGTTGGATCGATATACTTTAATCAAACTAACTTAACTAGCTTGTTAAGGTTTAATAACCTCGGATAAATCCTAAGTTATTAACAAAGAAACACTGAGCAATCTTTATCAAGTACGCGGAATTTACTTAACAAAGCTAAGAAGAATAACTTTTATTATAAACTCTAAATCTGCTTATTATGCAGATACTCTAAACAACTCTAAGATTATCGAACTTCTCTAAAACACTAAATAACTTGTGAATTCGTAAACTCTAAAACTCATAAACTCGTACCTCTAATGCCAATCTAGGAGTCCTTTTATAGGCTCAAGGATATCCTAGTCGGTTTACAATCTGTATTCTTGTACGACAAGTAATCTAAACATAGAATACAATACTTTCCATAAACGAATATAACAGTTCTTTGTTCTTGCAGTACTTTGACTTTGTCTTTAGCAGTACTTTGACTCTTTGACGTTTTCCAGTACTTTGCAGCTTACAGTACTTTCATATCTTCAGTACTTTCATATCTTCAGCACTTTCATACCCCAACACATCATATCCGTTAAAGTACTTAACATCATTAACTCTCGGTGAGTTCATAGCCCCACTTTCTATTACTTAATTGTTTTATAAACCCTTGGGGGAGATACATGCTTTATTTTAAACCGAACACATTGCTTTCAAACTGTATGCTTATCTGATTGTTTTATTAGCAGTAAGTTACCGCATTTGCCAAACATAAGTCCCTAAATCATGAATCATTAATCACTATGTGAGAGTGGGCGCGAATATTGTGAATAGATCTATTGGGATTGACGAATCCCGTTTGTGTTGGCCCCGTTAAAGGCAAAAAAACGCACTATATTTGAGTAACATTAGGTAAAAATAGCAAATTTACCTATTAGGGCACGTACCAACAATTTCTCCAATTAAATTTGGAACACGTTAATGCCTTGATTGCATGATGCTTAGACTAATAATAACTGTTTTGTTTTCAAACCATTGGTGTGAGTCTAATTAACTCACACTACCAACATAATGTGTTCAACCATTTAACAAACACTATGAATTTCACTCAACCTTTGTGTTGACAGTTTTAAGCATGTATTTCAGGTCCATAATGTCGAAAGCTGGCACAGAAGGACAAGGACAAGATCTAGAAGGCTATATATAAATAATTTATCATTCACAAAACATCAAAAACTTTATATTGATGTGTTTTGTAATCAATGGAACCAACTGGGACCTATTTTGTAAACTCTGATATATTTGAATGATAAAGCCTTTTAAAACGACTCCTTTAGAGATCGTTTTCTATTATTATGACTGTTGTGCCATCAAGTAATACCCAGTTTGAATTCCGCTGCATATCACGAAATTGGGGGTGTTACACTTCTAAGAGATTCCCTTTCTGTTCAGTGGTCAGCGAAGAGCTTATGATGACAGGGAGTTGGTCCTCTTCTTGAAGGAAGGCGTATTCTAAATGGCCCAGGAGATATTTTAGTTCTAAGGTAGGAGGTTCCTTGATTGATGGTTTTAGCTTGTTTTCTGGCTTTTGAAGTTCAAGAGGTTCAATTTCTTCCCTACGCGGGTAAAAGGAAACAGCTCCAACCATCTCAATCTCTTAATCATTGTATATCATGTTGTTATCATCATTCATGAGTTCGTTTAATAGATACTCATCAATACAACCATCTATGTCATCACCAAATTCATCAACTTTGTTGGGATATGAAAGTGCTGAAGATACGAAAGTACTGAAGATATGAAAGTACTGTAAGCTGCAAAGTACTAGAAAAAGTCAAAGAGTCAAAGTACTGCTAAAGACAAAGTCAAAGTACTGCACTATGAAGTCAAAGTACTGAAAGAACAAAAGAACTGTTATATTCGTTTATGGAAAGTATTGTAACTCTAGAATATTCTATGTTTAGATTACTTGTCGTACAAGGATATAAATTGTAAACCGACTAGGATATCCTTGAGCCTATAAAAGGACTCCTAGATTGGCATTAGAGGTATGAGTCTATGAGTTTTAGAGTTTACGAATTCACAAGTTATTTAGTGTTTTAGAGAGAAGTTCGATAATCTTAGAGTTGTTTAGAGTATCTGCATAATAAGCAGATTTAGAGTTAATAATAAAAGTTATTCTTCTTAGCTTTGTTAAGTAAATTCCGCGTACTTGATAAAGATTGCTCAGTGTTTCTTTGTTAATAACTTAGGATTTATCCGAGGTTGTTAAACCTTAACAAGCTAGTTAAGTTAGTTTGATTAAAGTATATCGATCCAACAAGTGGTATCAGAGCTTGTGTGGAAACTTTGACTAGGAAGAAACCCTACTTCAACAATATTCAAGATGTCGACTGAAGCTGTTCCACCACCCTCAATCACCTCACTCAGAATTCCAATAATCAAGAAGGGAGAATATGATCTCTGGTGCATGAAGATGAGGCAGTATATTGCCATTACAGACCATGCTCTATGGAAAGTAATAGTGAATGGGAATGAAGTAGTTCCAGAACCCATTGATATTCCTGGACAACCCAAAGCACCGAAGGCAGTCTTACCAGCAGCAACCCTAAGGAATCAAGAAAAGGCACTAAACATTCTCTTATCTGCCATTCCAGAAGGTCATCTTCTCAAATTTCATGATGCTAAAGATGCTAAGCAGCTTTGGGCTGTTCTCAAGACCAGATTTGGAGGGAATGAAGCCTCTAAGAAGATGCACAGAAATTTGCTGAAGCAACAGTTTGAAACTTTCACAGTAGGCGAAAGAGAAAGTCTTGATGCTGCATATGACAGGTTTCAAAATCTCCTCAACATGTTGGAGTTATACAAGGCAGAAGTATCAGTTGAGGATGCTAATTTGAAGTTTCTAAGGAGTTTGCCATCTACATGGCATGTGATTGCTACACTGATCAGAGGACAACAAGGTTTGGATGTCATGGACTTTGATGATCTCTATCATCAACTGAAGGTGTATGAGCATGAGATGAGTGGTCAAACAAATTCCAAGTCTCACAGTATAGCTTTTCTATCATCTGAAAAGAAGGGCAGTACTTCCGTCAAAAGTACTGCTACTCCTCAAAGTACTGTTTCTCAAAGTACTGCTGTTTACACCCCCTTCATATGTTCAGCAGGCCCCACCACATACCACTATGCACTCAGATGAAGTTGTGTGCTCCTTCTTTGCACAACAAGCCAGTTTACCTGTCACTTATGAAGAAGATCTAGCACAGATTGAAGAAGATGCACTTGAAGAAATTGATATCAGGTGGCAAGTTGCTATGATCACTGCAAGGATCAAAAAGTACATGAAGAAGACAGGCAAAAGCATTGATTTCAAACCGAAACAAGGAATAACTTTTGACAAATCCAAAATTGAATGCTTCAATTGTCAAAAGACTGGTCACTTTGCAAGGGAATGCAGATTTGCTAAGTATCAAGCAAACAAAACATCTGAGAAGCCAAAACTTGAGCTCAAAGAAATACCAATTACTGAAACAAAGGCTTTGGTTGCTCAAGAGAAGTTATCAGAAGTTGACTGGAGTGAAGAATTTGATGATGAACCAGTGACTTAATGTATGGTAGCAGTGGCAGATGTAGTTGAAGAAACAGTGGAAGCATTGGACTGGAGCACTGCTTTTGATGAAGAATCTGAACATGCTGCTTTGGAATCTGATGATGGCTTTGGAGGATTTGATTGGAGCAAAGAAAGTGAAGATGATCCTGTTCTTCTTGCAATGGTGGCTACTTCACCAACTCAGTCTCCTATCTCTGAGGTATGCTCAAACTGTTATGATTTTTATCAAAAATTACTTAACAGTTATGTGATTGAAAGAGATAATTGTGTTAGGGCTAGGTCTGAGGTAGCTGGTTATCAAATAACCTTAGAATCTATGGAAGCCAAAATTTTAGCACATGAAACTAATGAAGTAGCTTGGGCTGAGAAATATGAACAACAGGATTACCAATTAAAACTAAGTGAATGGAAATTAAACTGTAAAATTGCTGAAATTGAGAAATTGACTAAGGAAAGAGATGAATTGTTAGCTAAGTTTGCTGCTTGGGGAGAGTCTGGTCTGTCACATGTTACTTATGTTGAAAAAAAAAGAAGAGCATACATTAGAACTAGCTTAGGGTTTGGTATGAACTTTGATAACATAGAAGAAAACCAACCTAGTGATCAGGATGTAGGTGATTTTGAGGACATAACCACTAGTGATGATGAACTCATTAACTATGTAGATACATCTAGTAATAAGGGCTCAATAAGTGAACCACCTCCTGAGTATAAGAAAGATAATGGTTATCATGCTGTTCCTCATCCTACTGGCATTCATCAACCCTCTAGGCCTGATGTTTCTCGTTTTGGAGTAGATAGTCTAGAGTTTAGGAAGAAGCTTGTAGCTCAATCTAGGTCTGAAAAACCCAAAGAAGCTGTTGAAAATAATGTTCAAAATCAAGCAGTACCTTCAAATCAAAGTACTGCTCCACAAGCAGTACCTTCAGCAAAACCTTTTCAAAATAGTACTGCTAAACCTTTTTGGGATAACTTTGGTCAAAACAGGTTTCATCATTCACCAAGAAGGCAAAATAATTTTGGGCATAGACATAGAAGAAATCACTTTGGAAGTATGGGTCAAAAACTGTGTTTTGTGTGTTTTAGTCCTACTCATTTAATCAAGGATTGTGAACATCACTCAGAATATCTTAGCAAATTTCCAAAGAACAGATCTGCCAACCACACACCTAGAGAGCACAAACCAGTTTAGAATAATTCAAATAGGGTTAATCACAGAAACTTCACACCAGATCATAGATACCCACATCAGAGAAGACCTTTTTCAAAACCTTCAGTATCTCACAGTACTTTCCAAAGTACTGCTCAGCCAAAACAAGGTACTGATCACACTATTTGGAATAGGAATCCTAGGAGATCTCACTATCAACCTAGAAGGTATTACAATTCACATAGGGGATCTAAATCACAGGAACCACGTGTTAAACCAGAATGGGTTAAGAGGGAAGGTACTGCTGAGGGACACACAGCACTTTCAACAAAAAGTGAATCTGATGTTTTTGTGATACAAGAAAAAGCTAATAATCTTGTAAAAGAGATTTATGTTGAAAAATCAAAAAGTTTTGAAAATCCACATGCTAAAGATCAAAAGATAATTCTGGATCATCATTTGAAAGATAGTGGGAATTACATACTCAAAGAATTTGAGTTTGTAACTCCACAAGGGGAACACAAGTCAGTAATGGCTTGGGTTCCTAAAAATCACTAACTCTTTTCTTTGTGTGCAGGGCAACCCAGAAGAGGAGCTTAAAGATCATCTAATTGTGGATAGTGGTTGCTCTGGAAGCATGACAGGAGACAAAGAGATCCTGTCTGATTTTAGAAATATTAGTGGAGGAAGAGTTGCATTTGGGAATGATCCCAATGGAGGAAGAATTACAGGGAAAGGAACTATCAAAGCAGGGCGAATAGACTTTGAGAATGTTAGATATGTGAAGGAGCTTAAGTTCAACTTGTTATCAGTCTCTCAAATTTGTGATAAAAAGCATCCTGTGTTATTCACTGACACAGAATGTCTCATCCTTTCCTCTGACTTTAAGCCTATTGATAATGAATTAGTAGTCCTTAGAGTACCAAGGACAAATGATGTGTATAGTTTAGACATGAAGAGTCTACATTCTTATGGAAGAGCTACATGTTTGGTGGCTAAAGCAACATCTGAAGAGGCACATCAATGGCATAGAAGATTGGGCCATGTTAATTTCAAGAATATCAACAAACTGGTCAAAGGCAATCTAGTTAGAGGCTTACCTTCAAAGACTTACAAGAATGATCAATCATGCTTGGCATGCAAGAAGGGTAAACAACACAAAGCTTCCTGTAAGAAGCTTGAGGAGAGAACTATTAGAGAACCATTGGAGCTGTTACATATGGATTTGTTTGGACCTGTCTCTGTGGCAAGTTTAAACAAGAAAAAATACTGTTTGGTTGTTACTGATGACTGCAGTAGATTCAGTTGGGTTTTCTTTTTGGGTTTTAAAGATGATACTTTTGATGCTATTCAGACACTCATAATAGCTCTTGAAAACCAATTGAGACTCAAGGTTAGAGGTATTAGATGTGATAATGGGACTGAATTCAAGAACAAGCTTATGGATGAATTTTGTGCCAACAAAGGCATAAAAAGGGAGTTTAGTATTGCAAGAACACCACAACAAAATTGTTAGGTCACAAGTTTTACAAACACAAGTTATAGAGAAGGAGATAAGGCGATTGAACAAGATCTAACACACACACAAACAATAATAAGAGGCGGTTATGCGTAGGTGAATGTGAAAGAGAATAACTTGAACAACCAACCCTCAAGTGAGGGTTATTACATGGTTTATATAGGCAAGGAGCTAGGGCAACACTCCCTCTCCTTCCCTATTCCTTATTGGGCTTGGGCCTAAGCTTATGGGCCTTCTACATAAGCTTGACCTTAAACAAACATAAAGGCCATAATAAAGCTACCTATTACATATGAAATATAAATACTTGAAATACTGTTTAGGAGTGATTCCAACAATCTCCCCCTCAAGTATATATGAATGTAAACGGTGAAGGCGTTGATGTAATAGTAGCAGTGACGTCTTCTGACATTCTTCTTTCTTGTGAGAGGAATTGTCTTGATTCGAACAATCTCCCCAGTGTAGAGAGATAGTTATCTTTGAACAGTTGTGCTTCGACGTCATCTTTAACTTTGTTCTTTGATCATTGTTCTTTGTGGTGAAAGTGATAGTATGTTATTGTCTGCATCAGGTCTGCTTCGCTGCTCCAGTGTCTCCACGTCATTCTTCAACATGCTCACACGCTCTTTGACGTTGGAAATCAATACTGATGAAGTTCTTTAAGTCTTTGACTTTGTAGATTCTTTGATTTGATGAAGAATCATTCTGACTGTTGTGTTGCATTGGAATAGAACTTCAATTAGTGATGATGTTGGCGTGAGCATGAGAAGAATCAGCACGATCATCCCGCTCCGGAGCTTCCATAAGAAGAAAACATTTCAAACGATTAGGAATAAGCGGTTTCCGGCACTTACAAGTTTGAACTTCGAGAGTGTCAACAGCATAGTGTGAAGACACAACTCTAATTCTTACAAAGGCCGTTCCTGAATTGGAGTCCCACAAGTGAGATAACGCGATGTACCGAAGTACATCTACAATTCAGATGAGTCGCTGAGGTACACCGAAGCATCACCTCACGACTGTAGACCGTTTGAGACACACTCCGCGTAATCCATGGGGAGTTACCGAAGTGACCTGCTGTCAGGGCTGTTTGATGTTGACCCTGGCAGGAGTTTCCATTCAATCACTGAGGATCACAGATGTGAACCTCTCATAAATGTTCTCGACAGATTGCTAAGATCTGTGAAGGACTCGATATGAACCACTGATGATCTTATTTGTTGATCATCAAGTGATTAAATGTCAAGTGTTCCTAAGAGATCTTTTGATGAATCTCGTGGCTCTAGACTCAATAGTGCGTTTTGGTTTTCCTGAGCGGATACTAGGGAGAGGGTCTCCTTCTTCAATACCAGCGATCTCTAAGAGAAAGCCAATAGTTTACGTAGGGTTCCCTGTGAGAATGAAACAAGCTTCTGTTGAGAAAAACTTGAGTGGCTAAGAAGGTTTAGTGCATGCGTCACTGGGTCCATGACGACTTTTAATCTTCAATACCGGTGTCACTAAGTGACAACCAGTAGCATATGAATTGAACCCGGTGTCTGCCCTAAGTTGAATAATCTGGAGGGCTGTTTCTTTTCACCCTTTACTTTACATTTCTTTTTGATTCTTCAACTCCTTCTTTCTCCGATTCTCATTTTCTCCTTTTTACAACCATTCCTAAGGACTTCTAACACTAACTAATGGTAGTGTCCTTGGGTAGATCCCTCCGGCTCTGGCGGATCATAGGACGGTTATTCCTAACCTTAGTCACCTTATAACTCCATGACTAACCTATGTTTGCCATTAAAACCACTGTATGTGAAAATATCTCTCAAAGGGTTTGTTAATGAAAAACATGTTTGAACCACAGTGAGAGATGATGTTTTGCATAAATACTCCCCCTCCACATGTGCTTAATAGTTTTAATGGTTAAATGCACAGTGAGGAAAGAGCGCGCACTTTTTGAATTGATCCACTAAAGATAGACAATCTCCCGCGAGACACGGTTACGTTGAATAGTTAAAGAGATACATTGTCAGCTTTTAGGTAACAACTAGCTCTAATAACTACCTTGAAGGTGTAGACAAACCTTGGAAGGTTGTCAAACCCGTCAGAGTTCATGTCTATCAAAAGTTTCTCGAATGGTACTTTCTACTCAGACAAGTCCTTTGCGAGACACGTTTACATCACTAGCGAACTAGCTTGAAATTATTACCCGTCCAGGACAAGTCTTTTTGAGTTACTAACAGTTTAGTACCGTCAATTCTTTGTTTAAGTCTGAAGTTCACAGATTCATTTGCATTTTTTCACAACATATTTCTTATCACACAAATTTTCTCCCCCTAAAAAATGGCATATAAAATGTTATTTTTGAACGGTTGAGAATAAATATGACCATTTCGAGTGTTGCGGGAAGCTGACCACTATGAACAATTTGTGAACAAAGGTTTTAAATCAAATACTCCCCCTCAACTAGTGATATAAACGGTTGAGGTTTTGAAAAATCATATGGGTAAGTACTTGTCTTTTTTGAGCAAAACCTTGAAAAGTGAAAGGTTTGATAGGTTTTACTCAAAAATAAGAAGCTTTCGCTCCTTTTATAAGGATTGTGGCACTGAGGCGTACCACAGGGTCCTTTCTTGAGAATTACGGGTTGTACACTGTTATGTGTGCACAAGCCATTTACATATTATATCATGCATCCAAATATATATAGTGAATAGAAACAATTCAAGGAGTACCGGGAAGTCCAGTGATGTTTCCAGGAGTGCGAACCGGGCGTTGAAAGCCGGTAATGTTCATCCTGGGTCGTCCACCAACATAGCTCTCCAATCGTCGGAACTGATCTCTTCTAAACAACCTTTCATCAATCATTCTGATGATCCTTCTCACATCCCTTCTGTCCTTAGAGTTCCATCGATTTGGGTTCCCAATCTTTTCATGTATATCCTTCAACCGATAAGCCAATCCATCCCTTACCAGCTTCAACGTGTGATCCCCAAATTTGTGAAGATCGTCACACGCCATTAAGCAGTTTCGTTGAAGTTCACTGCGGTAAACGACGCCGAAAGGTTTGCTGATGAGCGTAAGTTGTGTAAGCTGGTTGATGTCAGGAAGATCAAGCTGTGGTGGAGTGAAGTTTACACGTTTCTGATAAGATTCAACGGCAAGCTGAAGATCTTCAACACGTTCTTTGATGACTATGCGTCTGATGAAGATGAGCAGTGACTTGATGAATTCACGTTGTACTTCAGTTGGAAATTGTCTCATGCGACCTTGAACTTTGGCAAGGTACATGTCTTCAATATCGTTGATGTTCAAATTCTCAAAGTCAGCTTCAGAGAATGCATAGTCTCTTTCATCTTGTCTTTTGACCACAATCTTCTTGAGAAAGGTGTAGTCCCATTTTGATGAAAGACCAACATGTTGGATGGCAACGATACTTTTAGTACTAAACACTTCATGTTGTGACTTCTGTACCTGGCAGCTTCGGTAGTAGATTCGTCGGCGTTCTGGCCAATGATGAATCCCATACAATGCATCTCGGTCGTATGCTTGCACATTGTCGGAGAACAAGTGATTGGCACGTTCCTCGATGGCTTTGCAGTTCGAGTAGATAGCTGCTGGGAATGGAAGAGTCAATGATGTAGCGTATTTCCTTGAACCATCGCCACCATGGAGAAGAAATTCCAGGTCTTTGTTGAAGAAATATCTGAAGGGAATCCTTGGTTCATCTGGTTGGCCGATTGTTGGTAGAGGTTTGGTCCAGTCAGTGTAATATGGAGGGTTGTCCCGTTTAGTGAAGTCGATGTTTGCTTCTGGGTTGAGCCAATCCATGTTGTTAGACATGGCTCGAGCAATGTTTTCAAGGTGATATTCAACTTCGATTGCACTTTCCGAGCTGTTTTGCAAGAGAAGGAATGCTTCATTCTTGATGCGCTTCAACTCGGATTTCGTCATCTTCTTCACACGGAATCTTTCTTGCAAAATATTTGCATGCTCCAAGGTACTACCGTCTACCAATTCTTGACCTTCTTCAGGGTAGGGAGTGTTGTTAACAAGAGTAGCAAACCAATCAAATTCTGCAGTTTTATCGTCATCAAGCCATGATACGACGTCAGTCAGAGTCGTCTTCTTCTTCTGTTTAGAAGGCCTTGATGATGATTTTGGTTTCTGCACTTGTTTAGGTGAGGTGGGTTGTTGTCGGGGCTCAAGGACCTCTTCATCGTCACCACCCGTATACTCAAAGTGATCACCGGTTTTCTGAGTCAAGGGTGGTAACTCGGAATCGTCCCGAGGTTTATCAGTAGAAGACCGAGGTGGAGGAGACCTTTGTTGAGAAGAAGTCCGTTGTAGAGGAGGTGGCATCGAGGAAGATTCACCAGACTGCTTCTGACGTTTTAGTGCAGATTCTTTATCCTTATCATCGTCATCTCTTGGTCGTTTGGGTTGATCGGCTGACTCCTTGCATGATGATCTGAGTTGAAAATCAAGTAGATTTTCGAAAAATTTAGCTTCATCCGAAGTAAACGTTCCAGATCGCTTTGACATTTGCATCACTAGTTTAGCGATTAACTCAGATTCAGAGAGATCAGCTTCTTTGGCCATTGTATGTTTAACCAATGCGACGATGTTAGGGGTGAGTTGTCTGGAAAATACTTCTCTAGTCACACCGGGGACATTGTCGAGGAGAAACTTGTGGGTATGATCTCTAGCTGTCTTCTCCAGTTCCTTTTGGACTTTAGGAACGATATCTTGAAGGTACTTGTTAGTGTAACCTTCTATCATTTCGTTCAGTTCCTCTTTACGATGATTCTTCATGAACTTCTGAACAAACTCCCTTTCTTTCTGCATCTTGTCTTTCTCGTCATTTAAGTACTGAATCTGGTCAGCAAACCAATTCAGTTTTCTGTAAAGTATGTCCTTCTTTCTGACTTGTTGGACAGCTTTCATAATCTTTTGATGAGTCTGAGAGATCCAAGATTTAGGTGGTTTCTTCACTGATTTGGATGATGATCTGGTTGACTTCGTTGATGGTGGTGGTGATGAATGAGATGAAGAGTCTGATGATGAGGAGACATGAGGAGACTTCATGTCCTTAGGAGTTTCTGAGGTTTTCTCCTTTGAGTGTGTTGGACTGTCTAGAAGAAACTTTGTATAATCATCCTCGTCATCTCTAGACTTTTCTTTCTCAGTTTCCAGTTTCTCAAAATCATACACAATAGTATCCTCTACAGGCTTTTGTTGTTGCACAAGAGTGGTGGCACCAGATCCCTTATCGGGTCGATTAACTGCATCAGGATCTGGAGAGGAGTGGGCAGCACCGCTTGATCCTCCGGGGCCACTCATTTGATCTTTAGCAAATTCTTCGGCCTTTTGAAGGTGTCTGACGTTGTGAAACTTCTTCCTGTATGATTTATCCAATTGCTCTTCTTCTTCTTCTTCAGAGCTCTCATCATAGGGTACAATTGCTGGAGTCTTCCCTTTTTCTTGGACAGCTGGAGGACTTGGAGGTTTTGCTACTGAGGCAGGTGTTTCGGTTGCAGTTGCAGAGTAATGAAACTCTTCATCTGTATCAGTATCTTCAGAGCTCTCGTCCTTAAGTTGTCTCTGTGGTTCAAGTGTGGGAATAGGTTCGGCTTCCTTTACGGGAACAATCCTTTTAGAAGGAGGATTCCTTTTAGGAAACTTCCTTTGACTCACAGTACTTGTTGTGCTTCCTGCACTTCCTCTTCTGGTTCTTCTTACAGGTGTTCCAGAAGATTTTTCGTCGAGATGACCAACTTTGCCTTGTCTAACTGCTTCCAGATACCTTTGGTACGTTTCGAGCTTTCTGACATCTTCAGTTAGAAGGAAATCTGGCAACACAGCACCTTGTTTCTTTGTAGACGATTCCTTGATTCTGACAGATAGAATAGGTTTCGTCAACATATCGTGATTGTCAGGGTCATTGAGCCTCTTGGGAATATCAGGGTGAAGTCCAAGTGCTCTCTGGATCAACAGTTTAGTATATCTGATGTAGGGAATCTTTGAGCCAAGCTTGTTGAGAAATGACATCATGTCATCCCAAATCAGAGCTTCGATAGCGATGTGTTTCATGTTGACCAATGCCCAAAATATTTGCAGTTCCATGAGCTTAGGATGCTCATAGCCACTGTCACGACCAGAAACAGACTTGGTGATGATCATGTAGAGAGTTCTCCAGGGTTGAGGAATACTCTTTAGCTCTACGTGAGAATGCTTGGTGATTACTCCTGTAGCCTCGTCATAACCGATATCAATTAAGAATTGGAGAGTTAGCTCTTCAGCAGGTGTGGCATATAGTTTGGTTGGATTGACTTCAGGAATTAGGAGAGCAGCCCTTAAATCTGCAGGTGTAATGGTGACTTGTTTGTGGTTAAGAGTCACTGTTACAGCAGTCCGTCCTTTGACCCTTTCCATAGTGTTCCAGAACTGTTGGATGTAGATCTCAGGAACAGATGCAGAGTGAGTGAGCATATTATGATACGGATGAGTCCTCAGAATATCAATAGCAATTAGACACGAAGATTCTGAGCAAGTGAGGGTGTCAAAGTCAACACGGAGATTATTCTTTCCAATCTTCATTGGATAGCCATGAGGATAGATATCAGCAATGGAGAGAACTTCAGATGCATCCACATTCGTTTGTTCAGCCATGTCGTGATCTAAAATAACATTAGCCAAAAGAACCAACATATCAAAAGACATAATGTTAGTCAACAGAAGGTCTTATTGTCTAGTTATTGAATGTACAGTGATAATGATTGTTACGAGTCCTAAGTCACTTGTGTGTTCAATAGTTCAATGATGTCGTGAAATATTTCGTGAGTTAGTTAACTTTAAGTTTTAAAGTTTATTTTATCACATATTGTTCACAACATATCAAACGATTTAAGTTTATTAGTGACATTTTTGGATTCGTGATGATATGATTAGTTTATTTACAAGTTTGTACACGTAACAATTCATAAAGAAGGTATGATCTCGGCTTATGCGTAGGATTGGTAAAGTTATGCGTAGACAGGAATGATATATGCGTAGGCGTAGACTTACGCGTAGGATCCCAACTTACGCGTAAGAAGTATTACGCGTAGGAAAAGGAGACCTTATGCGTAGAGCTTATGCGTAGGCATATATTAACCTTACGCGTAAGGTTACTTGATCTGCGCAAAACCGTCAAGTCTAATCACACAAACTGGTCACTTGTGAATGACCAGCCGTAACAGACTTAAAATAGTTCAGACACAAATGCAATGAAGATCTGAGGAGTACAGTGTTTCCCCGGGTCGTTAAGTCCCAACGAGCTGTGCGAGAATAGTCAAACGTAAAGTGATCGAGAGATTTGAACGGAAAAGGAGATTTGTGATAATTATAACTACAGGAAAATGACATAAACTACAAGGGCTTAAATGCAAATTAAAGAAAGTTAAAAAGATAAAATCTATTAAATAAACGCTATCACTATTTGCAAAATGATGAACGTTTAAAACTTAAAACGAAAAACTTACGTTTAAAAATAAAATTACGCAAGCGTACAAACTAAAAAGTGAAACTTATACAATATAAACCCTAAAAATATGAAAAATACATTTTTACAATCCTAATGATAAAAGAAAATTTATAGAAAAAGAAAATTATTTTTATAACTATTTAATTAATTTTTATTAATTAAAAACTATTTTAAACTATTAAATAATTAATTAAAATACAAGAAATTAGGAAATAAAGCTAGAAAAATAAAATTAAGACTTAGAAAAGTCTAAAATATCAAAATAGACTTTTCAAAACTATTTTTGTATTTTTCTGATTATTTTTATATTTTCTAGGAATTTTAAACTAATAAAAACTACTTAAATTATTTAAAAATACAAATTCAACTAAGAAAAATATGGAAAAATATTTTTTTGCCTTTTTATATTTATCTAAACTTAAGAAAATTGAAAAATTATTTTTTTGAAGTTTTTCTTAATTTTTTATATTAAATGCTATTTAAAAAGTCTTAAAAACTAATTTAAATTAAGAAAAATAGCAAAACACCTTAGAAAAATCTGAAAATTTCAGGAAATGCTTAAAATAATATAAGGAATAAATGAAAAATAGAAAAACAGGTGCATGTGTGGATGAATTTGACACTGCTACGGAAGTGCTTATTGAAATAAGCACTTGATTAAGCAAATGGAATCCAAAGGCTACCAAACTGATAGGGAAGCTATAATATGCTAAAGGAACTAGAATGGAACAAAAAACAACAAGCTAAAACCTCTGATTAGCACTCTGCAATGATTTGATGTTTATATCTAATAAGCTAAAACAGTTAAAGGGTACCTACTTTAAGCTAAAATATAAGCACCTAAATAAGCTGGAAACAGGAAAACAGAACTTGGAACTTGGAGAAGACCTGGGTGAGAGTGTTTAAACCAAGAATCAGGTCTAGGTGAGCCAAGGTGAGCCCTACACAAGCTCAACACAGTCTGCTAAACCCCTGTGCAGGTTTGATGCCCTGCACAGGGCATTTAATCCCATGATCACAAGCAATTTTGAGTTTTCTAAAAAATTAGCAAAAATTTACAAAAATGATGATAAGTAATTAGACCTACTGAAGTTTTAAAAACCACAAGATTCACTTGGATTGGTTCAAAACTGAGCTCAAGAAAAATCCTTCTTGTTGGCCAAAAACTAAGAATTTCAACATTTGACTTTTAATGTAAAACTGAATTGTTGACTTTCTTGAGATTTATTTCCAATTTAAGGACTGAAAATGGTATATAATGATGAAATTAAACTAAAACAAGCTATACTTATAACTTTTGAACACAAAACAAACTTTTGATGTTTCAAAATTCCAACAATGGAACTGTAAGGACAGGAAGTTTGTAATTTTGACTTTGAGCTTATATGGGTACAAGAATAAGACAGATAAGGGTTCAATTTGACTAAACAAGCATGGACCAAGAGGTTCTCTCAACTGCTTAGACCTCTAAGACAGATAAAGCAGCAGTGCCAAACACCCTTGAATCCTACTGTTTCACAACTAAAATGAGATAAACACTGAACCAAATTGATTTCTTGATTACACTAAGTTTACAGGACTTAAATAAAACTATTTAAACAAGTGTACACTAATAGTGATCACAGAAACAGATACAAGCAGAATATGTAAAATGGATTGAAATTAAAAGGTGAAATTCCAACTCACATGGGTCCAGCTGATAAGCAGGCTAGAACCAAACCCAATATTGCTATTCTATACTAAATCCAACCCATTCCAACCTCTGTATCACCAAATACCATTTCCAAAACCATATGAAGCTCAGAGTTGACTTCTGTTGACCATGCTACAAAACTACTTAAAAACTTGATTGCAAGCTTTCCAAAGGCTACAATAAGCTTAAAGGAGCTTATTTGACTCTAACATAAGCTTATGAGAAGCTTGTTCATGAAATTTAAAACTGAAAAGTTCCACAGTAGACTATAAACTTGGAATTTGAATGAAGACTTTGATTGATACTTAACAACACTTCAAAATGAGAATATAACTTGAATGTGATACAAAGAAATGAAATTACAACATTTTTCTGCTAAACTAAAACATTTAGGTAAAAAAACGACATTAAAGGAAATAAATAAAACTAACTACTCCTGTCTTTTCCTTCTACTTCCTCTTTTATAGTCCAAAAAGCTTCCACGTGTCCTTATGAGTGTTTCCCACCACCCTATTGAGCCAATGGGAGAGCAGAGTTCATTTTAGCCTTTTTATGAATTTTGGCGGGAAAAGTGTATTTTGACTTTTGGCCTTCTGAGCTAGCAACTAGGGGGGGGGGGTGGGTTTGTAGGGGTGATGATGAGTGGATTGAGGTGTGGAAGAGATAAGGTGAGGTGAAAAAGGTGAGTTGCAGAGTGATCAGGCAAGTGGTGGTGGTAAGCAGGAGGTGGGAGGGAAACAGGCTGCTCGTTTGACTTGGTGTTGACCAGGGGGTCAAAATGGGAAGGGTCAAGGGTTTTGGCAGGGGTCAAAAAGGGTTTTGACAAGTCTTGGAAGGCTTTTAATATAGGGACTAAACTTGTAATTCTGCCAAACTAGAAGGACTAGACCTGCCATTTTTCCAAAGTTGTTACAAGGACTAAAACTGACAACCTTCAAAAGTACAAGGACTTGTTTTGACATTTTCAAAATTCCAGGGACCAAACTTGACAATTTTAAAAGTTCAGGGACCTTTTCTGCCATTTGACAAAAGATTTATTCAAGGACCATTTTTGACAAGTTAAAATATTTCAGGGACCTTGAATAACATTTTTCTTTATTTTGTTTTACCAGGGACTGCTTTTGACAACTTTTGAAACTTGGGGGACTAAAACTGCCATTTATGCAAATTTGATACGTTTTTCACCAGATTTTGATATTTTTGCATTTAAAACACATAAAACACTTATTTGTGATATTTTTATCATTTTGATGCATTTCTGAGTGTTTTCAGATGTTTTTGCTGTTTAAATGGTACAAAAATGATGAGTATTTAGACACTCATCATTACTCGTAAGAGTTGACCTTATGCGTAGAGGTCACTGTTTACGCATATCCTTCACAGGATACGCGTAGTCCCATATGTAGAACCTTATGCGTAGAAGCTACACGTAAGACTAATCTTACGCATAATAAGCTACGCGTAAGGTGATCCTTATGCGTAGAGTAACAACAACCTTGATTCTGAATATTAAGTGTAGCAAGCCTGAAACAAAGCATCATATCATCAATGTTTAACACATAGCATTCATTTCATGACAGATCAAAACACATTTGAACAGTTTGTCAGTTACGCGTAGAAAATCTTACGCGTAGACTAAACCCTAATTCTACGCGTATGAATTTTAGCCATGGATTATGCAATAAAGTGATTCTGGTAGGACTAAGAAGCATATAGAGTTGTTTTGGTCAAGTTTTAACATCAAAAGTGTCAAGAATCAAAAGTACCCAAACCGTATGAACATAAAACCCTAATTTCCATTTTATGAATTATTAGTGTTTCTGGGTGTAATATGGGCCTGGATATAATCAATTCAACTTGATAATAACCTTATACAACAACCTTTTTCACCAAAAACGTTCTCATTTGGAAAAACCCAAATCCACGCATAAACCCTAGTTTTTAAATATACTCAATTCGTGTTTCTGGGTGCGTTTTGATGATTAAAAAAGTATCATTGATGTTTTAAGAACGTTTTGACACAGCCCTTTTAACCATAAACACCCTTTCATGATTTGGTGTTCTTGTGCTTACGCGTAAGACACAAAAGTGATGATAACTCAAGATTAAACCGTTAGATTTTTGAAAAATTCAAAACCATTGCTTAAAAACTTGTTATAAACACGAAATCACTTACAAATTGATGATCTGAAACACGGATTTGTCAAACGATTATGGATCGTGGATTATGTTTGGTAAGATAATAAATGTGATGAAGTTAATGAGGTTGGTAGGGTATTTTATTTAAAGTAACTTTAAAGTTTTGACAGTTTTGGTCCCTCCACCTTTTTCTTATTCATCCAAAGCCATTTAACTTCCGTTTTGATTATCAAACAAAGATTTTAAGAAAGACCCTTGACGACACTTCCCCTCGTCTTGAGAAAATAATGAAAGGTTATTAATTTAAGTCCGAGGAGTGTCTTTGAACCAGAAAATGTACCACCATTTGTAAGAGATTCAACCGAGATAAGATAACATGCAAGTACACAGATGTTTTGAAACAGTTAATAGATTATTTTCTCCCCCTCAACACTTAATTGGAAAAAATACTGAATGTTGAAAGATTAAAGTGTTGACGGAAGAAGTGTACTTGCCATGTTGACAGAAAGATAGATTAGGAGAATATTTTTGTTGTTTTATCGGATTTTATATTTTGTATTTTGTTTTTGAAAAATTTATTTACAAAAGATGTTTTGGTGTTTGACAGGTTTTTAAGACTGTTTTAAGAGGTCATCCAATTCCTCTTGAGTCAAACACCTCATACCAATCCGGTGGACCAACTCATTAAACCTAGCGGGAGGCAAGGCTTTGGTGAGCAGATCTACCAATTGGTATTCAGTACCCACAAAGTATAATTCAACGGTACCCTGTTCCACGTGGTCCTTGATGAAATGATAGCGTAGATCGATGTGCTTTGATTTCGAGTGCTGAACTGAGTTGCACGAGATTGCAATGGCACTCCGATTGTCGCAATACATAGGGATTCTGTCAAATACGTAACCATAGTCTTTGAGTTGTGTTCTCATCCAAATGACTTGAGCACAACACGCGGACATGGCTACATATTCTGCTTCGGTTGATGACAGCGATGTACAATCCTGCTTCTTTGATTGCCAAGACACCAGTTTATCACCGAGAAATTGTAGAGCTCCTGAAGTACTTTTTCTTGAGTCTAAGCATCCTGCGTGATCAGCGTCTGAAAAAGCGATTAGTTCAAAACCAGAATCCTTCGGATACCAGATCCCCAAGTTAATGGTTCCCTTAATGTATCGGAGGATTCTTTTAGCCTCAGAGAGGTGGGTTTCAGTTGGTCGCGACTGATAACGGGAGCATAGATAAACGGCAAAGACAATATCAGGTCTGCTAGCTGTTAGATACATGAGGGACCCAATGATACTTCGGTATTTGGTAGGGTCAACCAATTTCCCATGTAAATCAGCATCTAATTTCTTGGTATGAGCCATTGGTGTGGCATAAGTGTCACAGGTTGTCATTCCAAATTTGTTTAACAGTTCAAGGGCATATTTGGACTGACTCAAGAAAATACCACGGGGTGATTGATGAACTTGCAGTCCTAGAAAGAACGTAAGTTCACCCATCATGGATATTTCAAAATTTTTCTTCATTAGTTTTGCAAAACCGATTGAAAACTTTTTATGTGTTGACCCAAAAATGATGTCATCCACGTAAATTTGAACAATTAATATATGTGCCCCGTGATATTGTATAAAAAGAGTTGGGTCAACCGAGCCTTTGGTGAAATTATTGGCAATGAGGAAAGATGATAGCTTATCGTACCATGCCCGAGGGGCTTGTTTGAGACCATAAAGAGCTTTGTTCAGTTTGTAGACATGGTTCGGGAACTCAGGATCAACAAATCCATCTGGTTGGCTGACATAGACCGTTTCTTTTAGTTGTCCATTGAGAAACGCTGTTTTGACATCCATCTGATAGACCGTCATATTCATATGAGCTGCGAACGCGAGGAATATCCGAACAGCCTCAAGACGAGCAACCGGAGCAAAAGATTCTTCAAAGTCTATTCCCTCTTCCTGACGATAACCCTTAGCAACTAGCCGTGACTTGTTTCGGATAACATTCCCTTCAGCATCCAATTTGTTTTTCCAAATCCATTTTAAACCAATGACGTAGACCCCTGTTGGTCTTTCAACCAGTTCCCATACTTCAAGACGTTTGAATTGGTTGAGTTCTTCCTGCATGGATTCAATCCAGTTGTCTTTTGTCATTGCATCTTTAATGTTTTTAGGCTCAGATTGGCAGACAGTGAGTGCATAAATGCAATGTTCACCATCTGAGTGAAGACGTTGTCTCGTAACGACTGGTTGATTCGGGTTGCCAATAATGTTAGCCAGAGGATGGTCTTTAGTCCATCTATGTGTAGAGGGTTGATGTTGGTATACATTGTGCAGATTCTGAGGATTCAAATGGTTTGTTGAAGATTCCGCGACATCTGGTGCAGCAGTCTCATTTGCAAACGGGTTGAAGAACGCATTTGGATCAAAATCTGCAGGTGGGGGTACTTCATTCAGAATATCATCAGCTGGTTCATCATTGTTGGAAGCGGTGTATTCAACTGTTGTGTTGGAGTCAACTGGTGTAGGTGCATCTTCAACAGTAGTTGTTGTAGCAGGTGTATCAGGTATATGAATATTATCAGGTTGTGCTGCGGAAACAACGGATACACCAGGAGCACGTTCATCAATATCATCACAGAACAGAGGAGCAAATAACCTTTCCATTTGTTGACGAGTTAGCTGAGGGCTTTCTTCAGCTGATGATGGGGGTTGAGGGAAGTTTAAACGGTTGTGACCGGGTTCTAAGCTGTTATACTCAGAAGCCATTTCCGTGAGTTCATCGAAATGAGCATGAATCGTTTCCATTACCTCCTTAGTTCGACGATTCCAGATTCGGAAACCTTTAGAATTGTCACAGTATCCAATAAAGACTCCAATATCAGCTTTGGCTTTGAGCTTTCCAAAATCATCACGATCATTATTTGGATAGCAAAGGGATCCAAATACATGAAAATGTTTGAGGTTCGGTTTATAGTTGTGGACAAGCTCGAAAGGTGTTTTGTTGTGGCGTTTTGTGATCATAGAATGGTTTTGAGTATAGCATGCAGTAGATACAGCTTTTGCCCATAAGTAATCTGGAAGTTTAGCATTGATTAACATTGTTCTTGCAGCTTCCACTAACGTTCGGTTTCGTCTTTCAACAACTCCGTTTTGTTCAGGTGTACGTGCAATAGATGTTTGATGCTGAATTCCCACTTTCTCATAAAATTCACGAAGGGTTTGGTTAACAAATTCAGTTCCTTTGTCTGTCCGAATAATTCTGACGGTGTTGCGGAGCTGAACCTGTATCTTTGTGAGAAAGGTGATGATCATTTGTGGAGCTTGGTCTTTGCTACGAAGAAAGTAGACCCAAGTCCATCGTGAGTAGTCATCAACAATTACTAAGATGTAGCGTTTGCCATTGATCGTTTGCACGCGCATCGGGCCACACAAATCCATGTGAAGAAGATGAAGCACGTGCTGAGAGCTGTGTTCCACCTTTGAAGGAAAATGAGCACGAGTGCTTTTCCCTTGTTCACAGGCTGAGCAAAGGTGATCTTTTGAATACCGGAATCGTGGGAGTCCTTCAACGAGTTTGTGTCGAGCAAGGTTGGTGATGGTTTGAAAGTTTAGATGTGAGAGTCGACGGTGCCATAGCCAGGATTTTGTAGATGTTGCCTTTGAAAGTAAGCAAATGGGAGAGGAAGCAACCATGTCTTGCATAGAGATAGTGTAGAGACTAGAATTACGCGAGCCAGACATAAGGTCATTTCCATGTAGATCACGAATGAAACAAGTTTTCTCCCTGAAAGCAACCTCCAAATCTCCATCACAAAATTGACCTACTGAAAACAGATTGTGACCGAGGCCTTCCACATAGTAAACCCTGCTGATTTTGATGTTCCCATTAACATAATCTCCGTAGACCATGATAGCTGCGAAGTGATCGTTCCCGAATCTGACAGTGCCAATGAACTTTGCAATAAAGTTTGATAACAGTTTAAGGTTGCCTGTCATGTGTCGGGAACATCCGCTATCAACAATCCAGAGAATGATCTGTATCACCTGCATTACACACAGACGACACAGATGGAATAGAAGTAGATGTGGAACCCGAAATGTTAGAGGGTTCCGAAGCAGGTATGTTAGACATACACACATTGAGAATTTTAGGCATCCATTTAAATCCTAGTGTGTTATATATCCATTTCTGCCATCTATAACTACTCTTTGCTTTAGTCTTAGTGAAAACACTAGGTGGTACTACATTCTTAGGAGGTGAAGCGGGAGCTACTGTGATAGCAATGGTTGCCTTAGAATCTAAAGAAGGCGGTCTACCAAGCATAGACTTAGAATGATTAGTGGGCCTAGAGGTATTCCGATTCTTAGGATTTTGTAATCGAGAGATTATAGCTTTAGCAACACATTTGTCATGACAATCAGAATTCATACGCTTTTGACAAATAACACAAGGTGCATCAGACTGAATATCAAAAGTACTTAACGGTTTAGCATTCGTTACATCACTATTTGTATTACATTTTCCAGACGCAACATCTATAGTGGAAGCAACATAAGTTTTATTCAGAGTCCTAGGGTGTTCTTCTACTTTAGCATTCCTTATTGATCTTTTCTTAGGTCGCAACTTCCTATTCTTCGATTGAGTGCTTTTAGGCTGTGAAGTGCGGACGTTTGGAAAAGATGCAACTATTCCTGTTTCAGTAGAGGGAAACATATTAGCAACTTGTGATTTGGCAGTGGGAATTCTAGGTTCTGGATTACTAAGTGTGACTGGTGCTAATCTCTTAATCACAGTAGGCGGAAGTTGTTCATACTTTCCTAACATTTCCCGTAACTTAGAGATGGTGTGAATCAGATCTTGATTTTCAGAACGAATATTACCAGCAAAATTCATGACTTCTCTAGTGTGAGCAAGATATTGATCAAGTTCGTTTGATGCTTCAAGTCGAGTCTTTTTGAGTAAATCAAATATGACACCATATTCCTGTTTAACTTTTAAAAGTTCTTGTTCATATTTTGAAATTTGACTTTTCAAAGACACGTTTTGATCATCCAGTTGCTCAATTTTAGGATCAGAAGATTTTGCACTCAACTGAGCGATTTTCTTTTGAAAACTGAGTTGATGGTTGTGAATATCTTTTTCACACCAATGAAGACGACGTTTTGCATTGTAAATTTCCGTGTGTAATCGTTTATTTTCAGCTTTTAAAGACTCGATCTGAAGCACATTATCGGTGTTTTCAACAGTTACAACAGTTTCAACAATATCAGCAGAGATATGATCAGATGCATATGGCAAAGAATAGAATAACACAACATTATGGATATCAGCACAGATAACATCTTCCAAGAGTCGATGATCTTTTCTCAAGAGTTTCTTTTTACGTTTAGTATTAGAAATAGATGTTTCTGTTTTCTCGAAAACGTTTTTCATGACCCCAAGTTCCTTATGAAAATCCTTTCCCAGGCAATTGCACAACTTTTCAAGTTTTTAACATTAGGTAAAAGATTTTTCTGAAAAATGTCTCTTTGTTCTCGCGCCAGAGGCGATTGAAAATGTTCAACTTTGATTTCAGAGCGATATTCTATCTCATGTTGTAAAATTTTGAGGTCAGCCATGAAAATGTCAAAATATCGAAGGATTTTTCGATTTTCAGGTTTTGAGTTTACTTCACTAATGGAAGGTAAAGGACCATAAGTTTGTGCAAATTCTGTTTTGGGATTAACATTAGAAGACTCAGGTGTTTTGATGATAACCCTTGGTGTGTTAGAAGAGTCCGTTGGTGTGACGAAAGTGACCGCGTTTTTATAATTAAAAGGTTTGTTGTAAACAACATTTTTTAATTTTGATCGACTCTCGTCTTCTGCATCTAATTCCTCTTGACGATGATATTCAACAACACTCATGACAGTATTATCAATTTTGTATTCTGCACTGGAAACTTCAGGAGTTGGTTTGAATGTTTTTAGTGAAAGCTTTGGTTTGTAATCAGCTAGATTTTTTCCATATCCTTTTGGATTGGGTTTTAAGGTAAACTTTTCAATAGCTGTTACGGATTCACCATGTTTGTAAACAACAGTTTTAAACTCTTTAAGTTTGTTTTGCAAGCCAAGAATTTCGTCAAGAAGGTCATCTACCCGATTCGTTGAATGCTTTTTGTATGCGGAGAACTGTTTTTGACAATTTAACAACTCAACCTTAGCTTTTTGATTTTCCAAGGTGAAAGCGTTAATTTGCTTTTTATGTTCGTGTTCCAGTTGTTCTAATTCAGACAACAAAGCATTCTTCGAGGCGGCTAGATCACGCATCTGTCTCTCTAAATATTTTTTGTTTTGATGAGATTTTGCAAAAGCGGCTTCAAAACCTTTTTCACGGTTTTCTTGAGTTTTGAAAAAGTTGAGTTGCATTTGTAAGCATTCAAAATCCTTGGTTAACAGTGCATTTTTACTTTTTAAGGACTGATTTAATGCCTAACATTCCTCCATTTTGATTTTATGGTCTTGAATTAACCGAGCAAAATCCGGATGAGGCAACAGATCATCTTGTTCAACGTGAGTCTCAACATGATCATTCTTTAGATCCTCAAGTACGACCACGGAGTCAATTTGATTATCAAAGGAAACCATAAGGTCATCTTGATCGTCAAATGTAACTACAGGGTTAACTTGAAAATCATCAGAAAAAGATGTAGAAGACTCATTTTGAACAGTCTGATCCGTGCCGGATTCAGATATTGGCGGAGATATTAGTTCAGATATGATGATGGTTTGTTCGGGTACCTGAGACAAGCCATCAGTGTCATACACTGGGCCTGTATCACTCATGTGCAGCTCATGCATATTAGCCATCAACATAACAACTGCATTAGCCTGCAAGTCCTCCATATCATCATCTGAGTCTGCATCTGCCATAAAGCTCTGTTCTTTGTCTGTAAGAGATCCACCAGCTTCATCCTTAAGAGCCAAAAGTAAAGCCTCTTTGAAATAAGCACTACCCCTAGTCCTTGGCTTTGGGCATGCATTAGCTAGGTGTCCCTTCTCATTGCAGTTGTAGCATCTAAGACCATTTAACCGATTCTGAGCATTTCCCTGTTCCACCACTTGAGCTCTGTTGTTATTCCTACCCACAGCATTAAACCCTTGACCACCGCCATCTGACGACCATAATCACGATTCTGAACTTCAACACGTCCATTGTTCACAACAGCTTGAGTCCGTGTGTTAGATGAGGAACGAATACGATTGTTGGATTTGTTGGTGTAACGGCCAAAAGCATTAGCAATCATCATAAATCCTTGTTGCAATGCTTCGAACGGATCTGTTTCCTCAGTCGCTTCACTGACATATGCTTGAGCATTGTTGCTGTATGGAACCAATTGATTTTGTTGAGGTTGTGACTGTGAAGGTGTGTTTGAAGCAGTTGGTTGAGTTGCTGGTTGAGAGGGATAATTCTGTTGAGCATACAAGGCAAGTTGTTGATTGTCCGGTTGTGACTGTTTAGCAATTTTAGCACGGAGAATCCTTTCCCGATCAACTTCCTTTTCATGAGGCTTCAAGTAATCGTACAACAATCCATAAGTAGAATGTGCATATTCTTCGCTTGACGGAGAAAAATGACATACTTCTCCCATTCTGGACCAAGACTACTCAGGAACTTAGTATTCACTGCAATTCTTGGCATGATGATGTTGTGTTTATCCAAATCATTGATGATATCTGAAAATCGATGATGATAGGACTCTAGTGTCTCTCCAGGTTCAATCATGAAGTGTTCATAAGCCAAGTAAATTTTGGATTCCAAATCCTCCTGATTGAGTACAGATCCTTCCATAAGAAGACGAATATGATCCCACATTTTTTGTGCAGTCTTTTGAGCATCAACACTACGAAGAATTGGGTTTGGTAATCCTAAGAGGATGTATTCCATTGCAAGTTCATCAGCTTCATAGTGTAGAAGTTCTGTAGGATTTAAATCTGCAACAGTAGCAATGTTGGTTTGTTCATCTCTTGGTGGAACAGCAGTTGGATCTCCGGGTACAATGACAGTAGGCATCTCAAATGGACCTTCCAAGATAACCTTCTTTAAGAACTTTCCATGTGGCTTCTTTAGATCACAAAACCTAAAGAACCTTATCACCCATTGATCGTAGTTTCCTGGAGTGAGCATTGGAGGTCTATCAAGTGATCCAGCTTCATGAATTGATTGTTGGCTGCTTAAAGCTTCACACATCTTTGCAAACCAAGTGGGTTCCTTCATAGTGTTCCTTGATGGATGTTGATTGAAATCAGTTGTGTAGGTTTGAACTTGAAGGCTTGGTGGTGGTTGAACCATTTGTGGTTGTGGAATTGCACCAAGTTGTGGAGTATGTTGCTGATTAAATTGTTGTTGATAAATAGCTTGTTGTTGATTCCATTGTTGATGTTGTGGAGTTAATTTTTGTTGTTGTTGATGATTATAAGTGTGAGGGAAATAGTTAGAGTATGGTGGTTGAGACATGATGATAAACTTATGTGGTAAAAATGGATCTTTGTAGTCGAATGAACCTTTGTTGATGAAGTGTCCTTAGGCGTAGAAAAGACAAGAACCAAGTAGCACTTATGCGTAAAAACACCAAAAGTTACGCGTAACAACGAGGAGTTACGCGTAGGTTTTAGCTTACGCGTAAGTAGGAAAAACACTAACGTTATGCGTAGACAAAAGTTAGGCGTAGAAACGTAGGCGTAGGATTACCTTATGCGTAGACCGTAGTTTACGCGTAAAGTGAATCTTATGCGTAGGAATTCTACGCGTAAGCTTATGCTTATGCGTAATTTTAGGGTTTTTGCCCAAATGATCTTTTACACTTCACAGTGCAAAAGATATCCAAAGTCGATGTATATTCAGACTTATCCAAGTAAGAAAACACGGAATAAACCAGAAAATTGAAGATCAAACCAAGGAAAATCTTACGCGTAATTTTAGGGTTTTGATACGCGTAGGATTACTCGTAATTTTGATTTTGCCTAAAGTTGTTTCTAAACCAGTTTTTGTGTGATGAAATAGCTTCAATAACACCAAAATAACACAAAAGTGTGAAACTTGATGATCCAAAGCACTCAAAACAGTTATGCGTAGAAATACACACACGTATAGAAACTAGTTCAAAAACAATGATCCACGCATAAAGTTTGAAACTTTTTGCCAAAAACAAGTATTTTAACACCTTAAAACATTGAAAGTACAAGAATCTTGGATTAAAAAGTGTAAAAAACAAGTTTTTAAGATAGCTAAAGAATGCGTTAACCTTACGCGTAAGACCCAAAACCAAAAAAACTTCAAAAACAAATGAGTACACCCAACTATTTGGCGATTGATACCACTGTTAGGTCACAAGTTTTACAAACACAAGTTATAGAGAAGGAGATAAGGCGATTGAACAAGATCTAACACACACACAAACAATAATAAGAGGCGGTTATGCGTAGGTGAATGTGAAGAGAATAACTTGAACAACCAACCCTCAAGTGAGGGTTATTACATGGTTTATATAGGCAAGGAGCTAGGGCAACACTCCCTCTCCTTCCCTATTCCTTATTGGGCTTGGGCCTAAGCTTATGGGCCTTCTACATAAGCTTGACCTTAAACAAACATAAAGGCCATAATAAAGCTACCTATTACATATGAAATATAAATACTTGAAATACTGTTTAGGAGTGATTCCAACAAAAATGGTGTTGCAGAGAGGAAGAATAGGACTTTGATTGAAGCAGCAAGAACAATGCTAGCAGATTCCCATCTACCTATTCAATTCTGGGCAGAAGCTGTAAGTACTGCGTGCTATGTACTTAACAGAGTCTCAGTCACCAAACCACAGATGAAGACACCCTATGAATTGCTGATGGGCAATAAACCCAACATTCGTTTTATGAAGCCTTTTGGATGCCCTCTCACTATTTTAAACACCATTGATAATCTGGGGAAGTTTGATGGCAAGTCTGAAGAAGGATACTTATTGGGTTATTGCACTAACAGTAAAGGCTTTAGAGTATAAAACAGAGTTACTAAGAAGATTCAAGATTGTCTTCATGTTGAGTTTTTAGAAGATCAAGACAATGAGAAAGGTAAAGGTCCTGATTGGATGTTTGATCTTGAGGTTTTAACTCCTTCAATGAATTATGTACATGTTAGAGAAGAAAACCAACCTATGCACAATGGAGAAGATTTACAATATGTTGTTCATGGAGTTCATATTAGACCGGATGCTGTTCCTGATGAAGATCTTGTAAGTCCAAAACAAAGTACTGATGTTCCCAAGCAAAGTACTGATACTCCAAAACAAAGTACTGTTGCACCACAATCCTCATTATCTGCTGAGGATCAATCTATTCAAGAGGAACTTAATCAGATGCTTCTTCAAGATGTATTAGCACATTCTTACACTGATGAACAAAGGAGAGCTTATGAAGTGGCAAAGAAGAAGAAAAAGACTGCAGAGTACTCTCACAGTACTTTTGACAGTACTTTCGACCAAAATACTGTTGCACCTGTTGACAGTATTTTAGATGATTTGGATGATCCTACCATGCCTGGATTAGAGGAAACTGATGATGAGTTTGCAGATGAAGGTATTTTCTCATATTCCAATGAATATGTTGATTTAACTAACTTGGATGATACGTATGGAGTTCCACAGTCTCCAATTTTAAGGATTCATAAGAATCATCCTACTGATCAAATCATTGGTCCTTCTACTTCTGGAGTGATGACTAGACACACAGCTAAGAGTTTTACTAAACCTCATAATGCTTTACTTAGCTTTGTCTACAAACAAAACATGCTGAATCATAAGGACCATCAAACCTGCCTATTTACTTGTTTTATCTCTCAAGAGGAACCCAAGAACATTGCTCAAGCTTTGATTAAAGAAAGCTGGGTTGAAGCTATGTAGGAAGAACTTCTTCAATTTAAACTTCAAGAAATTTGGGTTTTATGTGATCTTCTAGATGGGAAGAAAGTTATTGGAACCAGATGGGTTTTTAGAGTCAAAAGAGATGAAAGAGGTAATGTTATCAAGAATAAGGCAAGGTTAGTAGAACAAGGCTACAAACAAGAAGAAAGAGTAGATTATGATGAAGTGTTTGCTCCTGTAGCAAGAATAGAAGCTATTAGGATATTTCTTGCTTTTGCTTCTTATATGGGATTTCAAGTTTACCAGATGGATGTCAAGAGTGCCTTTTTATATGGTAAGATTACAGAAGAAGTGTATGTCAAACAACCTCCTGGTTTTGAAGATCCTAAACATCCTAACAAAGTCTACAAGGTGGTTAAGGCTCTTTATGGCCTTCATCAGGCACCTAGAGCTTGGTATGAGAGGCTCTCTACATTCTTATTGCAACATGGATACAGGAGGGGAGCTATTGACAAGACTTTGTTTATCAAGAGAGACAAGAAGGATATCATGTTAGTTCAAGTCTATGTTGATGATATCATCTTTGGGGCTACCAAACAGTCCATGGTTAAGGAGTTTGAGCAGCTGATGCAGAAAGAATTTCAAATGAGTTCAATGGGAGAGTTAACTTTCTTTTTGGGACTTCAGGTTAAGCAGTCAAAGGAACGAATTTTTATCAGTCAAGACAAGTATGTTACTGACATACTTAAGAAGTTCAATTTTGATGATATGAAGACTGTTACTACACCTATTAAATCTATCAATTCATTGGGCAAAGATGAAGATGGACAACCTGTTGAAGTCAAGTTATACAGATCAATGATTGGCTCTCTTATGTATCTTACTGCATCAAGGCCTGATATCATGTTTGCAGTTTGTTTATGTGCACGATATCAAGTATCCCCAAAGATCTCTCACATGAATGCAGTGAAGAGAATTTTCTGTTATTTAAAACAACAACCTAAGTTGGGGTTGTGGTATCCAAAAGAGTCACCTTTTCACTTAGAAGCTTTTTCAGATAGTGATTATGCAGGTGATAATTATGATAGAAGATCCACCACTGGAGGATGCCAATATCTTGGAAGAAGGTTAGTGTCCTGGCAATGTAAGAAACAAACAATTGCAGCAACATCCTCTACTGAAGCTGAATATGTAGCTGCTGCAAGCTGTTGTGGACAAGTTTTGTGGATGCAGAATCAACTCTTGGACTATGGATTCAATTTCAAAAATACTCCTATCAATATTGATAATGAGAGTACCATTTGTATTGTGAAGAATCCTGTTTATCATTCCAAGACCAAGCACATACATATTAGGCATCACTTTATCAGAGATTGCTATGAGCACAGGCTCATTAATGTGGTTAAGGTTCACACAGATGATAATGTAGCTGATTTACTCACCAAAGGCTTTGATGTTTCAAGATTCAATCACTTGGTGGTAAGCATTGGCATGATTAACTACTGAGCTACATTTAAGGGGAGGACTATTCAGTGTTAGTATAGTCCTGTGTATTGTTTGAGGGGAGGATATTTGTGTATACTTAGTTTATACAGAAGAATTTGGAAAAGTACTGTTTTTCCTGAAAGTACTGCTTGGGAAAGTACTGCATACGTGGAAAGTACTGTTTGTCTTATTAAAGTACTGTTCCAACGGTTATATTGAGGGGTAATTAATGCTAACGGTAATTTTATTTTGGGCAGTGATTTTTCAAATCGCACCTATAAATAACTACTTTCTGATTTCCCCTCTTATATTAATACCTTAGCATCGTTTCCATATTTCTCTCATTCTTATTCGATTCCAATTCTTATTGTGCTTACATAATCACCAATGGCGAATCGACCTACTGTTTCAAAGCACAATATGGTAGCCAATTTAGACAAGACTGAAGATAATGAGGCGTTTCATGATATTATTGATTATCTCACTGGGTCGCCAATCAGTTATGCTCTTTTAGTGGAGTCGGATATCATTGAACCTTGGATTCAAGAATTTTGGGCTACTGCAAGGGATAATATGGAGAATGATGAATTTTATATTAGAGCTACAGTTGCTGGAAGAACTGTGAAGATTACTGAAGCCTCCATTAGAGAAGACTTGTTGTTTAATGATGATGATGGGGCTATTCGTTTTACTAAGGAGTTGATTTGGGAAACTTTTGGACATCTTGGTTATGAAGGATCTTTAACAGAACAGACTTTTCGGAAACAACTGTTTTGTCCTCAATGGAAGTTTTTAATACATGTGTTGTTACATTGTATTAGTGCTAAAAGTACTTCTTGGGAGCAGTTTGGGTCAAATATAGCATCTGCTATGGTGGGATTGGCTACAGATCGTGTTTTTAATTTTTCAAGGCTGATTCTTGATGGCATGCTTTCTCACATCAATCATGGATCCAAATGGTTAATGTATCCCAGGTTTATACAAGTTTTCTTGAACAAACAACTTGCTGATGTACAGAAGCCTACCGATTTACTTCCTGTTATTGTACAACAAGCAAAGATTTTTACTTTTATGGCAAGACGAAGTGATCTATTCAGAGGTCCATATACGTCATTAACTACTTCTATGATGGAAGTTGTTCAGGCTGTTAGAGCTGATGTTGAAGATGCTGCAGCAAGTGAAGGTACTGCGCGTGCAAGTACTGCCTCTGCAAGTACTGCTTCTCAAGAAGGTACTGCATCTCCACAGGGTACTGTTTCCCCAAGTACTGAAGTTCAAGAAGAAATTGCAGGATCACCTTCTCCATCTCCACAACAATCTGTTCCTGCTTCTCAATCAGAGGAACATTCATCAATTAAAGGAGATGATTCACATACTATACCCCCTGAAGAAATGACATTGGACAATTATGTTTTAACAAGGGAGTTGGTTAAGTTGCAAAAGACTACTAAGGCTCAAGCCAAGCAGATAAAGAAATTGAAGTTAAAATTTAGAAGGCTAAAAACTTTTGTCTGGCCTTTGGTTAAAGAATTTCGTATCTGGGTCAAATCAAAGAAGAAAGCACAAAGGCAGTCCAAGACAAGTACACACCAAAAGGTTCATAAACCATTTTCTGTCAACTTGGGGAGGAATTTAGAAGAACAGAACTTGAAAGAAGATATGGTTAAAGAGAATGAACCTGAAAGTTCTAAAAAGTCTAAAGAAAAGATCATTCAAGATACTGAGGAGCAAGTTCAAGTTTAAAGTACTGCTGATGATCAAGGTACTGAACAACAAAGTACTGGTTTTAAAAGTACTTTCAGACAAGAGGTAATAACTCCAAGAGTATTAGATTTTGAAGAGGAAGCTGGTCCTTCTACAACAGTTATACAAGAAGAGGAGACTATTCTCAAACCTATTCATTCTGCAAGTGATGATGAGTTCATTGCTACAATTTTAGGAGATTTATCACAACCAAGAGGTGGAGTTACTATTCGAGAAGTACAAGAAGAAGAACAACAAAGAACTTCTCAACCTGCAATTGATCCTAATGATAAAGGAAAGGGTGTTCTGGTTGAAACTAAGAAGAAAAAGTTAACTTTAGCAGAACTTAGAGCAATTGAAGCTGCTAGGAATGAAGCTGCAGCTATAAAGTTTCAAGAAGAGTTAAATGCTAAAGATAGAAAAGCTCAGGAAGCTCAAGAAGCTCAGAGTAAAGAAGCAGCTAAGAAGTTACAAGATGAATTAGATGCTGAAGCTGCTGCTGAACCATTACAGTCACCTACTCCTGTTAGATTTATGCCAAGAAGACTTAATAAAGCTAAAGACAGAAATGCTATGATGGCTTATCTTAAAAGTCAAGGGTATAAAGGATTGCAGAAGTTTAATTATTTTGAGATGAAAAGATTGTATGATGCTGCTAGGGAGGATTATAAGAAGGATGTTGCAGGCATCAAAGATTTAAGATTGGAAGTTACTTGGACTGAAGCAGAGAGAAAGAAGAGTTTGAAAAGAAAAAGGAAAACTGAAGTTACAGATGTTCAGTTCTCAAAGAAAGAAAAAGTTGAATTAAGATATGAAACTAAGGATGAACTAAGGAATTATCTCAGAGTGGTAGATTTTGAATATTCAAAAGAAGATGCTGACATGAAGATGAACAGATCAAAGATTAGTGCTTTTGAAGTTGTGAAATCTAAAGATGGAGATTATATGATTTTTCATAAAGAAGATGAAAGCTTCAAAGTTTTCAATAGGCTATGGGACTTATTTCATATTATAGATAGAGTAGATCTATTCTATTTATATCATGTGGTAAAAGCTTATTTTGAACATAATCCATTAGAAGAGATTTTTTTAGTTTTACATGGTGATCTCATAACTGCATGGGAAACTAAAGAAGAGAGCACTGATGATATTTGGAAGAATCAAGAAAATTGGGAAATTGTTTGCTGGAGATTCTTTGAAGAGTTTGGAGTTCATGTTTTAGAGCTGGAAAATGGAACAATGATACACATGTTTGCAGAAAGAAGGTACCCTCTCACAGTCGAGCTCATGAGAAGAATGCTAGAGCATGGAATGGAAGTAGAAGAGGATAATGAAACTGCTTGCATGGTTATCAACTTGTTTATCAACTGGACTACCATTGCTAAAGATGATGAAAAACTGGTATGAGACTTATTTGAATAAATTATTTTTGATAAATCAGTACTATATTCAAAGTACTGCTGATCAAACAGTACTTTCATCAAAGTACTGCTTGCAGCTTTTTAAACCAGTTTAGTGATTTTTGAAGAAAACTTTTGTCAAGTAACAAATATTTTGAAACAAAGGTTGAATAAATGGGTTTTTGAGATGGTAAAAATAGGTCATCAATCCACCATGGTTACAAAAGGATTGACTAATCCATGAGCAAACGGCTCTGGTAAAGATATATCAAATCCGTTTTTAGTTGACAACTTGCTAATAACTTGGATGGTAATCAACTCACCATATCAGTAATGTGAAGAGTTGGCTAGCCCACAAGAAAATGGCTTGTGGTAAAGGCTGTGGAAAAACCATTATTGGTAATTAGTTCACCATTAGATAGAAGAACTAACTAGTCCAGAAGGGTACAGCTTTTGGTAAAGACAAAACAAATCTGTTGATAGTTGATGATTTGCTAAAAATCATATGGTTATCAATGTATCATGGTCTTACACACCAAAACATTTGGCTACTCCAGAGATAATGGCTTTGGTAAAGAGATCTAAATCCATTAAGTTTTCAATGATTCACCTCTCACAGGAGTTAACACAGCTGGAAGTGATGAGAATAGTATGCAACTTTCACTGAATTAATGTACAAATTGTCATATGTTGCTGTGTTGCTGAAAAGATGGAGCTTGCTGGATGCTGTTGTGAAAGAATAATTCTAGAGATACTTTGACAAGCACAGACACTACAGAGATACAATCCAAAGATTAAGAAATAATCTGTCCTTAAAGATGAAGCTGTTAAAAATAAATTTACAAGGGAACTTGAAGTCAAGCAAGTAGAATTCAAGTTAGGGGAGGATTGTTGGGATATGAAAGTGCTGAAGATATGAAAGTACTGAAGATATGAAAGTACTATAAGCTGCAAAGTACTGGAAAAAGTCAAAGAGTCAAAGTACTGCTAAAGACAAAGCAAAGTACTGCACTATGAAGTCAAAGTACTGAAAGAACAAAAGAACTGTTATATTCGTTTATGGAAAGTATTGTAACTCTAGAATATTCTATGTTTAGACTACTTGTCGTACAAGGATATAAATTGTAAACCGACTAGGATATCCTTGAGCCTATAAAAGGACTCCTAGATTGGCATTAGAGGTACGAGTCTATGAGTTTTAGAGTTTACGAATTCACAAGTTATTTAGTGTTTTAGAGAGAAGTTCGATAATCTTAGAGTTGTTTAGAGTATCTGCATAATAAGCAGATTTAGAGTTAATAATAAAAGTTATTCTTCTTAGCTTTGTTAAGTAAATTCCGCGTACTTGATAAAGATTGCTAAGTGTTTCTTTGTTAATAACTTAGGATTTATCCGAGGTTGTTAAACCTTAACAAGCTAGTTAAGTTAGTTTGATTAAAGTATATAGATCCAACAAACTTCTTCAACAAAATAAATAGGGTGATCGTAAGAGGAGGAATGACTCATAGAATCCTTGATGTCGAAGGGTAAGCTCTCGGAACCCACTCGTAAAGTGAGTTTACCATCATGAACATCGATGATGGCGCTAGCTGTAGCCAGGAAAGGTCTTCCAAGAATTATCGGGACCGAGTTATCTTCCTCCATTTCTAAAATCACAAAATCAACCAGAAACTTGAACTCTCCTACTCTTACAAGAACATTTTCAAAAACTCTAATGGGATAATTGATTGATCGATCAGCTAACTGAATACTCATTCTGGTTGGTTTCAGCCTTGAATATCCGAGTTTGAGGAATAAGGAATGGGGCATCAAGTTAATGCTTGCCCCGAGATCTGCCAAGGCATTTTTCATAGAAAGTGCCCCTATAGAGCAAGGAATGGTGAAGTTGCCCAGATCTTCTTTCTTCTTGGGCAAGCTTTTCTGGATGATAGTCGAGCACTCTTCTCCTAATGATATCAACCATTCAAGTTTCTTCCGATTCGATAATAACCTCTTGAAGTATTTGTTATGTTTAGGGATATGATAAAATACATCGAGAAGTTGTATGTTGACGGAAGTCCGTTTTAAGTAAGACAATATTCTTTCATTGTCTTCTTCAGCCTTTTGATTCTTTAAACGCGAGGGATAAGGAATCCGTGCGAGAGTCGGTCGCTGGGCAGGTGCAGATGTTTGTGGAGGGGGGTCGTGGGGAGTCGAAGGAGGTTCAGGGATTGCTCCATTTCCTAACTCAGGCTCCCTGGTGGTGGGACTTTGGTCAGGGTATGGGGGATCCTTGGTAGTAATTCCTGACCGAGTAGTAATGGCACACGTTGGATCGTGCTGGGTTGGACCAGGTTCGCTTATTCTTTTGTGGAGTTCGGCGAATTGGTTTTCTAATTCAGCTTGTTGCTCTTGAATGAATCCTTCAAGACCCTTTAGAAGCAATACTCCTTCCATGGTGAATTGCCCAAGTTCATTTTCAAAGGCATCACGGATGGTGTATTTATTCAGAACCCTCCTTTCCCTCAGTCTTCCATTTTAGATTTCCCCAAGGAGTGCATTCATCGTTTTGATAGAATGTGCGACGGGAAGGGTCATCATAAATGTCATGACTGGAAAGGAAAGCGTGCTCTTGGCGTGTGTTATCATCACACTCATCGCTCTCGTGTGACCCTCCACAAATGTCACATATAAGGTATGGGTTAAACAACCTCTTTGATTCTTTCGGCTTCGTGAGGTATGCAAGCTTCTCTTGTGCCCTCCTCATTCGATCATCGAGAGATAGTGGGCTTTTATTGGAGGCAGCAGAGATACTCATTACAATTATTGGCTCGTTCCAAGTGTTGTCTTGGTCTTGGACATACTCCTCAATACGGTCCCATCATTCTTTCGCATTGAGATTGGAAATTCTTTGGCCAGTTGAGAAGTCAATACCTTTTTGATCACTGCGGGAGACATTGTCGTAAAAGATTTGAACAAGAAACCAAAGGTTAATACCATGGTATGGGGCTTGTTGAATGATATCTTTGTAACGAGTCCAGGAGTTGGCGATAGACTCTCCATCTGTTTGATGGAAATAAAGAATTTTGCTCCTGATGGATGCAGTTCTCCCAGGGGGAAAGAACTTTTTGGTGAATTTGGTTGTGAGTTGTTCCCAGGTGAAGATGGATCTTGGAGGAAGCTTATCGAGCCACTCCTTGGCCTGTCCTTGAAGAAAAAATAGGAAAAACCGGAGTCTGGATGTCTCCTTAGAAGCTCCGTCAGCGTAGATAGTATCCACAATTTTTAAAAAATTGTTTGATGTGATGAATAGGGTTTTTGCTGTGGGATCCATGGAATTGACATGCATTCTGGATAAGCCAAATGTCGGTGGCATGCAACACCACATTGACATGTTCTGGTAAATCCAGATGCAGAGGGGGAAGAGTACTCCCTGAGGGATTTTGCTTCTGGTCTATTAATGGGCCCATTGACCGGAGTAGCGGGAATTTCCTCGCTATGTTGGCTCAGATTGTCAATGTTGACGGCTTCAGGGGATTTAGGGGAATGAGTGGACTCTTCGTCAGTTGCGGCTTCATCAAAGTTGATGGTGGTGCCTTGAGGTCCCGACTCATGGAGAGCTCTTCTTCGCCTATTTAGCTCTCTTTCGGGTTCAGCGAAAGGTTCAAGAAGGGTTTTGGTGGAACTGTGGGTCCTAAGTTGTCTAAGGGGATTGGTGGGGGGAAATGGCAGGTTTGGTGGTTGATTATCACCTTCCATGATGAAAAGTGATGGGGATACTAACAAAGGTCACAAAGAAGGGGGATAGACTACGAGGAAGCTAAAAATGGGAAAAAAGCTTACTTGATAGGAATCAAGCAAGGAAACCTAAACGAGGTGAAAATCTAACTAGCTATTCTATTCCCCGGCAGCGGCACCAAAAACTGAGTGTAGTCTACGAGGAAGCTAAAACTGAAATTGAAAGGTACGAATCTCGGGGTATTAGATTTGGGGGGGGGGGGTTGGTATTTCTACCGATTACTCTACTTATCTAATTATCTAATCTAAGGTGAGTGTAGTCTATGTCAATTGTTGTGTGCTCTTATGATGATTAAAAATATGTTTACTTAGATTTTATTACTCCCTAGTTATCTCCTATTGATGGTTGAATTGTCACGTCCTTATTCTTAACGCGTTGTGTTTTCTAAGGTCGTAGGGTATGCGTTTATCCCTAACTCTTTGAATCTACCTAAGGTTAATGACTATGAAATCTCTATGATTCATAAACTTAACACTAAGGTTATCTTTGGATATTTAGCCTACAATTCCACTAGTAACTATAAGCTAAGGTTCAACAAAGATTAATCAAGCATTAATAACATAACGAATGACCTATCGCAATGCTAGGTCAATCACAATTAAGATAACAGACAACCAATCAATATTCAATACCTAGGTTTCATAGATCTAAGCAAACACATAAATAAATTAGCCGGACATGGAGAACATGCAAGCATACATACAAACAATTGAAGACATGATTGTATTAATGAAGTAAAACACTTATCTTGTTGTAAAATAGGGTATGGAACCCTAAGATACTGCCCAAGACAGCCTAGGTTCGGTTTAGGTTTTTACTCCACAAAACTACCTCTCTAAAACTGAGAAATTCGGATTCTATATATAGTGTTACAATATGCGACGACGTCTGTAACACCCCCAAAATTTCACAGCGGAAGCGTTAGGGTCATGGGGTGCTACTAAATCAATAGTCATAACACAAGGTAATAAAGAATGGAAAATTTATTCCATTTTCAAAATATAGATTTAATTTAAGAAATAGTTTTACACCATTGTTTCAAAGTGCGGAAGTAAAGCCCAAAAAAATATATGTTGTCCCATTAAAAGTTGTATTAAAATGTTTGGAAACACTTCGGATGCCAGTCTTCAACGAATGTCTTTGCCATTGCCCACGCCAAGTAATAAACCTGAGAAAAACATGCTAAAATGTCAACACAAAGGTTGGTGAGTTCATAGGTTTAAGTAATCAAGTTTTCAAGTTGGACCACAGTTGCACATATAGCATCTCCGTGAATGACACTATATGTAAAAAGGCTATTACGCTAGTACCAAGTTCATGCGACCGAAACTACGATAGTGTGCATGCATCTAGAAGCATGATAAATAAAAGCCGAGCAAGTGTATTTCCAGTACACTCAATCAATACGATATGATATACGCCCGACGTTTGCCTATCCGGTCAAACTCGAACGGGGGTGTCATCCCCAATAATCTATTCATAACAATCGCGCCTCCCCAAAGGAAACTAACGGTAGCATAGTTGGGATTCAAGGTTGTTTCACGTAATAGTGTTTTCAGTTTCAGGTCCGAAAAGAGTTTTGCATGTTTCTCACCCCAAAGTTTTATAAAACAAGTAATAAGAGTAAAAGTGGGGCTATAAACTCACCTTAGCAGTTCGGTGAATAAAGCACAAAGAGATCAAGTAACAAGTAGCTCCAACACGCAACCTAAATTAGTGCCATAAATCTCAGTTTTTGATTCCAAGCTAAATAAAGTCTATCTACTCTATTTAATTTACATGTTGTGTTGTTGTCGTCGTTGTTGTTGTTCGTGTGTCATTACTAAGTTTGAAAATACCATTTGAGTATATTTCGGCTTATAAAACTTAAACGATATCGAAATGAAAATATTTCGGCTAAAAGTCGGATAAATATAGTGTACGGCAAAAGTAATACGATAAATGTGATGTTTGGTCGATGCGAAATGTTTTATTTATATATATTGATATATATGTAAAGTGCATATATAAGAAAATATACATCAAGATGAGTTTTACAAAAATATAATTCGAGTTGTGTTTATTTGGAAAAATAAGTTTATGTTTATATGTATATCGTTAAAACTTGTTTTCCTATAGATGCATATATATACATTTATGAACTTTTGTGAATTTTCTCGTTAAATGGGTTGGTTTATTATATATAGTGTTTAGAAAATTATCGTGTTTGACGGAATTGTCAATAGTCTCGTTTTTTAAATATTTGGTTTATACATATCTCATGATAGCGAAATCTTTATCATAAATTTTATTTATCAAAATGTTTCTAATATCGAAGTCACCCACTTATTTCTTTAAATGTGACAAATATATAAAGTGTGTCGTAAATTTTTATATTGAGTCGGGAATGACGGATGAGATATATTTGAAAGATCGGACAAGATTAGTCGACGTGTTCGGGCTGAGTGGGCTGAAAAGGAATGGGCCTAGTGGCCCATATGCAAATCCAATACTCCTCAAAAAATGGCAGTCAAGTTTTTGTATCAACTTTTGAAACATGAATTTAGTGTGACAGATTTTTGGAAAGACCAAGCATTATGCTCGAGTGTTATTAACTTCGAGTTCGCATGATGAGGTCCTTGGCTACAAGCCTAGACCTCGACATTCTTACCACGAGTCAAGACTCGGGTCATAGCGAACAATGGCAAAAGACTAAGTTTCGCAACATCTAAACCATCTACTACGGCAAGGACAAGCTAATGAAAAGGGAGACTTGGTTGGGTTCCATTATTCTCATGCAAGAGGGACTCTAGTCGAGCTTGGAGGTAACCAAACACGGGACCTAACCGTGCAACCAAGCTGTCAAGCTTTTCTAAATAGGCTGAAAGAGAAAATAGATACTAAGTGGTTTTTTTTGTATATTGAGTATGGACTTTTGAGAGTTTCCTACTTAAGCCGAAAACAACAAAAGCTGGAAATTAAATCGAAAACCAAATAAGTTGAATAAGCTTAAACAATATAAGCCGAGAGTCAAATAAGCCGTGTAGGCTGAAAAGTAGGCCGAAACCAAAATAAGCAAATAAGCTTTAACATAAGCCAAAAACGATAATAAGCCGAATACCATCATTAAGCCAATACCATATAAGCCAATTAGCTATAAGTCGATTACCACCATAAGCTATTTACAAGTTTTAAGTTTTTCCCTTTACTTGTTTCACCACAACGATCCAACAACAGCATCCTCATTAACATGAACATAATTTCTTTTAATTCCATTTTTTTGTATAATATTCAAATAAACAGAAAATTACAAAACAATTAATTAAATGCTAAGAGTTTTAATCATAGAAGATAATCATTCTTACAAAAACACAATCGGTGGGTCGAGTTGGTGAAGAACCGAAAACCAAAAGCTCCAATTGGAAAGACCCGAGGTGAATTGAAGCAATTAAAGACTTGGGAAACCTTCCTTATGCATCCAATAACAAAATCCCTAACCTAATTTTAAAAACCCATTTGATTGGTATGAACCCTACTTTCGAATTGTTGGTGAGATGAAGTGATGAAGCTGTGAAACTCGAGCCTATTTATAGATATACATCTAGGAAGTCTTGCTCAATTCTTTCTTGGTCTTGAAGAAGATAAGGAGCCTCTTCGAGTAATATTACCAGTAGCTTGTAGGTCTTCACGTGGTCTCCTTGGTGTTTTCTTCAGGTCGTGGTCCACGAAGGACAAAGGGGCCTTGGTTTGTCGTCTCTTCCATGGGTAAAACCAAGAGGGTGATTAATATTTTGGTTATGGTGGTCCTTGGAGGTGGGAAGGTTGTTTGGGAGGTTTTCCCATTTTGGAAGGGGGATGAAGCGTATGCAGAGGAGGGAGAGCAGAGAGAACCGATTTTATGGGGAAGAAGAGGAGCAGGTGGGTTGCAGAGAAAAAAACAGAAAAGAAAAATAAAGAGGATAAGAGGGAGCGTGGGTTGCACATGGGTATAGGGTAAGTTTATTTTGGTTTTAATTTATTAGATATGTATTAGTTGTTAGTTGATATTAGGATAATTTAGATATTAGGTGTATTCCGTGTCTCACTGTTCGAATCACAAATGTAATGTCCCGAAACGAGATAAATGTAAAATTTATATTTTCGGATACGTTTTTGAAAAACTGATGTGAAAATAAAGTCGTTGGTTTTTATAGTTCGTTTTTATATTTACGTCATAACTCGTCGTGATTATAGATTGAAACGTAAGAAAAGAAAGAAAAGAAAAAAAATATAGTCGCGAAAAATCAGTACGGAAATTTACGAGTGGTTACAACGTCACTCTTTAATTGTGACGCCGTTGGGTCGCCGCCATTAGGGTTTCGTCTTGGCCAAGTCAACTTTGTGACGGCGTCACCTTATGCTCGTGACGCCGTCGGCTTCAACCTCTGACGCCGTCGGGATCAAATCTAGGCCGTCTGAGTTGTGACGTCCTACTCTTTTAAAACCTGATGCCGTCACTTGTAAAATAGCAATTTTCTCTCTGAGTCGTCGCAAGATGTGTCGCGATGGCGTCGCAAATAAGCCGTGACGCCGTCCCCTTCAATTCCAGCAGCTTGAGTGTCTCGATTCTTGACTTTGGCCAATTTCTTCATATATTCGCGCCTTTTCGTCCGAATAAGTGTCATTCCAGCAATTTACCTTCAAGAGACCTAAAAAGTGAAAAGGAACGAAATTAAGTAGTAACGGATACAAAAGTGATCAATTAAGGGCTTAAATGACCCCTCAAAAGTGTACCTTTTAAATCCTTATCAACTAGCAATTATTAACGTCTAAATAAAAGATGGTATCAACATATTCATGTAGATGTAAGTTAGCTAATGAAAAGTAAACATACCTCTATGCTCTTGGTATGGTTTATGGAGACCATAAGTCCGAGAATACTTCTTGAGCTTTTAAAGTAATCAGCTGTACTCATAATAAGTAGGTTGCGATTACTTTTAGGTTCTTCTTTGAAAGTTGACTTCATTATTCTTTGAATAGAAATGAAGACTTTGGAGATATCCTAGCATGAAGATTTATTAAAAATAAAAATGTTAGAATAATCTATCAATATCCGACATAAAAGAAAAAGTTTGTTTTAAAAGATTTCCTTCTTTGTAGTTTTTAAATATACACAGATCGTATCAAGTTTTTAAAGTACAACATACTCTAAGAAACTTGGTAACGAGGCTCTGATACCAATTGTGGAAAACTAGAAGGGGGGGGGGGTTGAATAGTTTTACCAACTAAAACTTCGTTTTAAAATATTTAGATCGACTTATGTCAATCTATTTGAATGTATATGTTGGAAGTTGATAGATAGATATATAAATGTGTAATTAAAGATAAGGAGTAAGAGGCACATAACCACGACACGAGTATTTATAGTGGTTCGGCTACAAAGACACCTTCCTTACCCTACTCCACTCCCCGAGTCACCTACTCGAGAGTTCGTAAACACTACACGACACCAACTCCTTATGGCGGAGAAGCCTTCACAACGTCGCCTACTCTTTTTTCGGTATTAGGCTAACCACCGGGTTCTTCTACAAGTTAGAACCACATCTATCACAAAGTCGCCTACCCTTTATCCGGTATTAGGCTAAATATCGAGTTCCATTACGATGGAGGAACTACTACCTAACACTACACAACACCTAACCCCAAAGGAGACTAACTCCTTATTACAACACCATCAAGGATATCAATATCCTTGGATACAACCTATCTCTATTTGTATATTAATGCACCTCATTGATTATACAACCTTGGCATCTTTCACTAATGCCACTTGACTTGACTTCTAGGCATTCTTCACTAATTCCTTTGACACGGACGTATGGCACCTTTCACTAATGCCTTCGTCTTGACTCCATTAGCATTCTTCAATAATGCTTTTGACACGGACGTTAAGCACCTTTCACTAATATTTTTGTCTTGACTCTTTCTGCATCCTTCACTAATGCCTTAGACACAACACTTCTATTGAGGAAGAAAGAACTATCAACAAGAGAACCTCAGTAGTCTTTATGATGACGAAGCATGGCAACTCATGGACTTGAGCTTGCTCGACTTCAAGAGGTGGTGATCTCGCCTTTAAGAGGAACCTAGAGAATCACACAAAAACAAAACACAAACTACATAGAGAGATCCTTAGGATCAGAGGTTAGAACGTTACAATACTTGGAGAAAGTTTGTGTGGGAGTGGTAACCCAAAATGAAGAAATGGCTCACTATTTATAGAGGAATTTTGGCTACTGTTCCACGGATCCCACGGATCCCTCACTTGAGGGATCTGTCCAGTGTATTACTGGGGATCCGTGGGACGCTCCTCTTTGCCCATGGGTTTTGGGTCATGGGTCATGGGTTATGGGTCATGGGTCCTAGACATTGGACCATGGGTATCCAAATAGATACTATGTATCTACAAGATGCAATGCATCTAGTCCATGGGTCATGGGTTAAAACCATGGGTCATGATTAATATCCATATATGACTTATGCATGATGTCATGCAATGGGTTATGGGTCATGCTCCATGGGTATGGTTCATGTACTTTTGGTTTTACCCAACTACATTCAATGTATTTGGTCAATGGGTCAAATACCACTACTACAAAAAAAGTTCATAGAGACCCTCAAATAAAGACCGGTTTGAAAATACCCGGTTTTCATACCAAGTATTAGACGGAGATTGAAAATGTTTAGATACAAAAACCGGTGATTTTGGAAAACCAATTTTTATCTACAAATAGTTTAAGCGGGGTTTTTCCCTCAATTATCTTTTTCACGAATTTGAAACCCAGTAACCCATTACTATTCTTCTTATTCTTTTCCCAATACACAAAAACTAACCGTACACCTCCAATTCTTCCACCATGTTTAATGGTCTCGATCTAGTTTTTTACCATTCCAAGTCGATTTCTCTACAAATAGGTTCTTTAGTTAGTTTTATCATCGATTTCATATAATGTTTTGGTTGCTTTCTCAGATCTTTCCATGTTATTTGATGCCATCTGAAATTAGGGTTCTTGATCCACAATGGAAATTAGATTTATTTTTTATTTTTTTATTTTGTTAATCATATGTTAATTAGGGTTTTATATGGGGTGATTGTATCTTAGTTATTAACTCTAGTTTCATACACTATTCGATTAAATAATTTTAGCTTATCTTGATATAACTACAGTTCGCTTTTGGTCACTTTATAAGCATCACTGCAATGCTGAAGAAGAGGTTTGTATTGTTTAATTTTGACCTAATTTTTGTGCTTATTTTTGTATGTTATTTTTAGTTTGATTATATTGTTGATAGATTCGCGATGACACAAGAAATGAACAAATAATGTAAAAAAAAAAATATATGGCGTTTTCCGGTATCGGAAAGATTAAATATGTATAATTTAGGAGACAAGTGTATGAGGACTTTTTTGCTCAGTTAAGAAATTCAGATACGGCGGCTGATATTAAGATGTAGTAGATGAGGTTTTAGATAGTATACTGCGAAAGATAAACTTATTATTGTGTTTAGTTCAGTCAGATTTTGGTCTCTTTCGAGCATATTTAGCATATTGGAATGGATCACAAACACATATTATACTCTGTGATTACTTGTGATTCATGATATTAAAACATAGTTTGTCTACTTTATTGCTTTTTGCAGCTACTGCCCACATCTGTGTTCCATTTTGACCTTGCCTTTGATATTTTTCTAAGGATTTTTGCTAATGAATATGGCTGGAACAGGTGTTTAAACCAAATGATGTTATATTTTTTGGTTACCAAATTGCTAATCTTTATTAACATGTACTTCTATTGTTTGTTCATTGTATGATGTGTTGAGTCACATTTTGCAGGTTCAACTCGTGCAAACATATAACACTTGACACAATCGATTCCAAAGTACTGTCAACACACATGAGGCTCTTGTGAAAGCAATAGCATCACACTCATTCACCTTTAGTCACTTGAGCTTCATGCACGGACACGGGTTGTTGGATAATTAACGCTATACCCAAACACATGTTTTGGAAAAATATACCAGGTCTTGAGTTACTCGCTGTTTTAACATATTGTAATAAAGACTTCCACCATTTTTGCTTCAAAGTAAAAGGAGTTGGTGCCTGAAAGTGATGTGTCTTCATCTTTTTAGGTACTATCTTATGTCCGTTGCACTTCCATCTTTAAACAAGTTAAGGGTAATATATACTGATTTTTAGATACATATGACTGGTATACTATCATGGTGGTTAAGGCATGTAATGGTTTCTTTAAATATTACATCTTCTAATTTAGTGAGGCCCCATGACATTGTGTTTCAACTTGTGACTTTGTTCTATTCTAGCAGTGGGTCTTATGGTTTTGCATCAGCTTAAGTTATAACAGGTGATGGCCATAACAATTTTGCTTTATGCCCTTTTTTGTAGTAGTGTAAGTATTACTAATTCGATATTTTGCCTAAATATACAGGACCCACATCAATGTATTTTAAGGTATTGTTTGAATGTTATTTATATTGATTTTTCTAGCTAAAATGGGTGTTTAGATGTACTTTTTAAATAACATAGTGATAATTATTTTCAAGTGGTTGATTTAGCTGATGTTTGGCTCTTGAATTTCGGTTATATAAGGTCAAAACAATCATGTTCGGATAATAAGGTAAGAAGGTTTGCTAAGAGTACTAATTATCGAGTAAATTAATAATTACATAGATTATATATATTTAGCTTTCAGCAACTGGTTATCTATATATTACGATTGATTTTTTGAAACTAAAGCTCTAAACACTCCATAGATTGTTTGTTATTGTTATTTTTCCAAGTTTTTTTGTAGTGACTTGATAGTTAATCTTCTTCTTTATGTTGTACAGATTACAAGCTTCTTTCTATAAGGCTAAAGGTTATAGAAAATGGTAATTTCTTAGATATTTCTTATTAATGCATAATATAAGTCTTGATTTTTCTAAGTATATGGCTAATAAGCTATATATAATACAAAAGAAAGAGTTACTGGTAAAAAGCCAATGCCATTTACTCAAGTGTTTTATCAAATATTATAAACATGTGAAATGGTTTGATAAATACATGCTCATTGCGTGCTTGATCGATAATTCTTTGTCATGTTTTTATTCATTATATGCTTCTTGAATGGTTTTAACACCTTTGTAGTTTCTGTTTCACAATGTTATCCTATTCAGTAACTTTTTAATCTTTTTTCTCTGATTCGAATCTCTTTTTTCTTCTCAGTATTGTGATTTCGCTGCTGAGAAGAGTGACGATACTGATTGGTGTACTAAAATGAACTTGAAGTCCAAGATATAACTCAGACATCATGTGCAGTAATTATTTTTCTAGGTTGATGACTGATTTGTCCATTACATACTTGCTTAGTATGGTGATACAATTAATAGCAAGTACTCCTTGTTAGTGCATGACTCGGCTACTTGTGCAACAGTCTTTACATGAATGCTATATTTGTAGGGTCAGTTGCAGGTATTTTCAGAAGGGACATATGGTGCACCGTTCAGGTCTCTATTTTTTTATGCGATCTACCTTCCCAGCTCCTATAACTTGTGTCAATTGTCAAAACATTAATGTTTAAAGGTGTTGTATCAGATTGCTTATATACACTCCAGCATTATTCACATGGGTGGTTTGGCATTGTTTATTTGAATTTTCATTGGTTGCGTGGATATGAATATTACTCTAAATGTAGCTGTTTGGGAATTCCTTTTGAATTATCTAAAAATTACAGTGGATGTTTGAGATTGCATACTAAATTAACTATATAGAGGTTGTTTGGGATTTCTTGTTGAATATACTAATAGAGGCTGTTTGGGATTGTAATTTGGAACTACTGTAAACAGATTAGGAGTTTCAATAAGCAATCCTAAACAACCTCTATAAGTAGCTTTAATAAGCAAATCCTATACAACCTAATTTTTTTTGTTGGAAAAATCACAATAGAGACCGGTTTTTATAACAAATACTAGTCTCAATACTCTTATTAGAGACCGGTTACGAAACCGGTTTCGATGTGTTCGCATCAAAGAGATACCCCCTCACAGAGAGTGGTTCTAAAACCAGTTTTCATGGGCTATTCTAACCGGTTTCTATGAAACTTTTTGTAGTAGTGTACTTAAGTTTCTACCAATTTATATTACCCATTGTAATACATATTAGTTATGTATATATTTACCCAATATGTAAACACTAGTTGTTGTACATATGTATTATTAAATCATAAAACCACTTTACTTGTTTAGTGTTTTATGTGAAAACGTAAGTGTGTTAGTAAACTATTGGCTCAAATCATTTACGTATTTTATTTGTTTTGTTAAAATGATTTTACGTTTATTATCGACGAAACATTAGAAGATCGTAAAATATTAATAAACGTTTTTACGGCTTATTTGTATTAACAGTGTGAGGTGGTTGAAGGTGTTGGATAGGGTTTGGGTGATGATGGTTTTGTGAGAAGAGGAAAAAGAAGGGAACTTCATGTTGTTTTTCCGCCGCATTTGCCTTATTCGTGTTTGCAAAGACCTTGATCAAATATCGCCATATTTTGGCTTTGGCCTTGCATCTTTGAAAGCGATTCAAGCCTGCCACTTTTGTTATTGGGTTATTTAATTCATTTTGAGTAAGTTGATCAAACTTGTGCAGATTTGCTTATGTAGTAGGGTGCTTAGAGTATCCCCTTTTGTTTGATTCTATAATTTTTTGGGCATTAAGGTATGTCGTTGGAGTCGTTCTTTGTAATGCATGATCGATTGACAATGTTAATGTTTATGTCGTCCCTATTCTGAAATTGCTAAAGGATAGGATCTTTGAGTCTGAATACGTTATTCAATCTATCCAGCATAATATATGACACTGCAATATATAGATTGCTATATAATTTTGTAAACTATGTAAAAGTGCTCAACTAAGTATTCGAGTTTTTATTAATATGAAATCAATCAAATCATAGAAATGTGTATGCTACTGCGCATATGCTTTGTTATTGCTTAATATATAATCAATTTCCCAGGTTTTATTTTTGCAATTGTCTACTTGATAATATTGTATACTAGTTCATTCTTTCATTTTATGTTGCTATTAATTTTAGAGAGAGAAGTAGAAAATTTAGAGAGAGAAGCATGATAAAGAGATAAAGAGAGGGTGGTGGTAGTGATGGTATAATTTTATTGATTAAATACACCGTTAGTCCCTAAGATGTACCAGTCTTACCACCAAAATAATTAATCAAAACAATGAAATGACTATTTTTCCAATGATGAAATGACCATTTTGCAAGGCACATGGGGAAAATAACAGACGTTGACTAACGGAAAATTGGTCAAGGGACTGATTTAGACTATAAAGGCCTTGTTTTGGACCTCCAACGATGAAAACGCCCAATTTTGGTTCAACGTGATGCGCAGGTACAAGTTTAGGGACGAACGGTGTATTTTACTATTAATTTATATATGTGAATTCATGTTTTCAGCTTGCCATTGGTTGATATTGTAGGATCTCTGTGCACCACAGAAACAAAAGTTATCACCGAAAGAATGGCTGCAGCACAGGTATATATTTAATTTGTAACGCTAATGCTTTATAGTATCAAACATTAGTCTTGGGTAATTCAGTTTTCTATAGAATTAATTGTACGGCATAAAATGCAAGCGTGTTTTGTACCCAATGTTGTATCTGCGCACAAACATAAATTATTCTTGTTACAATTATTAATACATTTTGTTGTTTTTAGTATATAGGCTATCTGAGTAATGTCAAAAAACATGCTAATGTTAGGTTGAAGAGGATGAAAGATCGCTACAAAGGTTTTCTATTATGGTTGGAGGAGGGTTTATCTATGAAGTATAGCCATATTAATAAGCCACATTTGAAAACCATTGAAACCATTTGTATAGACTACACCATTTTGGGGGAAAAATGGTTTTATGGGAAGGGATATGTCGTTACAGGTTGTTGACTTCCCTCACGTTCATCATAAACGGGTTTGTTGAGGTATGCTACTTATTGGTGTTAGCATTAACGTAAAACTACTAATAAATTAACGTCAAACATTAGAGCGAAAGATTCATAGAAAAAAAATATTTTTGCTTGAGTACCAACCATAGCGATATTTCATAGTATAATCATGGTCATCTCAAATGCAAGCAAATATGAGTCTTTCTCAAAATATATATGATTTATTCATAATATTAACAAAAAAATATTAACAATGTGTTAATACAAATAAGCGGTAAAAACGTTTATTTATATTTTACGATCTTCTAATGTTTTGTCGATAACAAACGTAAAATCATTTTAACAAAACAAATAAAATACGTAAATGGTTTGAGCCAATAGTTTCCTAACACACTTACGTTTTCACATAAAACACTAAAACAAGTATAAGTGATTTTATGATTTAGTAATACATATGTACAACAACTAGTGTTTACATATTGGGCAAATATATACATAACTAGTATGTATTATAATGGGTAATACAATTTGGTAGAAACTTAAAGTATTTGACCCATTGACCAAATACATTGAATATAGTTGGGTACAACCCAAAGTCCATGACCCATACCCATGGAGCTTGACCCATAACCCATTGCATGACATCATGATTATGTCATATATGGATAATATCCATGACCCATGGTTTTAATCCATGGCCCATAGTTTTAATCCATAAACCATGGACTAGATGCATTGCATTTTGAGATACATTGTATCTACTTGGATACCCATGATCCATAACCCATGACCCATAACCCAAAACCCATGGGCAAAAAGGAGCGTCCCACGGATCCCCAGTAATACACTGGACGGATCCCTCATGTGAGGGATCCATGGGATCCGTGGAACAGTAGTTGTTTTTCTTCTATAAATAGTGAGCCATTTCTTCCTTTTGGGTTGCCTTTCCCACACATACTTTCCTCAAGTATTGTAACCTTCAAACCACAGATCCTAAAGGAGCTTTCTATGTAGTTTGTCTTTTGTTTTTTTGTGATTCTCTAGGTTCCTCTTAAAGGCGAGATCACCACCTCTTGAAGTCGAGCAAGCTCAAGTTCCTGAGTTGCCATGCTTCGTCATCATCAAGACTACTGAGGTTCTCTTGATTGATACTTCTTTCTTCTTTAATAAAAGTGTTGTGTCCAAGGCATTAGTGAAAAATGCCAAAAGAGTAAAGACGAAAGCATTAGTGAAAGGTGCTTAACGTCCGTGTCAAAAGCATTAGTGAAGAATGCTAAAGGAGTCAAGACGAAAGCATTAGTGAAAGGTGCCAAGTGTCCGTGTCAAGGGCATTAGTGAAAGATGCCTAGAAGTCAAATCAAGTGGCATTAGTGAAGGATGCCAAGGTCGTATAATCGATGAGGTGCATCGTTATACAAATAGTGATAGTTTGTTTCCAAGGATATTGATATCCTTGATGATGTTGTAATAAGGAGTGGGTCTCCTTTGGGGTTAGGTGTTGTGTAGTGTTGGGTATTAGTTCCTCCATTGTAATGGAACTCGGTACTTAGCCTAGTACCGGATAAAGGGTAGGCGACGTTGTGGTAGGTGTGGTTCTCCTTTGTGAAAGAACCCGGTGGTTAGCCTAGTACCGGATAACGAGTAGGCGACGTTGTGAAGGATTCTCCGCCATAAGTAGTTGGTGTCGTGTAGTGATTACAAACTTTTGAGTAGGTGACTCGGGGAGTGGAGTAGGGCAAGGAAGGTGTCCTTGTAGCCGAACCACTATAAATACTCGTGTCGTGGTTATGTGCTTCTTACTCTTTATCTTTCATTACACATTTATATATCTATCTATCAATGTCCAACATACACATTCAAATAGATTTACATAAGTCGATCTAAATATTTTAAAACGAAGTTTTAATTGGTAAAACTATTCAACCCCTCCCCCTTTTAGTTTTCCACAATTGGTATCAGAGCTTCGTTACCAAGTTTTTTAGAGTATGCTGTACTTTAAAAACTTGATACGATCCGTGTATGTTTGAAAACTACAAAGAAGGATTTTTTTAGTCATGTTTTTAAATCATCATAGTGTTTAATGTTGGACAATGATATAACGTTCGAATATTTTCCTTGTCAAGAATTCTCCATACTTGGATTTGGGCATACCAAGAAGATCATGAAGAAATTTAATTATTTCTTTTCGTAAAAATAATATTTAGCATAGTATTCCTCACACATGGATTTGGGGATCCTAAGAAGATCACAAAGAATTTCTCTAAATATTTCTTTTCTTAAAAAGAATATTTAGCAAAGGTATGATCTTAATTAATTTCAAGTTTTCTTTTATTTTATTAAAGTCTTAGCAGTATGTTTACATTTTCTTAGTAATTACTATAGTAGTTATGTATACTGAAAACATCATCAAAAATAGTATTCTTCGTTGATTTATATAGACTACACTACAAACCTGTAATAATGATATCTCGGCTATTCGAGAGCCTTGATCATTATTCCTCACAAAAGGATTATTGACATTTCATCTATGTCAATGAGTATCTATGTGAAATTTCTTATATTATGATAAAATGGGATTTTGTCATAATCTTTGAAAAACCTCCCAAAGAATTATGACTTATTCATAAAAAGGGAACCTCGTCAAATAGGATTAGTATTAAACCGTCAAAACCCCAAACCACAAGTTATAGAGCTTAAACATCAAACTCTAGGCATTTTAGAACTCCCAAACCAAAGTTATCAAGGAATGCTTAAGCTGAACTTTTGCTGTCATGCCGGATCCCTGAGTTTGAACTAGCCGGATCCCTAATGAGAGGGATTCGTGGGATCCGTGCAACAGAAGACAACATAAGTTAGAAATGATCACCGTGGAAGTTCCACTATCACTTTCCCTTCAAAGACTCACGAATAAAAACCCAATTACTGTTCACAGGAGCAAATTGATCATTTCCTTCAAGCAAAACAATATGTTGTGTAAGTATAATCTTCACTACATTGTTAATTTAATTCCTTGATTCCTAGGATTACAATTTTTCATCTTTAGAAGTTGGGTTCAAATGGGTTTGTCATAATTTGTTACCACATTGTTTTCTAAGATAATCTAAATCAAAGAATTAACATTGTTAATACAAATTAAACTCATTTCTTAAATTCAATAAAGATGATTTGAGTAAAATTGTGATCAAACCCTTTAGGCTACTATTCACAATTAACACCACATTGTGGTTTTGTTGTATAGGAACAATCATGCCTAGAAACCGACAACAAGACTATCATGATACCGCCCACTACATCCCAATGTACCATCGAAAGGATGGACTTAGCCCGGAGGATAGGAAAGCTTTCAAGTTGCTCAAAAAGAGACTTTTTCATGAAGGTCGTGTGGTAGAACCATCATTCCTTGCTAACACCGACATCCAACAAGTTTTTTGGAACAATTGGTTTTGATTGTCTTTTGGATATAAACGAGCAAATTTGCCCGGTGTTCGTACTCGAATTCTACAAAACGATGAGAATAGTTAGGAATGAGAACGGGACAATCTCAATTGTCTTCATCATAAATGAGAATGAGTACACCCTTTCGCTTGTAGAATTTGGAAAAATACTACGTATTCCATATCAAGGAGTTTGCATGTTTTCCAATGAATGGTCTTTGGCGGAGCTACACGATATGGTTGATCATCATGAAGTCTACCACACGAGAATCCCAGAAGCAACCACGGTAAGGGATACCGTGTTCATGCAAAGGGCATCCCCATCGAGGGTCACTAGAAATTCCAAAGTGATCTATAGGGATCCATTTCAAATGGAGTTTTCCGAGATGTACGCATTGTATAGGAAATGGGAAGTTGTGGTAAGGGAGAATGTGCTTTGCTTGGGAGGGAACAAGGATCACCCCAATGCGTGCTTGAGCCTCATGATCTATTGCCTTGTGACCGAGACTCGTTTCAACCTTGCATATTACATGATTAAGAGAATGGCGAGTGTCAAAAGCATGGACAAAATGGTGCTCCCATATGCAATGCTCCTATCCCGTCTTGCAAACTTCATCTTTGCTTTAGATCCTTCTCTGTACTCCTTTGATCATAGCTTTTGCAACAAAGTTATGGTGTCATTAACCGAGGGAAGAACTACAAGGTTTATGGTGGATGGCAAAAGACCTCACCCACCAACGGATTCATTGGATGAACGGGAGAGACAAAGAGAAGGAGAAGGAAGTAGCAACCCCCTTGGCAACACCGATCTCGACCGTTTGGATTACATCAATCAATTGCCGGACATTCCTAGCCCATCACAAGAATGGCAACAAACCAAAGGGATCTTCAAGTGCTTCGCCAACTTCTTGAAGAAAAAGAAGTAGAGATGGTGGGATGAAGAGTGGAGGGGAGGATGAAGACGGGGAGTGATATGGAAGGAGATGGGGAAGTAAGGTAAGGTCATAGGACCTTAATTTGTGAAAACAATTCTAAACAATGGTTTATAACACCTTAACAATACTTATGTAGAGTAGGATGTAGTATGTAGGAATTTCCATAACTTGGCATTGAACAATTTAACTTAGGAACGAGTAGGACGAGATTTTACGACATCTTGAATTCATTCAAGTAGTCGTCGTCACTCATCTTTAGCTACCTTTTAGTTCCCCCACACTTGCTATGAGTTATACTTGTTGTGTTCTTGCATTTAACCACTGTAAAAATAACTAGGAGAAGCATTTGCTATGAAGTGCAAGAATTGCACAATTGCAGAAAGCCTTCTGTTCTGCAATAGCCAGATCCCAGAACTATAACTAGCCGGATCCCTCCAAAGAGGGAACCGTGGGATCCGGGCAGACAGATGCCAGATACAGATCATTATACATCAACATTATCCCCTTGATCACATCATGTTGGCTAAACATGATTCTTTAAATACCACTTAAGGCTTCCTCAAGCACAATAGGTCTTACATTCACCCGTAGGTAACTAAGGATCAAATTTAAAGTGCCTTTGATTTATCAAACTCACCAATATCCACCATATTTCTGCTCCAATGCTCACACATTATTCCTCACATCTAAAAACACTTAGTTTGATATTTCTATCAATTTTAGCAAATTGATTTTAGTCACTCTTAACTCTAAATAGGCTAAAACTACTTTTTCATTTTTCTTTATTTTTAGGATTTTCTCAAATTTCTCTTGAGTCATCATCTGATTTCTAGGACTAATTTCCATCATTCTCCCATTTCAAATCAAATGGTATCTCCCTCAAGCACTTAGTTAGACTCTCAAAAGTCCACTTTCCTACCCAAAACCATCATTAAGTATCCTCACTCCTTATGGTTGAGCATTTAAGACATCCACCACTCAAGATATCTAAGGAAAGTCAAAACCTCAAGATTCATAGGTACTAGACCTTACAAAAGCATAATCATTTCATCACATCTCTGTCTGACAGACGGATCCCTGGTTTATAACCAGACGGATCCCTAGTGAGAGGGATCCGTGTCTGCAGAAAGACTTAGTCAGCTTCCCTTTCAAATTTAAGCCATCTTTGGTAATCTAAAAACCTTTAGTTACCATTTAATGATCTCCTAGAGCTGAACAAACACCTTAGTTGACCTTGTGTAGGATATTAGTTTTCACATACACATCAAACCATAACAACAAGGTGGCGTATAAGTGGAATTCTAGAGAGAGAAAGTTAGAGGTTTAGGGAACTTTAGTGAGAGAAAGAAAATTCATATTATGAGCTCCAACTCTCTACCTTGGGAGGTAGAGAGTATTTATAGTCTTACATAAAACGCCACACAACGGGCTGTGGATCAGGCATACAGTGGGTAAAGACCCGTCCGTCCTCCACGGTGTTACTTAACTAAATACTAATTAACTTAAAAGAACTACGACTACGAGCTTTCTAACGATTACATATACTTGAGGTGACCGACTCTTTAATACCTGGAATTTCTAATTCCTAACAATCTCCCCCTAAGGGAGGTCACCTCAATCATGTACTAAACTTACATTGAATACAAACAGATATTACATTAAAAATTGTTCTTGCATTCTTGATGTAGTACTTTGCTCCGAAGCTCGTAGTCATTGATTCTTCTCATTGCATGTTTGGTTAATCCAAGTGGAGGTCTCTTACTGATCCACGTGATAATAGTTTTGAGCCAGCTTTTGAGATCATCAGCTATCAAAAATCTCTAAGACATCCATTGTGGTGTTGGAATTTTGTGATGTTGTGACTTTCGGACCGACATGCTCACATTCTGGATCATGATATCTTCTCATCAGAGTAGCGGAAGCTTTCGTTGATTCATGATATTGGCAGCAGCGTAGCAGAAGCATGGAGTGAAAATATCAGAGTCATTGATGCACTAATCATGATTTCTTTTGAGATGAATGTGTTAAGTGAGCATGCGGCTATGGATTGACCGCTTCATTCTGATCAGCTGCATACGTCGGGTGTACCTACATACAACAGTTAGCAATAAATCGCACGAAAGTCTCTTTGATCACTTTCGTTGAATTGAGGTACATGGCCCACGGTTCCCCGTTGATCAGTACATGTACTGCCTGTGATCAGGTATAATTCCGAAGAATTTCCTTGACAGGGTTTCGCAGCTGCTCTAGCTGTTCTCAAACCGGAACATCTCAAAGAAGACAACACGGAGTGAGTGAAACAGCGAATTTAAGTCCACTGATTGATGAAAAGAGATTTGAAAAACAATCGTGTATTGCTCAATAGAAATTGTTTTTGCAATACAACGAAGGTTTTATTGAAAATCAATTATCAATCATAAAAACACCTTTTGGTTTGAAAAATGAGTACACGGTCGATGTGCTAAAGAAAAGAGTTGTTAAGCACAAAGACCGGTTTTTCAAAGGTATCCGTCAATCCGTAACCTGAACCAGGATTGATTCAAAAGATTGAATCGCCCCATTGTTTCTGTTCAGTTGTCACATGGTTGATCTATATAATAGATCTCACGTGCCACCTACCAGGAGCTTGTTTGATGATGGCTCCAGAAGGCTTTCCATCTTCATTGTGAATATGTATACACGTCACTCAGATGTTCTGGCAATATCACAAGGATAATGCGTAGGACTCAAGATATAATCTCTCTTTTCACATTGTGTGAAACAGAGAGTCTTCATTGAAAGTGTCCTAAATGAGATTTATTGATGATCTCGTGGTTCTAGACTTAATTTGTGCATATTTGGATCCTGTGCCGGAGACTAGGGAGAGGGTCTCCTTCTTTAATATCAACAATCTCTAAGTGAAAGTCGATAGATAATGTCGGTTCCCTGTGAGAATGAAACAAGTCCTTTTAAGAGGAACTTGAGTGGTTTGGAAAGTTGAAGTGCAGTGCGTCACTGGGTCCATGACGTCTTGTCTTCAATACCGATGTTACCATCAGTAGCATATGAATTGAACCCGGTTTCTGCCCTAAGGTTGAATAAATGGAGGGCTATTTGTTTTCACCCTTTTCTCATTCAATTCTTTTTAATTCTTCAACCCCTTCAGTGCTTACCGATACTTCATAGCTAAAACCTTGTTGGGTTTGTTCCAATACTAGCTCAGTCTCAGTCCGCACTCTTCCCATATCTCATTTTTCTCCTTTTATCATCATACCTAAGAACTCTACACTAACTAGTGGATAGTCCCTGGTAGATCCCTCCGGTTCTGGCGGATCATGGGAACACATACCTAACCTTATCATCCTTATATCACCGTACATAAAGTAAATTTGGTCGGTCTATTTGGTATTGTTCATCTGTCATTGGAACCAATTGAAAACCATTTGAAAATCAATCCAGATACTTGTGATATATTATCAAAACATTTTGTACCTGAATTGTTTTTGATATTTTTTAGAATAAGTGCTCCCCCTCAACATGTGCATGAATTGTTTGAAATCGTTTTGCACACGGAGGCAAGAGGAAGAAATTACTTCTTTGATTACTATTTTCAAAAAAATATCAACATCACTTCCCTAATCAAGACAAGTAGATAAAGCATTTTAGGGAAGGATGAGGTTTTCACAAGTTTGCTCCCCCTCAATATGTGCCTCGAGATTTGAAAAGAGTTTTTGCACATACTAGAGGGAACCTGCACATTGAGATAAGTGATCACGTTATACATCATAGGTTTAAGATAGATTCTCCCCCTCAACATGTGAATGGAAAATTTGAAATCGTTTGTCACATGCGGGGAGGATAACATGTACATCCTTGTAAAACCATTTACCGAATCCTCAGTTTAAGTCCAATTTAAATCACAAATTCTCCCCCGATCACAATTATCAAGTCATTTGAGATTTGTGATCTCTTATAGATTTAAATTGATTTTGAAAGCTTTTGAGGAGAATTTTGACTTGATTATGAAAGCGTTTTAACTGATAAGGATCGGATTTTAAGACATTAAACTCCATTGGTAAAACATGCATGAATATCTTTTGAAAACAATTGAATGCCAAATAACTTTTTAATTTAATTGAAATCATTCTCCCCCTCAATCAATGACATAGGTTGTTGATTGAGAGATTGATATTTTGACAAATAAGTCCAGATGATTATCAAAAATAGAGACTGAGTTATTTTTCAAAGCAGTTAGTTTTCAGCAGATAAATGTTTATAGAATCAGAGCATGGAATTTGAAAACATGGTAAAGCATGGCTCTGTTCTTCCTTTGAAAAACGGGTTACTGCCTGAAATGACAATAAACCATTTTTTCTCTTTCTCCCAAAAATATTTTTTGACATTTTTTTTTTTTTTTTTTTTTTTTTTTTTTTTTTTTTTTTTTTTTTAAAGAATTCGAACAACATCTAAAGTACCATGTCATTCTTTGAATGACAGCACAAAGACCGTAGATAGTATCGAACCGAGAAAAACATGACAAAATGACAATATTTTTGAGGGTTTTTCGAATTTTTCAAATTTTTATGGATTTTGAAAGTTTTATATTTTTCTATTTGATTTTTGAGGGTTTTATAATTTTGTATTTTGATTTTAGAATAGATATATACAAGAGATAGATGAAGATAGACCTTTACTCATCTTCTTCCTCCTGAAGACGTTTGAGTGTTTCTGGTTGAAGGCTTTTCAAGCCAAGACGTGGAAGAATAAACTCAAAGCGTTCTCTTGGAAGAGCTTTGGTGAAGATGTCTGCTAACTGATATTCAGACCTCACAAAATAGAGTTCCACCACACCTTTTTCCACTTGTTCCCTGATGAAATGATGTCGAATGTCGATATGCTTTGCTCTTGAGTGTTGAACATTGTTGCATGATAGAGCAATAGCACTTTTGTTATCACAGTACAGAGGGATTTTGTTGAATTCAAAGCCATAGTCAGATAATTGAGATCTCATCCATAAGATTTGAGCACAACAGGATGACATGGCTATGTATTCAGCCTCTGTAGAGGAAATAGAAGTACTCATTTGCTTCTTTGAAGACCAGCTCACAAGCTTATCACCCAAAAACTGAGCACCTCCAGATGTACTTCGACGAATATCTTGACACCCTGCATGATCAGCATCTGCATAGGCTGTTAGTGACATGCCGGTGTCCTTCGGGTACCAAAGACCCATATTGATGGTTCCTTGGAGATACCGAAAGACCCGTTTAACTGCTTCAAGGTGCTTTTTAGTAGGCTTAGCCTGGTATCTAGCACACATGCAAACAGCGAACAAGATGTCTGGTCTACTAGCTGTAAGGTACATCAGGGATCCAATCATACTACGATATTTTGTTTGGTCAATCATGATCCCTGAGTGGTCCTCATCTAGTTTGGTTCGATCAATCATGGGAGTGTCAACAGGGTCACTTGAATCAAATCCAAATTTCTTTAAGATCTCAGTTGCATATTTAGATTGATTTATGAAAATGCCTCCGGGACTTTGCGAAATTTGTAATCCCAAGAAAAATGACATTTGTCCCATCATTGACATTAGAAATTTTGAACTCATTTCATTTGAAAAACGATCACATTCCATTGGGTCTGTCGAGGCAAAAATAATATCATCAACATAAATTTGAACATGAATTAAATGTTTGCCTGACTTCCTGGTCAACAATGTTGGATCAACTGCTCCTTTGCTAAATCCAGTTGATAGAAGAAACTTTGACAGTGTATCATACCATGCCCTTGGAGCTTGCTTTAAACCGTAAAGGGCCTTCTTCAAACGATAAACGTGAGTAGGATGCTCTTGATTTACAAATCCTTCAGGTTGGCTGACGTAGACGACTTCTTTAAGGTCTCCGTTTAGGAATGCCGTCTTCACATCCATATGATAGACTACCATGTTCTTACTAGCAGCATTAGCCAGAAAGATTTTGATTGCCTCGATTCGAGCAACTGGAGCAAAGGATTCTTCAAAGTCAATGCCCTCCTCTTGACGGTATCCTTTAGCAACTAATCGAGCCTTGTTCTTCAACACATCACCATGCTCATCAAGTTTTACTTTGAAGATCCATTTAAGAGCAATAATCATAGCACAGTCTGGAGCAGGTACTAACTCCCATACATCAAGTCGATCAAACTCATGAATTTCATCTTGCATTGCATTGAACCAGCTATCTTCATTCATGGCGGTTTTAACATCTTTTGGTTCGATCTTAGATAGTATGGAGTTGAAGAAGCACCATAAGGCATCGGTAGCAAGTTGCTTTCGTGTTGATACAGGACGAGAGGGATTTCCAATGATGTTGTCTTGTGGATGATCGTGAGTCCATTTTCTAAGGTGTTCATGTGGCAGTTGTTGAGGGACTGAGGTAGCAGAGTCGATGTCTCCTGAAGAAGATGGTTCTGATGATGATTCAGGAGCAAATATGTTTTCAAATGGAGCATCTTCAGGAGTACCAAAGGGATTAACTTCATCATTGATGCCAGAAACAGTTCCATGATGTACATTTGAAGAATGATGATTTGTTGATGAGACTGAAGGATCAGCAGTAGGCGCTTCTTGACTTAAAGATATTGAGACTGAGGGATTTACTTCATTCACAGGAATATGAGCAGCCTCTGTTGTAGGGATCGATACCTCATTAGTACTTGGATCATAAAGTTCATCAAACATAGGATCAAACAATTTCTTTAAATCATCTTCAGATGGAGGTACATATGGAGTTTCATGAGAGGAGTTTGGAACAAGAGATGAACCAATGGGACTGTTTTGAAGTGCGGGTCCTGAACTGGATTGTCCAGGAGCCATTTGACCGGTCAGCTCATCAAACGTAACGTGAATTGTTTCCATGATATTTCGGGTTCTTTTGTTGTAGATTCGGTATCCCTTTTTGTTTGGTGCATATCCTACAAATACTCCAATGTCTGCTGTTGGAATCACTCCTAAACAGTATTTCAAGTATTTATATTTCATATGTAATAGGTAGCTCTATCATGGCCTTTATGTTTTTTTAAGGTCGAGCTTATGTAGAAGGCCCATAAGCTTAGGCCCAAGCCCAATAAGGAATAGGGAAGGAGAGGGAGTGTTGCCCTAGCTCCTTGCCTATATAAACATTGTAATAACCCTCACTTGAGGGTTGGTTGTTCAAGTTCTTTTCTTTCACATATGCCTCACGCCTAACCGTATACTATATTGTGTGTGTGTGTGTTTGATACTTGTTCAATCGCCTTCATCTCTTTCTCTATAACTTGTGTTTGTAAAACTAGTGACCTAACAGTGGTATCAATTGCCAAATAGTTGGGTGTACACTTTGTTTTTGAAGTTTTTGGTTTTGGGTCTTACGCGTAAAGATAACGCAATCTTTGGTTCTCTTAAAAACTCGTTTTTTACACTTTTTAATCCAAGATTCTTGTACTTTCAATGTTTTGAGGTGTTAAAATACTGGTTTTTGGCAAAAAGTTTCAAACTTTACGCGTGGATCTACGTTTTTAAGCTTGTTTTTGTTCGTGGGTGTCGTTCTACGTGTAACCCGTTTAGCAGTTTTGGTACATCAAAATTCACATTTTTGTGTTCTTTTGGTACTATTGAAGCTATTCCATAACAAAAATCTGGTTTAGAAACATATTTGGGCAAAATCAAAGTTACGAGTAATTCTACGCGTATCAAAACCCTAAAATTACGCGTAAGAATTTTCCTTGGTTTGATCTTCATTTTCCTGGTTTATTCCGTGTTTTCTTACTTGGATAAGTCTGAAAATACGTCAACTTTGGATATCTTTTTCACAGTGAAGTGTAAAAGATCATTTGGGAAAAAACCCTAAACTTACGCATAAGCATAAGCTTACGCGTAGAAATCCTACGCATAAGATTCACTTTACGCTTAAACTTCGGTCTACGCATAAGGTAATCCTACGCCTAACTTTCTACGCCTAACTTTTGTCTACGCATAACTTTAGTGTTTTTATCTTACTTACGCGTAAGCTAAATCCTACGCGTAACTCCTTATTGTTACGCGTAACTTTTGGTGTTTTTACGCTTAAGTACTACTTGGTTTCTTGTCTTTTCTACGCCTAAGGACACTTCATCAACAAAGGTTCATTCGATTACAAAGATCCATTTTTACTACACAAGTTCATCAACATGTCTCAACCACCATACTCTAACTACTTCCCTCACACTTATAATCATCAACAACAACAACAACAATTAACTCCACAACATCAACAATGGAATCAACAACAAGCAATTTGTCAACAACAATTTAACCAGCAACATACTCCACAAATGGGTGCAATTCCACCTCCACAAATGGTTCAAACACCACCAAGCCTTCAAGTTCCACCCTACACAACCGATTTCAATCAACATCCATCACGGACCACTATGAAGGAACCCACTTGGTTTGCAAAGATGTGTGAAGCTTTAAGCAGCCAACAATCAATTCATGAAGCTGGATCACTTGATAGACCTCCAATGCTCACTCCAAGAAACTACGATCAATGGGTGATAAGGTTCTTTAGGTTTTGTGATCTAAAGAAGCCACATGGAAAGTTCTTAAAGAAGGTTATCTTGGAAGGTCCATTTGAGATGCCTACTGTCATTGTACCCGGAGATCCAACTGCTGTTCCACCAAGAGATGAACAAACCAACATTGCTACTGTTGCATATTTAAATCCTACAGAACTTCTACATTATGAAGCTGCTGAACTTGCAATGGAATACATCCTCTTAGGATTACCAAACCCTATTCTTCGTAGTGTTGATGCTCAAAAGACTGCACAAAAAATGTGGGATCATATTCGTCTTCTTATGGAAGGATCTGTACTCAATCAGGAGGATTTGGAATCCAAAATTTACTTGGCTTATGAACACTTCATGATTGAACCTGGAGAGACACTAGAGTCCTATCATCATCGATTTTCAGACATCATCAATGATTTGGATAAACACAACATCATCATGCCAAGAATTGCAGTGAATACTAAGTTCCTGAGTAGTCTTGGTCCTGAATGGGAGAAGTATGTCATTTTTCTCCGTCAAGCGAAGAATATGCATCATTCTACTTATGGATTGTTGTACGATTACTTGAAGCCTCATGAAAAGGAAGTTGATCGGGAAAGGATTCTCCGTGCTCAAATTGCTAAACAGTCACATCCGGATAATCAACAACTTGCCTTGTATGCTCAACAGAATTATCCCTCTCAACCAGCAACTCAACTAACTGCTTCAAACACACCTTTACAGCAACAACCTCAACAAAATCAATTGGTTCCATACAGCAACAATGCTCAAGCATATGTCAGTGAAGCGACTGAGGAAGCCGATCCGTTCGAAGCATTGCAACAAGGATTTGTGATGATTGCTAATGCTTTTGGCCGTTACACCAACAAATCCAACAATCGTATTCGTTCCTCGTCTAACATACGGACTCAAGCTGTTGTGAACAATGGACGTGTTGAAGTTCAGAATCGTGATTATGGTCGTCAGATGGGCGGTGGTCAAGGGTTTAATGCTGTGGGTAGGAATAACAACAGAGCTCAAGTGGTGGAACAGGGAAATGCTCAGAATCGGTTAAATGGTCTTAGATGCTACAACTGCAATAAGAAGGGACACCTGGCTAATGCATGCCCAAAGCCAAGGACTAGGGGCAGTGCTTATTTCAAAGAGGCTTTACTTTTGGCTCTTAAGGATTAAGCTGGTGGATCTCTCACAGACAAAGAACAGAGCTTTATGGCAGATGCAGACTCAGATGATGATATGGAGGACTTGCAGGCCAATGCAGCTGTTATGTTGATGGCTAATATGCAAGAGTTACACATGAGTGAAACAGGCCCAGTGTATGACACTGATGGCTTGTCTCAGGTACCCGAACAAACCATCATCATATCTGAACTAATATCTCCATCAATATCTGAATCCGGCACGGCTCAGAATGTTCAAACTGAGTCATCTACATCTCATTCTGATGATTTTCAAATAAACCCCGTAGTTACATTTGACGATCCAGAAGACCTTATGGTTTCCCTTGATAATCAAATTGACTCCGTGGTTATACTTGAGGATCTAAATAATGATCATGTTGTGACTCACGTTGAACAAGATGAACCTTTGCCCCATCCAGATCTTGTTCTGTAACTTAAAGACCAACAATCCAAAATTGCTGAATGTGTTGCATTAAATCAGTCCTTAAAAAGTAAAAATGCACTGTTAACCAAGGATTTTGAATGCTTACAAATGCAACTCAACTTTTTCAAAACTCAAGAAAACCGTGAAAAAGGTTTTGAAGCCGCTTTTGCAAAATCTCATCAAAATGAAAAATATTTAGAGAGACAGATGCGTGATCTAGCCGCCTCGAAGAATGCTTTGTTGTCTGAATTAGAACAACTGAAACACGAACATAAAAAGCAAATTAATGCTCTCACTTTGGAAAATCAAAAAGCTAAGGCTGAGTTGTTAAATTGTCAAAAACAGTTCTCCGCATACAAAAAGCATTCAACAAATCGGGTAGATGACCTTCTTGAAGAAATTATCGGCTTGCAAAACAAACTTAAAGAGTTTCAAACTGTTGTTTACAAACATGGTGAATCAGTAACAGCTATTGAAAAGTTTACCTTAAAACCCAATCCAAAAGGATATGGAAAAAATCTAGCTGATTACAAACCAAAGCTTTCACTAAAAACATTCAAACCAACTCCTGAAGTTTCCAGTGCAGAATACAAAATTGATAATACTGTCATGAGTGTTGTTGAATATCATCGTCAAGAGGAATTAGATGCAGAAGACGAGAGTCGATCAAAATTAAAGAATGTTGTTTACAACAAACCTTTTAATTATAAAAACGTGGTCACTTTCGTCACACCAACGGATTCTTCAAACACACCAAGGGTTATCATCAAAACACCTGAGTCTTCTAATGTTAATCCCAAAACAGACTTTGCACAAACTTATGGTCCTTTACCTTCCATTAGTGAAGTAAACTCACAACCTGAAAATAGAAAAATTCTTCGATATTTTGACATTTTCATGGCTGACCTTAAAATTTTACAACATGAGATAGAATATCGATCTGAAATCAAAGTTGAACATTTTCAATCGCCTCTGGTGCGAGAACAAAGAGACATTTTTCAGAAAAATCTTTTACCTAATGTTAAAAACTTGAAAAGTTGTGCAATTGCCTGGGAAAAGGATTTCCATAAGGAACTTGGGGTAATGAAAAACGTTTTCGAGAAAACAGAAACATCTATTTCTAATACTAAACGTAAAAAGAAACTCTTGAGAAAAGATGTTGATCGACTCTTGGAAGATGTTATCTGTGCTGATATCCATAATGTTGTGTTATTCTATTCTTTGCCATATGCATCTGATCATATCTCTGCTGATATTGTTGAAACTCTTGTTACTGTTGAGAACACCGATAATGTGCTTCAGATCGAGTCTTTAAAAGCTGAAAATAAACGATTACTAACTGAAATTTACAATGCAAAACGTCGTCTTCATTGATGTGAAAAAGATATTCACAACCATCAACTTAGTTTTCAAAAGAAAATCGCTCAGTTGAGTGCAAAATCTTTTGATCCTAAAATTGAGAAATTGGATGATCAAAACGTGTCTTTGAAAAGTCAAATCTCAAAATATGAACAAGAACTTTTAAAAGTTAAACAGGAATATGGTGTCATATTTGATTTACTCAAAAAGACTCGACTTGAAGCATCAAACGAACTTGATCACTATCTTGCTCACACTAGTGAAGTCATGAATTTTGCTGGTAGTATTCGTTCTGAAAATCAAGATCTGATTCACACCATCTCTAAGTTACGGGAAATGTTAGGAAAGTATGAACAACTTCCACCTACTGTGATTAAGAGATTAGCACCAGTCACACTTAGTAATCGTGAACCTAGAATTCCCACTGCCAAATCACAAGTTGCTAATATGTTTCCCTCTACTGAAACAGGACTAGTTGCATCTTTTCCAAACGTCCGCACTTCACAGCCTAGGAGCACTCAAACGAAGAATAGGAAGTTGCGACCTAAGAAAAGATCAATAAGGAATGCTAAAGTAGAAGAACACCCTAGGACTCTGAATAAAACTCATGTTGCTTCCACTATAGATGTTGCGTCTGGCAAATGTAATACAAATAGTGATGTAACGAATGCTAAACCGTTAAGTACTTTTGATATTCAGTCTGATGCACCTTGTGTTATTTGTCAAAAGAGTATGAATTCTGATTGTCATGACAAATGTGTTGCTAAAGCTATAATCTCTCGATTACGAAATCCTAAGAATCGGAATACCTCTAGGCCCACTAATCATTATAAGTCTGTGCTTGGTAAACCGCCTTCTTTAGATTCTAAGGCAACCATTGCTATCACAGTAGCTCCCGCTTCACCTCCTAAGAATGTAGTACCACCTAGTGCTTTCACTAAGACTAAAGCAAAGAGTAGTTATAGATGGCAGAAATGGATATACAACACACTAGGATTTAAATGGATGCCTAAAATTATAAATGTGTGTATGTCTAACATACCTGCTTCGGAACCCTCTAACATTTCGGGTTCCACATCTACTTCTATTCCATCTGTGTCGTCTGTGTGTAATGCAGGTGATACAGATCATTCTCTGGATTGTTGATAGCGGATGTTCCCGACACATGACAGGCAACCTTAAACTGTTATCAAACTTTATTGCAAAGTTCATTGGCACTGTCAGATTCGGGAACGATCACTTCGCAGCTATCATGGGCTACGGAGATTATGTCAATGGGAACATCGAAATCAGCAGGGTTTACTATGTGGAAGGCCTCGGTCACAATCTGTTTTCAGTAGGTCAATTTTGTGATGGAGATTTGGAGGTTGCTTTCAGGGAGAAAACTTGTTTCATTCGTGATCTACAAGGAAATGACCTTATGTCTGGCTCGCGTAATTCTAGTCTCTACACTATCTCTATGCAAGACATGGTTGCTTCCTCTCCCATTTGCTTACTTTCAAAGGCAACATCTACAAAATCCTGGCTATGGCACCGTCGTCTCTCACATCTAAACTTTCAAACCATCACCAACCTTGCTCGACACAAACTAGTTGAAGGACTCCCACGATTACGGTATTCAAAAGATCACCTTTGCTCAGCCTGTGAACAAGGGAAAAGAACTCGTGCTCATTTTCCTTCAAAGGTGGAACACAGCTCTCAGCATGTCCTACATCTTCTTCACATGGATTTGTGTGGCCCGATGCGCGTGCAAACGATCAATGGCAAAAGCTAAATCCTAGTAATTGTTGATGACTACTCACGATGGACTTGGGTCTACTTTCTTCGTAGCAAAGACCAAGCTCCACAAATGATCATCACCTTTCTCACAAAAATACAGGTTCAACTCCGCAACACCGTCAGAATAATCAGAACAGCCAAAGGAACTGAATTTGTTAACAAAACCCTTCGTGAATTCTATGAGAAAGTGGGAATTCAGCATCAAACATCTATTGCACGTACACCTGAACAAAACGGAGTTGTTGAAAGACGAAACCGAACGTTAGTGGAAGCTGCAAGAACAATGTTAATCAATGCTAAACTTCCAGATTACTTATGGGCAGAAGCTGTATCTACTGCATGCTATACTCAAAACCGTTCTATGATCACAAAACGCCACAACAAAACACCTTTCGAGCTTGTCCACAACTACAAACCGAATCTCAAACACTTTCATGTATTTGGATCCCTTTGCTATCCGAATAATGATCGTGATGATTTTGGAAAGCTCAAAGCCAAAGCTGATATTGGAGTCTTTATTGGATACTGTGACAATTCTAAAGGTTTCCGAATCTGGAATCGTCGAAATAAGGAGGTAATGGAAACGATTCATGCTCATTTCGATGAACTCACGGAAATGGCTTCTGAGTATAACAACTTAGAACCCGGACACAACCGTTTAAACTTCCCCCAAACCCTATCATCAGCTGAACAAAGCCCCCAGCTAACTCGTCAACAAATGGAAAGGTTATTTGCTCCTCTGTTCTGTGACGATATTGATGAACCTGCTCCAGGTGTATCCGCTGTTTCCGCTGCACAACCTGATAATATTCCTATACCTGATACACCTGCTACAACAACTACTGTTGAAGATGCACCTACACCAGTTGACTCCAACACAACAGTTGAACACACCGCTTCCAACAATGATGAACCAGCTGATGATATTCTGAATGAAGTACCCCCACCTGCAGATTTTGATCCAAATGCGTTCTTCAACCCGTTTGCTAATGAGACTGCTGCACCTGATGTCGCGGAATCTTCAACAAACCATTTGAATCCTCAGAATCTGCACAATGTATACCAACATCAACCCTCTACACATAGGTGGACAAAAGACCATCCTCTGGCTAACATTATTGGCAACCCGAATCAACCAGTCGTTACGAGATAACGTCTTCACACAGATGGTGAACATTGCATTTATGCTCTCACTGTCTGCCAATCTGAGCCTAAAAACATTAAAGATGCAATGAAAAAAGACAACTGGATTGAATCCATGCAGGAAGAACTCAACCAATTCAAACGTCTTGAAGTATGGGAACTGGTTGAAAGACCAACAGGGGTCTATGTCATTGGTCTAAAATGGATTTGGAAAACAAATTGGATGCTGAAGGGAACGTCATCCGAAACAAGTCACGTCTAGTTGCTAAGGGTTATCGTCAGGAAGAGGGAATAGACTTTGAAGAATCTTTTGCTCCGGTTGCTCGTCTTGAGGCTGTTCGGATATTTCTCGCGTTCGCAGCTCATATGAATATGACGGTCTATCAGATGGATGTCAAAACGGCGTTTCTCAATGGATAACTTAAAGAAACGGTCTATGTCAGCCAACCAGATGGATTCGTTGATCCTGAGTTCCCGAACCATGTCTACAAACTGAACAAAGCTCTTTATGGTCTCAAACAAGCCCCTCGGGCATGGTACGATAAGCTATCATCTTTCCTCATAGCCAATAATTTCACCAAAGGCTCGGTTGACCCAACTCTTTTTATACAATATCATGGGGCACACATCTTAATTGTTCAAATTTACGTGGATGACATCATTTTTGGGTCTACTGATCTGCGCTAAACCGTCAAGTCTAATCACACAAGCCGCCCACTTGTGAATGGCCAGCCGTAACAGACTTAAAACAGCTCAGACACAAATACAATGAAGTCCTGGAGAATACAATGAATTCCCGGGTCGTTATGTCCCAGCGAGACTCAATGGTGTGTAAACACTTGATCAGACGGTAGAATGATCACTAATAATAGTGATCAGAAAGGATTTGGATAGGATAATTACACTAAAGAAAAAGTTTATAAAATAAAGCGACTTAAATGCAAATTAAGAAAATTAAAAAGTTAAAAATATTAAATAAACGCTATCACTATTTTTACAATGATGTTTTTGTGATTTTATAAAATGAAATAACTTAAATAAACTATATTAACTAAAACGTAAACTCAAATTACTTAAAAACGTTACTTAAAACTAAAACGAGCGTTATGTACGAAAATTACGCTGGAGCGCAAGACAAAACGTAAAATTTATGAAATAAAAGTCCTACAAGTTTGAAACCAATTTTATTACGTACTATATGACAAAAGAAAATTTTAGGAAAAAGCCGGGTATTTTTTCGACTTTTAAATTATTTATTATGATTTAAAAACTAATTTAATCTAATTTAATTATAAAAAATACTAAATGATTTTAGAAAAATCTGAAATTTTCACTAAAAATACTATAAGTTATACTGGTTTAAAGAAAAATAAAAAACTGAGGTACTGTTTGAGGAAATAAGCTGCTAAAAGCTTAAATAAGCTACTAAGCTTAAAACTGTTTTTGGTATATAAATAACTAATAGTGCAAGCTTCTAACGAAATAAGTCCCTAGGGCAGTTGGTTTGAGGTGTTGTGTTGTGTCTTTGAGCAAGAGGTCAGGGGGTCGAATCCCACCCCTGCACCTTTTTGCAAACTATTTTTTTTTTCAAATTTTCTTTTTGCCACTTAATAATAAGATGAAAATAAGACTTTTTTTTGTGAAAACACTTTTGACCAAACTTTGGAATAAGCAGTTTAGAACTGCTTATCCACAACAGTTGTGACAGTAGCATAAAACAAACACCCCTTAGCAGTTTTAAGCACCAAGGAAACCATGAATAAGTACTAGGAAATGGAAATAAGCACTTGTATTGTTTTGAAACAAGGATAAGCTAGATGTGCAAGAATCAAAGGGTCAAAAAAAGAGATAAGCAGTTGAGTATGTAACTAAAAAAAAAGGGAAAGAAGCAGTTGATAACAAGCTATGCTAGGGAAATCTTAAGCTAGAATATCATGGATATTTAAGCATACATAAGCACTAATAAGCAATCTAACCTAACCTATGGGACTCAATAAGCAACTAGGACACTAGAATAAGCTAAACCTATCACTAATAAGCTAAAAGGAGCATTAAAAAGCACAAAAATAAGCTGAATAGTGGGACTGCAGTGGCTGCAAAACAGATTCTGATGTGGTTTTGACAGACTTTAAGTGCAATTTTAAGCTAACCTAAAACTATGCTAGATAGAAATAAGCTAAAACTATGTCTAGGTGGGGATGCTAGGGTGTAAGAAAAGCAGTTTGGACCAAGTTTTGACCACAAATAAGCTACTAAAAAGCCTCGCGAACAGCAGCTACAGCTGCTGTTTAAATGTGCAGAACAGAAAATGAGTTTCTTCTTTTTCAAAACTTCACAAAACTTGTTAAGTCAAGTTTACTTCATTTAGAACAGGTTTTAAAATCTTAAAACCACTTTGACTTGTAAAGTCAAAGTGGGTAAAAATGAGTTTTGACCCTGGTTTTAACTTAAACCAAACACCCCTAAAGCTATCCAATGAGCAATCTTACTGAGCTAAAAGGTAATTAAAGACTTGTAATCAACTTGTAGGGTTAAATTAACTATATAGGAACAGATTTCTACAAACTTAAACAGATTACACTGACATTAATCCATAGAACCAAAGTTAACTAATATTATGCTAAAACTAGAAAATTAAAGAAAAATAGTTAAACACCTTAACCATTGTTTGAATATGATCCTAAACAAGATGATATGAATCCTGAGACCCTTTTCAGACCTGCTGCACATCCAAGATCCAATTTCCCTCCTCTTTTGACTTTCGTTGACTTGTTACCAAATATGCTTAAAACTTAGAATTGAGCTCACTAAAAGCTACACACAGCTTTAGTTAGCTCAATGGAGTTATACTGAAGCTTATTGAAGCTTGGCTTTAAGATCATTTAAATTGCATAAGTAAAAGTAAGCTTAAAAACTAGAAAACTTGGATAAACTTTGAATTGATACTGAGAATGGGTTACAATAGACTTAAAAACTTTAGTTCAGTACAAGAAAGATTAAAAGTACAAATTTGGAACTTAATTAAAACATAAAAATTAAAAACGACATGAAGGAAAAGTAAAAACTAAAAACTACTCCTTTAGCTTCTCTCTTCCTCTTCTTTTATACTCCCCAGTGCTTCTCTCTCCTGTTCTGAACATATCCCACTTGAAATCTGAGCAATTGGTTGACTTTGTTGAGTTTTGGCCAAAAATTCAATTTTGGCGGGAAAGGCTTATTTGACAGTTGTGGCTTGAGTGTGAGGAAGGAATATGCATTAAATGAGGTTTGGAGTTGTGTGGAGGAGGGGGGAGACATGGAAGAGATAAGGGAATGGGAGGTTGTGTGTATGCAGGCATGGCAGGGGCAAGTGGGGAGGAAGATGACTTTTGGCGGGTTGGGTGGTGTTTGACCAAGATTGACCAGAGCTAATAATCAAAGGGAGGTTCACAATTCAATTTGACAGGGGTCCAAAATGCTTATGACCAGGCCAATTGGGTGATAAAGGGTTTAAATTGACAAGGGACTAAAGTGTAAATGCTGAAAATCAAAGGACCATTCCTGCCAATTCAAAAAGTTTCTTCCAAGGACTAAAAGTGACAAAGTTCAATAATGCAAGGACTAAACTTGCCATTTTACAATTTTCCAGGGGCTAATTTTGCCAATTTTCAAACTTGGAGGACCATTATTGTAATTATCTCAAACTTTTGATATTTTTCACCAAAGGACTAAATTTGACACGTTATGATTTAAAAAGGACCTTTGGTGACTTTTCTTTTGAAATTATGTGCTCAGGGACTGTTTTTGACAACTTTTGAAACTTGGGGGACTAAAACTGCAATTTTTGCAAATTTGATATGTTTTTCATCTGATTTTGATATTTTTGTATTTAAAACACATAAAACACTGATTTGTGATATTTTGATCATTTTGATGTGTTTCTGAGTATTTTCAGATGATTTTGCAGTTTATTTTGTACAAAAATGATGAGTATTTAGAGACTCATCAATCCCCCACAGTGAGATATTGCTAGTCCCTAGCAATGTTTTGAGAAAACATAATGGATTTTAATCTCTTTACCAAAAGCCATTACTTCTGGAGTAGCCAAATGTTTCAGTTCAAGTAAGAACCATGGTACACCGATAACCATGTGATTTTGAGCAAACCACCAGCTTTCAACGGATTTGATTTTGTCTTTACCAGAAGCCGTACCCTTCTGGACTAGCCAACTCTTAGATAAATTATCAATATTATCTTTGGTGAGTTGATTACCAATTATGGATTTTCCACTGCCTTTACCACAAGCCATAATCTTGCGGGCTAGCCAACTCTTCACTTTTTAGGATATGGTGAGCTGAGAACCATTCAATTTTGGGCAAATTGCAAGCCATCAACGGATTTGAGATATCTTTACCAAGAGCCGTTTGCTCCTGGATTAGCCAATCCTTTTGTCTTACAGACTTGGCGGACTGATAACCAAAAGAGAAAGTGTAAAACACTTACTCCAAAAAAAAAAAAAAAAAAATTTGGCCAAAAACGGGGGAATTGGGTAGATAATATATGAAATTCGTGAGAATTCCCCCCCACACTTAGAAATGAATATTGCCCTCAATATTCAAAGTACCGGCGGTTATGCCGAAACAAAGAACGTGAAAGGGAAATACTACGGCCATTATTTGAAAGGATTTTTTTTTTTTTTTTTTTTTTTTTTTTTTTTTTTTTTGTAATATGTGGGGCATCACCCCCACACTTAGGTGGTAGAAAGGGGGTAAGAAGACAGATATATGGGTGAAAACCCATATAGTGCGTGCTACTGTTTTTGATTTCCGAGTCGCTAGCTTGACTCGACCCCGCATTCATTGGTTCATGGGGAAGTAAAGTGGAAGGAACAATCTCCATCGGACTTTCATTCAAGATGTTTGGATAAACATTCGAAGCACGTGAAAGTTCCACACCGATGAGATATAGAGAGAACCGGCTCAAAAATGATAATTGAAAATGCCGGGATCAAAAATAGTGTCTTCATTCCCGAAGGAGTGAAGAAGAGAGGAAGTCACATCATATGTGAGGAATGGAAGAAAGATGTTGATAACAATCAAGATCCATTCTTCATCCTCAAATGTAGACATGTCGGGAGGAAGGGTGAAGGTAGTATCATCGATAAGCAAACTCTTATGATAGAGTACACCTTCCTCCGAGCCAATATCATCCTCAAGATCAAAATAGAAATGATCATATTCCGGAGGAGATATGTCATGAGAGAGTTCACCGGAGAACTCTTCATGAAGAGAATCATTGGAAAAAGCCTCAAGCTCGGGCTTGTCCAATGTAGAGTCACTATCCACAGGGATAGGAGATGAAGCTGACTTAGCACAAAATGATTCGATCTTAGAAACGAGGAGATTTATATTGAACAATTGTTCACGAAGTATCTCGTCCTCTATTTCCAGATCATCAGAATCTCTCACTTCCTCTAAGCTAACTAGCTCAGAAGGCAGCTCCTCGACATAATCGATGTCTCCATAGGATAAAGAATCGTCAAACGAAGTACAATCGTTATCAGAATGGGAGAACATCTCGACATGATCATATGGAATGTCAAGAGGAGGAGAAGAATCATAATTAAGAGGCTCATCACACATATTACCGGAGATAACCTCGGACTCACTTGGGGTTGGAACAAGGCTCTCAACACTAGACGGTTCCATTTCTGGAATAGTGCTAGAAGGCTCGTCCCCCATTATGAGAGAGTCTTTGGAAGCAATAAAAGGTAAGATAGGTGTGATAGCAATAGATTGAGGGAGTTGAGAAATGATATCTTTTAAAGGAATAACATTCTCCTCGTCGTCCTCATAATATTCCCTCATTTGAATACTATCCTCATCATCGTCGTCATCATATCGGATTCTTATGTTCATCTGCTGAAGCTTACACACCATTCTTTTCATTTGTAGTTTCTTTCGAATGCGTATTTCTTCAGAACTTTGAGGAAGATTACACTCCTCGTAATCATTGAGATGCTGTGAAGGCTCGGAAGTCTGATGACTGATGGAATACTGTGGGGGTTGGAAATTGTCAAAACCGGGAGAATTGGAATTTTGAAAATTTTGATTCATCGGTTGACATTCAAAAGTCTCATGAGGACCCCCGCAATGCTCACAACAGAGATAATTGGGAAAATAACTTTCACCAAAGTTCTGATTGTAACACGGTTCCGGCTCATAGACAAGCGGAACCCGTGGTGGACAATCAAAACCGTAATGAGAATCATTTCCACAAAACTCGCATGAGTAGGATTCGTATTGGGGTTGTGGAGGTAGGTAGGAAAAATCGGGTGTTTCATTTGAAATGGGATCGGGATTACCGACAAATTTGTCTCCGAAACCCACATTGGTACATCTCCGACAATTTCCACCGTTAAAGGGACCTCCACACCAGGAACATGTCAAATACCATGACATAGAGAATTAAACGGATAAGAGGGATAAGAGATGAAGAATTAAATGGTTATAGAGGATAAGGAATGGAGAATTAAACAGGTTTGAGGATAAAGAAATGTAGAATTAAACAGATTGGAGGATGAAGGATGGATATTTTTGGATTTTTTTTGAAAAACATGCTATAAAAACAAAGAATGAAAATATTTTTGGTGTTGATAACACTTCAGGAAAAGAGTTAATGAACTTTTTGGATTTTCGATAACTTTACAAAAACTTTTTACAAAAGATGGAATATGTGCAAGAATGGATCTGAAAAAGGCTAAACACACGCTAAAGTCTCCCCGGCAGCGGCGCCAAAATTTGATCTGCGCTAAACCGTCAAGTCTAATCACACAAGCCGCCCACTTGTGAATGGCCAGCCGTAACAGACTTAAAACAGCTCAGACACAAATACAATGAAGTCCTGGAGAATACAATGAATTCCCGGGTCGTTATGTCCCAGCGAGACTCAATGGTGTGTAAACACTTGATCAGACGGTAGAATGATCACTAATAATAGTGATCAGAAAGGATTTGGATAGGATAATTACACTAAAGAAAAAGTTTATAAAATAAAGCGACTTAAATGCAAATTAAGAAAATTAAAAAGTTAAAAATATTAAATAAACGCTATCACTATTTTTACAATGATGTTTTTGTGATTTTATAAAATGAAATAACTTAAATAAACTATATTAACTAAAACGTAAACTCAAATTACTTAAAAACGTTACTTAAAACTAAAACGAGCGTTATGTACGAAAATTACGCTGGAGCGCAAGACAAAACGTAAAATTTATGAAATAAAAGTCCTACAAGTTTGAAACCAATTTTATTACGTACTATATGACAAAAGAAAATTTTAGGAAAAAGCCGGGTATTTTTTCGACTTTTAAATTATTTATTATGATTTAAAAACTAATTTAATCTAATTTAATTATAAAAAATACTAAATGATTTTAGAAAAATCTGAAATTTTCACTAAAAATACTATAAGTTATACTGGTTTAAAGAAAAATAAAAAACTGAGGTACTGTTTGAGGAAATAAGCTGCTAAAAGCTTAAATAAGCTACTAAGCTTAAAACTGTTTTTGGTATATAAATAACTAATAGTGCAAGCTTCTAACGAAATAAGTCCCTAGGGCAGTTGGTTTGAGGTGTTGTGTTGTGTCTTTGAGCAAGAGGTCAGGGGGTCGAATCCCACCCCTGCACCTTTTTGCAAACTATTTTTTTTTTCAAATTTTCTTTTTGCCACTTAATAATAAGATGAAAATAAGACTTTTTTTTGTGAAAACACTTTTGACCAAACTTTGGAATAAGCAGTTTAGAACTGCTTATCCACAACAGTTGTGACAGTAGCATAAAACAAACACCCCTTAGCAGTTTTAAGCACCAAGGAAACCATGAATAAGTACTAGGAAATGGAAATAAGCACTTGTATTGTTTTGAAACAAGGATAAGCTAGATGTGCAAGAATCAAAGGGTCAAAAAAAGAGATAAGCAGTTGAGTATGTAACTAAAAAAAAAGGGAAAGAAGCAGTTGATAACAAGCTATGCTAGGGAAATCTTAAGCTAGAATATCATGGATATTTAAGCATACATAAGCACTAATAAGCAATCTAACCTAACCTATGGGACTCAATAAGCAACTAGGACACTAGAATAAGCTAAACCTATCACTAATAAGCTAAAAGGAGCATTAAAAAGCACAAAAATAAGCTGAATAGTGGGACTGCAGTGGCTGCAAAACAGATTCTGATGTGGTTTTGACAGACTTTAAGTGCAATTTTAAGCTAACCTAAAACTATGCTAGATAGAAATAAGCTAAAACTATGTCTAGGTGGGGATGCTAGGGTGTAAGAAAAGCAGTTTGGACCAAGTTTTGACCACAAATAAGCTACTAAAAAGCCTCGCGAACAGCAGCTACAGCTGCTGTTTAAATGTGCAGAACAGAAAATGAGTTTCTTCTTTTTCAAAACTTCACAAAACTTGTTAAGTCAAGTTTACTTCATTTAGAACAGGTTTTAAAATCTTAAAACCACTTTGACTTGTAAAGTCAAAGTGGGTAAAAATGAGTTTTGACCCTGGTTTTAACTTAAACCAAACACCCCTAAAGCTATCCAATGAGCAATCTTACTGAGCTAAAAGGTAATTAAAGACTTGTAATCAACTTGTAGGGTTAAATTAACTATATAGGAACAGATTTCTACAAACTTAAACAGATTACACTGACATTAATCCATAGAACCAAAGTTAACTAATATTATGCTAAAACTAGAAAATTAAAGAAAAATAGTTAAACACCTTAACCATTGTTTGAATATGATCCTAAACAAGATGATATGAATCCTGAGACCCTTTTCAGACCTGCTGCACATCCAAGATCCAATTTCCCTCCTCTTTTGACTTTCGTTGACTTGTTACCAAATATGCTTAAAACTTAGAATTGAGCTCACTAAAAGCTACACACAGCTTTAGTTAGCTCAATGGAGTTATACTGAAGCTTATTGAAGCTTGGCTTTAAGATCATTTAAATTGCATAAGTAAAAGTAAGCTTAAAAACTAGAAAACTTGGATAAACTTTGAATTGATACTGAGAATGGGTTACAATAGACTTAAAAACTTTAGTTCAGTACAAGAAAGATTAAAAGTACAAATTTGGAACTTAATTAAAACATAAAAATTAAAAACGACATGAAGGAAAAGTAAAAACTAAAAACTACTCCTTTAGCTTCTCTCTTCCTCTTCTTTTATACTCCCCAGTGCTTCTCTCTCCTGTTCTGAACATATCCCACTTGAAATCTGAGCAATTGGTTGACTTTGTTGAGTTTTGGCCAAAAATTCAATTTTGGCGGGAAAGGCTTATTTGACAGTTGTGGCTTGAGTGTGAGGAAGGAATATGCATTAAATGAGGTTTGGAGTTGTGTGGAGGAGGGGGGAGACATGGAAGAGATAAGGGAATGGGAGGTTGTGTGTATGCAGGCATGGCAGGGGCAAGTGGGGAGGAAGATGACTTTTGGCGGGTTGGGTGGTGTTTGACCAAGATTGACCAGAGCTAATAATCAAAGGGAGGTTCACAATTCAATTTGACAGGGGTCCAAAATGCTTATGACCAGGCCAATTGGGTGATAAAGGGTTTAAATTGACAAGGGACTAAAGTGTAAATGCTGAAAATCAAAGGACCATTCCTGCCAATTCAAAAAGTTTCTTCCAAGGACTAAAAGTGACAAAGTTCAATAATGCAAGGACTAAACTTGCCATTTTACAATTTTCCAGGGGCTAATTTTGCCAATTTTCAAACTTGGAGGACCATTATTGTAATTATCTCAAACTTTTGATATTTTTCACCAAAGGACTAAATTTGACACGTTATGATTTAAAAAGGACCTTTGGTGACTTTTCTTTTGAAATTATGTGCTCAGGGACTGTTTTTGACAACTTTTGAAACTTGGGGGACTAAAACTGCAATTTTTGCAAATTTGATATGTTTTTCATCTGATTTTGATATTTTTGTATTTAAAACACATAAAACACTGATTTGTGATATTTTGATCATTTTGATGTGTTTCTGAGTATTTTCAGATGATTTTGCAGTTTATTTTGTACAAAAATGATGAGTATTTAGAGACTCATCAATCCCCCACAGTGAGATATTGCTAGTCCCTAGCAATGTTTTGAGAAAACATAATGGATTTTAATCTCTTTACCAAAAGCCATTACTTCTGGAGTAGCCAAATGTTTCAGTTCAAGTAAGAACCATGGTACACCGATAACCATGTGATTTTGAGCAAACCACCAGCTTTCAACGGATTTGATTTTGTCTTTACCAGAAGCCGTACCCTTCTGGACTAGCCAACTCTTAGATAAATTATCAATATTATCTTTGGTGAGTTGATTACCAATTATGGATTTTCCACTGCCTTTACCACAAGCCATAATCTTGCGGGCTAGCCAACTCTTCACTTTTTAGGATATGGTGAGCTGAGAACCATTCAATTTTGGGCAAATTGCAAGCCATCAACGGATTTGAGATATCTTTACCAAGAGCCGTTTGCTCCTGGATTAGCCAATCCTTTTGTCTTACAGACTTGGCGGACTGATAACCAAAAGAGAAAGTGTAAAACACTTACTCCAAAAAAAAAAAAAAAAAAATTTGGCCAAAAACGGGGGAATTGGGTAGATAATATATGAAATTCGTGAGAATTCCCCCCCACACTTAGAAATGAATATTGCCCTCAATATTCAAAGTACCGGCGGTTATGCCGAAACAAAGAACGTGAAAGGGAAATACTACGGCCATTATTTGAAAGGATTTTTTTTTTTTTTTTTTTTTTTTTTTTTTTTTTTTTTTTGTAATATGTGGGGCATCACCCCCACACTTAGGTGGTAGAAAGGGGGTAAGAAGACAGATATATGGGTGAAAACCCATATAGTGCGTGCTACTGTTTTTGATTTCCGAGTCGCTAGCTTGACTCGACCCCGCATTCATTGGTTCATGGGGAAGTAAAGTGGAAGGAACAATCTCCATCGGACTTTCATTCAAGATGTTTGGATAAACATTCGAAGCACGTGAAAGTTCCACACCGATGAGATATAGAGAGAACCGGCTCAAAAATGATAATTGAAAATGCCGGGATCAAAAATAGTGTCTTCATTCCCGAAGGAGTGAAGAAGAGAGGAAGTCACATCATATGTGAGGAATGGAAGAAAGATGTTGATAACAATCAAGATCCATTCTTCATCCTCAAATGTAGACATGTCGGGAGGAAGGGTGAAGGTAGTATCATCGATAAGCAAACTCTTATGATAGAGTACACCTTCCTCCGAGCCAATATCATCCTCAAGATCAAAATAGAAATGATCATATTCCGGAGGAGATATGTCATGAGAGAGTTCACCGGAGAACTCTTCATGAAGAGAATCATTGGAAAAAGCCTCAAGCTCGGGCTTGTCCAATGTAGAGTCACTATCCACAGGGATAGGAGATGAAGCTGACTTAGCACAAAATGATTCGATCTTAGAAACGAGGAGATTTATATTGAACAATTGTTCACGAAGTATCTCGTCCTCTATTTCCAGATCATCAGAATCTCTCACTTCCTCTAAGCTAACTAGCTCAGAAGGCAGCTCCTCGACATAATCGATGTCTCCATAGGATAAAGAATCGTCAAACGAAGTACAATCGTTATCAGAATGGGAGAACATCTCGACATGATCATATGGAATGTCAAGAGGAGGAGAAGAATCATAATTAAGAGGCTCATCACACATATTACCGGAGATAACCTCGGACTCACTTGGGGTTGGAACAAGGCTCTCAACACTAGACGGTTCCATTTCTGGAATAGTGCTAGAAGGCTCGTCCCCCATTATGAGAGAGTCTTTGGAAGCAATAAAAGGTAAGATAGGTGTGATAGCAATAGATTGAGGGAGTTGAGAAATGATATCTTTTAAAGGAATAACATTCTCCTCGTCGTCCTCATAATATTCCCTCATTTGAATACTATCCTCATCATCGTCGTCATCATATCGGATTCTTATGTTCATCTGCTGAAGCTTACACACCATTCTTTTCATTTGTAGTTTCTTTCGAATGCGTATTTCTTCAGAACTTTGAGGAAGATTACACTCCTCGTAATCATTGAGATGCTGTGAAGGCTCGGAAGTCTGATGACTGATGGAATACTGTGGGGGTTGGAAATTGTCAAAACCGGGAGAATTGGAATTTTGAAAATTTTGATTCATCGGTTGACATTCAAAAGTCTCATGAGGACCCCCGCAATGCTCACAACAGAGATAATTGGGAAAATAACTTTCACCAAAGTTCTGATTGTAACACGGTTCCGGCTCATAGACAAGCGGAACCCGTGGTGGACAATCAAAACCGTAATGAGAATCATTTCCACAAAACTCGCATGAGTAGGATTCGTATTGGGGTTGTGGAGGTAGGTAGGAAAAATCGGGTGTTTCATTTGAAATGGGATCGGGATTACCGACAAATTTGTCTCCGAAACCCACATTGGTACATCTCCGACAATTTCCACCGTTAAAGGGACCTCCACACCAGGAACATGTCAAATACCATGACATAGAGAATTAAACGGATAAGAGGGATAAGAGATGAAGAATTAAATGGTTATAGAGGATAAGGAATGGAGAATTAAACAGGTTTGAGGATAAAGAAATGTAGAATTAAACAGATTGGAGGATGAAGGATGGATATTTTTGGATTTTTTTTGAAAAACATGCTATAAAAACAAAGAATGAAAATATTTTTGGTGTTGATAACACTTCAGGAAAAGAGTTAATGAACTTTTTGGATTTTCGATAACTTTACAAAAAACTTTTTACAAAAGATGGAATATGTGCAAGAATGGATCTGAAAAAGGCTAAACACACGCTAAAGTCTCCCCGGCAGCGGCGCCAAAATTTGATCTGCGCTAAACCGTCAAGTCTAATCACACAAGCCGCCCACTTGTGAATGGCCAGCCGTAACAGACTTAAAACAGCTCAGACACAAATACAATGAAGTCCTGGAGAATACAATGAATTCCCGGGTCGTTATGTCCCAGCGAGACTCAATGGTGTGTAAACACTTGATCAGACGGTAGAATGATCACTAATAATAGTGATCAGAAAGGATTTGGATAGGGTAATTACACTAAAGAAAAAGTTTATAAAATAAAGCGACTTAAATGCAAATTAAGAAAATTAAAAAGTTAAAAATATTAAATAAACGCTATCACTATTTTTACAATGATGTTTTTGTGATTTTATAAAATGAAATAACTTAAATAAACTATATTAACTAAAACGTAAACTCAAATTACTTAAAAACGTTACTTAAAACTAAAACGAGCGTTATGTACGAAAATTACGCTGGAGCGCAAGACAAAACGTAAAATTTATGAAATAAAAGTCCTACAAGTTTGAAACCAATTTTATTACGTACTATATGACAAAAGAAAATTTTAGGAAAAAGCCGGGTATTTTTTCGACTTTTAAATTATTTATTATGATTTAAAAACTAATTTAATCTAATTTAATTATAAAAAATACTAAATGATTTTAGAAAAATCTGAAATTTTCACTAAAAATACTATAAGTTATACTGGTTTAAAGAAAAATAAAAAACTGAGGTACTGTTTGAGGAAATAAGCTGCTAAAAGCTTAAATAAGCTACTAAGCTTAAAACTGTTTTTGGTATATAAATAACTAATAGTGCAAGCTTCTAACGAAATAAGTCCCTAGGGCAGTTGGTTTGAGGTGTTGTGTTGTGTCTTTGAGCAAGAGGTCAGGGGGTCGAATCCCACCCCTGCACCTTTTTGCAAACTATTTTTTTTTTCAAATTTTCTTTTTGCCACTTAATAATAAGATGAAAATAAGACTTTTTTTTGTGAAAACACTTTTGACCAAACTTTGGAATAAGCAGTTTAGAACTGCTTATCCACAACAGTTGTGACAGTAGCATAAAACAAACACCCCTTAGCAGTTTTAAGCACCAAGGAAACCATGAATAAGTACTAGGAAATGGAAATAAGCACTTGTATTGTTTTGAAACAAGGATAAGCTAGATGTGCAAGAATCAAAGGGTCAAAAAAAGAGATAAGCAGTTGAGTATGTAACTAAAAAAAAAAAGGGAAAGAAGCAGTTGATAACAAGCTATGCTAGGGAAATCTTAAGCTAGAATATCATGGATATTTAAGCATACATAAGCACTAATAAGCAATCTAACCTAACCCATGGGACTCAATAAGCAACTAGGACACTAGCATAAGCTAAACCTATCACTAATAAGCTAAAAGGAGCATTAAAAAGCACAAAAATAAGCTGAACAGTGGGACTGCAATGGCTGCAAAACAGATTCTGATGTGGTTTTGACAGACTTTAAGTGCAATTTTAAGCTAACCTAAAACTATGCTAGATAGAAATAAGCTAAAACTATGTCTAGGTGGGGATGCTAGGGTGTAAGAAAAGCAGTTTGGACCAAGTTTTGACCACAAATAAGCTACTAAAAAGCCTCGCGAACAGCAGCTACAGCTGCTGTTTAAATGTGCAGAACAGAAAATGAGTTTCTTCTTTTTCAAAACTTCACAAAACTTGTTAAGTCAAGTTTACTTCATTTAGAACAGGTTTTAAAATCTTAAAACCACTTTGACTTGTAAAGTCAAAGTGGGTAAAAATGAGTTTTGACCCTGGTTTTAACTTAAACCAAACACCCCTAAAGTTATCCAATGAGCAATCTTACTGAGCTAAAAGGTAATTAAAGACTTGTAATCAACTTGTAGGGTTAAATTAACTATATAGGAACAGATTTCTACAAACTTAAACAGATTACACTGACATTAATCCATAGAACCAAAGTTAACTAATATTATGCTAAAACTAGAAAATTAAAGAAAAATAGTTAAACACCTTAACCATTGTTTGAATATGATCCTAAACAAGATGATATGAATCCTGAGACCCTTTTCAGACCTGCTGCACATCCAAGATCCAATTTCCCTCCTCTTTTGACTTTCGTTGACTTGTTACCAAATATGCTTAAAACTTAGAATTGAGCTCACTAAAAGCTACACACAGCTTTAGTTAGCTCAATGGAGTTATACTGAAGCTTATTGAAGCTTGGCTTTAAGATCATTTAAATTGCATAAGTAAAAGTAAGCTTAAAAACTAGAAAACTTGGATAAACTTTGAATTGATACTGAGAATGGGTTACAATAGACTTAAAAACTTTAGTTCAGTACAAGAAAGATTAAAAGTACAAATTTGGAACTTAATTAAAACATAAAAATTAAAAACGACATGAAGGAAAAGTAAAAACTAAAAACTACTCCTTTAGCTTCTCTCTTCCTCTTCTTTTATACTCCCCAGTGCTTCTCTCTCCTGTTCTGAACATATCCCACTTGAAATCTGAGCAATTGGTTGACTTTGTTGAGTTTTGGCCAAAAATTCAATTTTGGCGGGAAAGGCTTATTTGACAGTTGTGGCTTGAGTGTGAGGAAGGAATATGCATTAAATGAGGTTTGGAGTTGTGTGGAGGAGGGGGGAGACATGGAAGAGATAAGGGAATGGGAGGTTATGTGTATGCAGGCATGGCAGGGGCAAGTGGGGAGGAAGATGACTTTTGGCGGGTTGGGTGGTGTTTGACCAAGATTGACCAGAGCTAATAATCAAAGGGAGGTTCACAATTCAATTTGACAGGGGTCCAAAATGCTTATGACCAGGCCAATTGGGTGATAAAGGGTTTAAATTGACAAGGGACTAAAGTGTAAATGCTGAAAATCAAAGGACCATTCCTGCCAATTCAAAAAGTTTCTTCCAAGGACTAAAAGTGACAAAGTTCAATAATGCAAGGACTAAACTTGCCATTTTACAATTTTCCAGGGGCTAATTTTGCCAATTTTCAAACTTGGAGGACCATTATTGTAATTATCTCAAACTTTTGATATTTTTCACCAAAGGACTAAATTTGACACGTTATGATTTAAAAAGGACCTTTGGTGACTTTTCTTTTGAAATTATGTGCTCAGGGACTGTTTTTGACAACTTTTGAAACTTGGGGGACTAAAACTGCAATTTTTGCAAATTTGATATGTTTTTCATTTGATTTTGATATTTTTGTATTTAAAACACATAAAACACTGATTTGTGATATTTTGATCATTTTGATGTGTTTCTGAGTGTTTTCAGATGATTTTGCAGTTTATTTTGTACAAAAATGATGAGTATTTAGAGACTCATCATCTACACATAAAAAGTTTTCAATCGCTTTTGCAAAACTAATGAAGAAAAATTTTGAAATGTCCATGATGGGTGAACTTACGTTCTTTCTAGGACTGCAAGTTCATCAATCACCCCGTGGTATTTTCCTGAGTCAGTCCAAATATGCCCTTGAACTGTTAAACAAATTTGGAATGACAACCTGTGACACTTATGCCACACCAATGGCTCATACCAAGAAGTTAGATGCTGATTTACATGGGAAATTAGTTGACACCACCAAATACCGAAGTATTATTGGGTCTCTCATGTATCTAACAGCTAGCAGACCTGATATTGTCTTTGCCGTTTATCTATGCTCCCGTTATCAGTCGCGACCAACTGAAACCCACCTCTCTAAGGCTAAAAGAATCCTCTGATACATCAAGGGAACCATTAACTTGGGGATCTGGTATCCGAAGGATTTTGGTTTTGAACTAATCGCTTTTTCAGACGCTGATCACGCAGGATGCTTAGACTCAAGGAAAAGTACCTCAGGAGCTCTACAATTTCTCGGTGATAAACTGGTGTCTTGGCAATCAAAGAAGCAGGATTGTACATCGCTGTCATCAACCGAAGCAGAATATGTAGCCATGTCCGCATGTTGTGCTCAAGTCATCTGGATGAGAACACAACTCAAAGACTATGGTTACGTATTTGACAGAATCCCGATGTACTGCGAAAATCGGAGTGCCATTGCGATCTCGTGCAACTCAGTTCAGCACTCGAAATCAAAGCACATCGATCTACGCTATCATTTCATCAAGGACCACGTGGAACAGGGTACCGTTGAATTATACTTTGTGGGTACAGAATACCAATTGGCAGATCTTCTCACCAAAGCCTTGCCACCCGCTAGGTTTAATGAGTTGGTCCACCGGATTGGTATGAGGTGTTTGACTCAAGAGGAATTGGATGACCTCTTAAAACAGTCTTAAAAACCTGTCAAACACCAAAACATCTTCTGTAAATAAATTTTCAAAAACAAAATACAAAAATATAAAATCCGATAAAACAACAAAAATATTCTCCTAATCTATCTTTCTTTCAACATGGCAAGTACATTTCTTCCGTCAACACTTTTATCTTTCAAAATTCAGTATTTTTTCCGATCAAGTGTTGAGGGGGAGAAAATTAACTCTTATCTGTTTCAAAACATCTGTGTACTTGCATGTTATCATATCGCGGTTGATTCTTTTACAAATGGTGGTACACTTTCTGGTTCAAAGACACTCCTCGGACTTAAATTAATAACCTTTCATTATTTTTCTCAAGTCGAAGGGGAGTGTGGTCAAGTTTCTTTCCTAAAATCTTCGTTTGGTAACCAAAATGGAAGTTAAATGGCTTGGTTTGAAAAAGGAAAAGGTGGAGGGACCAAAACTGTCAAAAGGTTAAACTCACTTTTAATATAACACCCTCCCACCTACTTTTATTCTTCACATTTATTACACAAAACCTAACACATCCTACGCCTTACAATCGTTCAAGATATCTGTTGATTTGATCATCATTGTGTAAGTGTTTTAGTGATCTAAACATGTTTTTAAGATAAGGTCTTGAATTTCATTCAAATCCAACGGTTAAAATTCATGTTACGAGTGATTATGTGTTCTACGCATAAGCGTATGAACACACAATCATTGTGTGGACGTTTGTGGTTAAATGGATTATGTCAAAACGTTTCAAATACATCAATGATATCAGTTTATCCATCAAAATCCACCCAGAAACACGTATCAATGATTTTTGAAAATTAGGGTTCTTGTGTCGAATTGGGTGTTTTCGAACATGAAGTGTTTTGGTCAAAAAGATTGTTGGGTTATGTTCTTATGATGATGAATTGATGATTTCCTTGCTTTATAACCACCCAGAAACTCTAAATCATCAACAATTTGGAATTAGGGTTTAATGTTCTTAAGTTTGGGTATTTTTGATTCACCATGAATTGGGTGTTATAACTTGGTATATAGACTTCCTCAACACTCTTATACTACCAGAAAAAGTTTGGTGCATATTCCATGGCTAGATCTCATACGCGTAAATCTAGGGTTTAGACTACGCGTATGTAGTTCTACGCATAACTGTGTAACATGTGTTCTTGCCATGATTTGTTGTTAAAATGAATTTATGTTTTAATATTGATGATATGATGGTTCTATTTCAGGCTTGTTACTCGTGAAACTCAGAATCAAGGTCATTTGCAACTCTACGCATAAGGATTACCCTACGCGTAGTCATGTTACGCGTAAGAATAATCCTACGCATAACAGTTACGCGTAAGGTTCTACAATGGACTACGCGTATCCTATGAAGGATATGCGTAAACAGTGACCTCTACGCATAAGGTCAACTCTTACGAGTAGCCTTACGCGTAAGGTTAATATATGCCTACGCATAAGCTCTACGCATAAGGTCTCTTTTTCCTACGCGTAACACTTCTTACGCGTAAGTTAGGATTCTACGCGTAAGTTTACGCCTAAGCATATATCATTCCTGTCTACGCATAACTTTGCCAAAACTACGCTTAACCCTGGATTGACCTTCATGATGAATTGTTACGTGTACAAACTTGTAAATAAACTAATCATATCATCACGAATCCAAAAATGTCACTAATAAACTTAAATCGTTTGATATGTTGTGAACAATAAGTGATAAAATAAACTTTAAAACTTAAAGTTAACTAACTCACGAAACATTTCACGACATCATTGAACTATTGAACATTCAAGTGACTTAGGACTCGTAACAATCATTATCACTGTACATTCAATAACTAGACAATAAGACCTTCTGTTGACTAACATTATGTCTTTCGATATGTTGGTTCTTTTGGCTAATGTTATTTCAGATCACGACATGGCTGAACAAATGAATGTGGATGCACCTGAAGTTCTCTCCTTTGCTGATATCTATCCTCATGGCTATCCAATGAAGATAGGAAAGAATAATCTCCGTGTTGACTTTGACACCCTCACTTGCTCAGAATCTTCGTGTTTAATTGCTATTGACATTCTGAGGACTCATCCATATCAGAACATGCTTACTCACTCTGCAACTGTTCCTGAGATCTACATCCAACAGTTCTGGAACACTATGGAAAGGGTCAAAGGACAAACTGCTGTGACGGTGACTCTGAATCACAAACAAGTCACCATTACACCTGCAGACTTAAGGGCTGTTCTCCTAATTCCTGATGTCGATCCAACCAAACTATATGCCACACCTGCTGAAGAGCTCACTCTCCAATTCTTAATCGATATCGGTTATGACGAGGCTACAGGAGTAATCACCAAGCATTCTCACGTAGAGCTTAAGAGTATTCCTCAACCCTGGAGAACTCTCTACATGATCATCACCAAGTCTGTTTCTGGTCGTGACAGCGGCTATGAGCACCCTAAGCTCATGGAACTGCAAATATTCTGGGCATTGGTCAACAGGAAACACATCGCTCTCGAAGCTCTGATTTGGGATGACATGATGTCATTTCTCAACAAACTTGGCTCAAAGATTCCCTACATCAGATATACTAAATTGTTGATCCAGAGAGCACTTGGACTTCATCCTGACATTCCCAAGAGGCTCAATGACCCCGACAATCACGACATGTTGACGGAACCTATTCTATCTGTCAGAATCAAGGAAACGTCTACAAAGAAACAAGGTGTTGTGCTGCCAGATTTCCTTCTAACTGAAGATGTCAGAAAGCTCGAATCGTACAAAAGGTATCTGGAAGCAGTCAGACAAGGCAAAGTTGGTCATCTCGACGAAAAATCTTCTGGAACACCTGTAAGGAGAACCAGAAAAGGAAGTGCTGGAAGTGTCACAAGTTCAGATAGTCAGAGGAATGTTCCAAAGAAGAAACCTATTCCAAAGAGGAAACCTACCACTAAGAAAAAAGTTCCTTCTCAGGAAGCCACTCCAATCCTTTCACCTGAACCGCAAAGACAGCTCAAGGACGAGGACTCTAAGGCTACTGACACAGATGAAGAGATCACATACTCTGAAACTGCAAAGGACGAAAATCCCTCAGTACCAAAACCTCCAAGTCCTCAAACTAATAAAGGAAAAGGCAAGACTCCTGCACTTGTGTCACAGGATGAAAGCTCTGAAGATTAAGAAGAGCAACTGGATCAATCATACAGGAAGAAGTTTCACAAAGTCAGACACCTTCAAAAGGCCGAAGAATTTGCTAAAGATCAAATGGGTGGCCTCGGAGGATCAAGTGGTGCTGCCCACTCCTCTCCAGATCCTGATGCGGTTAATCGACCCCGATAAGGGATCTGGTGCCACCACTCTTGTGCAACAACAAAAGCCTGTAGAGGATACTATTGTGTATGATTTTGAGAAACTGGAAACTGAGAAAGAAAAGTCTAGAGATGACGAGGATGATTATACAAAGTTTCTTCTAGACAGTCCAACACACTCAAAGGAGAAAACCTCAGAAACTCCTATAGACATGAAGTCTCCTCATGTCTCCTAATCATCAGACTCGTCATCTCATTCATCTCCACCACCATCAACGAAGTCAACCAGATCATCATCCAAATCAGTGAAGAAACCACGTAAATCTTGGATTTCTCAGACTCATAAAAAGATTGTGAAAGCTGTCTAACAAGTCAGAAAGAAGGACATACTTTACAGAAAAATGAATTGGTTTGCTGACCAAATTCAGTACTTAAATGATGAGAAAGACAAGATGGAGAAAGAAAGGGAATTTGTTCAGAAGTTCATGAAGAGTCATCGAAAAGAGGAACTGAACGAAATGATCGAAGGTCACACTAACAAGTACCTTCAGGATATCGTTCCTAAAGTCCAAAAGGAACTGGAGAAGACAGCAAGAGATCATACCCACAAGTTTCTTCTCGACACTGTCCCCGGTGTGACTAGAGAAGTATTTTCCAGACAACTTACCCCTAACATCGTCGCATTGGTTAAACATACAATGGCCAAAGAATCTGATCTCTCTGAATCTGAGTTAATCGCTAAACTAGTGATGCAAATGTCAAAGCGATCTGGAACGTTTACTTTGGAGGAAGCTAAATTTTTCGAAAATCTACTTGATTTTCAACTCAGATCATCATGCAAGGAGTCAGCCGATCAACCCAAACGACCAAGAGATGACGATGATAAGGATAAGGACTCTGCACCTAAACGTCAGAAGTAGTCTAGTAAATCTACTTCGATGCCACCTCCTCCACCACGGACTTCTTCTCAACAAAAGTCTCCTCCACCTCGGTCTTCTACTGATAAATCTCGGGACGATTCCGAGTTACCACCCCTGACTCATAAAACAGGTGATTACTTTGAGTATACGGGTGGTGACGATGAAGAGGTCCTTGAGCCCCGACAACAACCCACCTTACCCAAACAAGTGCAGAAACCAGTATCATCATCAAGGCCTTCCAAAAAGAAGAAGAAGACGACTCAGCCTGGAGTCGTATCATGGCTAGATGACGATAAAACCGAAGAGTTTGAATGGTTCTCCACACTTGTCAATCAAACTCCTTACCCTGATGAAGGTCAAGAATTGGTAGACGGTTCTACATTGGAGCACGCAAAACTTTTGCAAGAAAAGTTCCATGTGAAGAAAATGACGAAATCTGAGTTGAAGCGAATCAAAAATGAAGCGTTTCAACTTCTACAAGACAGCTCTGAAAGCGCCCTCGAGGTCGAATATCATCTTGAGAACATCGCTCGAGCTATGTCTAACAACATGGATTGGCTCAATCCGGAAGCAAACATTGACTTCACACAAAGGGACAACCCTCCATACTACACTGATTGGACCAAACCCCTACCGACCATTGGCCAAACAGACAAACCACGGATTCCCTTCTGATACTTCTTTAACAGAGACCTGGATTTTCTCTTACACGGTAGCGATGGTTCGCGAATATACGCTACATCATTGACTCTTCCATTCCCAGCGGCTATTTACTCAAACTGCATAGCTATCAAGGAACGTGCAAATCACTTGTTTTCTGACAACGTGCAAGCATACGACCAAGATGCATTGTATGGGATTCATCATTGGCCTGAACGCCAAAGAATCTACTACAGAAGCTGCCTGGTTCAGAAGTCTCAACATGCAGTGTATAGTTCTAAGGACATCGTGGCCATCAAACACATTGATCTCAAGTCTAAGTGGGACTACACATTCTTGAAAAATATCATAGTCAAACGACAAGATGAACAGGACTATGGATTCTCCGAGGCTGACTTTGAGAACTTGTCCATCAACGACATCGAAGACATGTATCTTGCCAAAGTACAGGGTCGTATGAGACAATTCTCGACTGAAGTTCAACGTGAATTTATCAAGTCAGTTCTCATCTTCATTAGACGCATCGTGATCAAAGAACGTGTTGAAGATATCCAGATGGCTGTTGAATCTTATCAGACGCGTGTCAACCTCACTCCTCCAATGCTTACTCTTCCCGATCTCAACCAGCTATCTCAATATACACTCATCAGCAAACCTTTCGGCGTTGTTTACCATAGTGAACTTCAAAGAAACTGCTTAATGGCGTGTAGTGAGCTCCACAAATTCGGGGATCATACCTTGAAGCTGGTTAGGGATGGATTGGCGTACAGGTTGAAGGATATACGCCTGAAAGTTGGGTCTCCTAAGCGCTGGAATTCTCAGGAAAGGAGGGATGTGAGACGTATCATCACCATGATTGATGAACGGTTGTTCAGAAGGGATCAGTTCAGACGATTGGAGAGCTATGTTGGTGGTCGACCCAGGAGAAACATCACCGGCTTTCAACGCCCTGTGCGCACTCCTGGGAACATCACTGCACTTCCTGGTACCCCTTAAATGGTTTCCTTCCTACAATTTTGGATGTGTGATTATATATGACTATGGCTTGTGCACACATAACAGTGTACAACCCGTAATGGTCAAGAAAGGACCCTGTGGTACGCTTCAGTGCCACAATCCTTATAAAAGGAGCGAAAGCTTCTTATTTTTGAGTAAAACCTATCAAACCTTTCATTTTTCAAGGTTTTGCTAAAAAACACAAGTACTTCCTCATATGGTTTCAAAACCTCAACCGTTTATATCACTTGTTGAGGGGGAGTATTTGAATTAAAACTTTGTTCACAAATTGTTCACAGTGGTCACTTGATTGGTGCTGAACCGTCAAGTTTTCTCACGCAGGCTAGCCACTTGTGAATGACCAGCCGTAAGGAACTTAAAACAGCTCACACACCAATTGCAATGAAGTCCAGGAGAGTATAGTGTTTCCCCAGGTCGTTAAGTCCCAACGAGCCGTGCGAGAATAGTCAAACGTTTAGTGATCGAGAAGATTTGAATGGATACAGAGATTTGATTTATTATAACTACAGAAAAAGCCAACAAATTACAACGGCTTAAATGCAAATTAAAGGAAATTGAAAAGATAAAATCTATTAAATAAATGCTATCACTATTATTAAAATGATGTTTTTGTTCTTTTTGTTTTAATAAAACTTAATTTAAAAACTACGCGACGTACAGATAAAAATGTGAAACTTACACAATATTAACCCTAGAAATATGAAAATGATATTTTTACAATCCTAATTATAAAAGAAAATATTTAGAAAAAGAAAATTATTTTTACAACTATTTAATTAATTATTATTAATTAAAAACTAATTTTAACTATTAAATAATAACCTAAAATACAAGAAAATAGGAAATAAAGCTAGAAAAATAAGATTATGACTTGGAAAAGTCTAAAATAACAAAAAAGAATTTTCAAAACTATTTTTATATTTTTTTGATTATTTTTGGATTTTTTATGAATTAAAAACTAATTAAATTGCTAAAAAATACAAAATAAACTATGAAAAATCTGGAAAATTACTTTTTTTACTTTTTATATTTATCTAAACCTAAGAAAAATGAAAAATTATTTTTTTGAACCTTTTCTGAATTTTTTGTATTAAAAGCTAATTAAAAATGCTTAAAAACTAATTTAAATTAAGAAAAATAGCAAATCAACTTAGAAAAATCTGAAAATTTCAGGAAAACTCTAAAATTATATAAGGAAGCTAGGAAAAATGGAAAAACAGGTACTTGTTTGCAAGAAAATGAACTGCTATAGCAAGTACTTATAAATAAGCACTTTAATAAGCCAAATGAACAAAACAAGCCACCCACTGATTACAGAAGTTACAATATGCTAAAATAAGTCAAAAGCAACTTATAACAACTATCTTACACTACTGAATTGCTAAATTCCAAGATTTGGCTTATTTGAGTTATATGCTAAAACAGTTTCTGAGGGGCCACTTTGAGCTTAAAAATGAGCACTCAAATAAGCTAGTCAGCAAAAACCAATTATGGGGACCTGAAGTATACCTAGTTGAGACCTTACAAACCAAATTTCAGACTTTAACAAGCTCTTATGAGCCCTGTGCCAATCCTGCAATATCTGAGAAAAACTCAGCTTAGACTGAGAGTTGGAGCAGGGCAACTAGGAGCAACTTGAGAAGCTTGTTTGGAGCTTTTAAGAAATTTGTAAAATTCTACTAAAATGGTGATAAGAAAGAACACCAGTTGAACTTTTTAAAATGCCAAGTCTCACTGAGATTGGCTCAGAATTGAATCCAAGAAAATTCTCACCAGTTGAGCCCAAAACAGATTTTCCAAAATTTGACTTTTTAACAATTGAGATAAGTTTGACTAATGTGAACTTTGATTCCAGTTTTAGGATTGATATTGATGAAATATGATAGAACAAGCACAATTCAAGCAAGCTTAATGATTTCTAAACACAAAACAGTGATCTGCAAATCCAAAACTCACAACAGTGAGCAGTGAGATGGATTAAGTGTAATTTTGACTTTGGTGGTTTTGCAGACCCAAACTAAGACTTGAATGAGCTCAAATATGCTTAACAAACATGAACCAGTAGAAAGCTATCACTGAATGCATCATTATGACAGTTATGACAGAAAAACCAAACACACCTTTCTCACTGTTTTGCAAACTAAAACTAAGATAGACTCTGAACAAGCATAGATTATGATCAAACTAACTTAATATAACTTAAATACTACTATTAGAACAGGTTTTAACAGATTATGACTACAAATATTGATTATGCTAAGAACTTGTGAAAATCACTTACAAAGGTCCAAAGCCACAATGGCTTGCCACCATTGAAACCAAAGCCACTATCCTATATAAACCAATCCAACTAACTATAATTCACCCCAAATCCATGCCTGCATCACCCATTGCCATTTCTGCTTCATTTTTACCCATGTTTGACTTTTGTTGACCAATATTCAAAAGAGCTTGATACTTAAATACAAGCTTATACAAAGCTATAATTAGCTTATGTAAGCTTGTTTTAGCTTATAGATAAGCTAATAAAACCTTGTACATCAGAACTTGAAATTGCAATTTGAAACAGTGAACATAAATTATGAATTGTGAACACAAACTGAAATTAATGCTTGAAATTAGTTTTAATACACTTAAATTACTTAATTTGATATATTGAAACAGAACATTACAACTTAAAGCTTAATTAAAAGGAGAAACATGAAATACGACATAAGTGTAAAAATGAAAATTAACTACTGCCTCTCTTCTTTGCTTCTCTTCCCTTTTATACACCAAATGGCTTCCTCTCTCTCCTCTGACTGATTCCCAGCAACAATTCTAGCCATTGGATGGCTAGAAATGATCTTGGCCCTTGACTTGGTTTTTGGCGGGAAAAACCCATTTGACCTGTGGACTGTGATATAGCACTAGGGGGGGGGGTGGCATTTATTGTAGTGGGTAAGGTGATGATGAGGGGGAGGGATAAGGTGGAAAGGTGAGGTGATGGTGGCTGTGGAGTTGCAGAGCAAGTTGGGGAAGAAGGGATAAGGTGGGGGCGGGTAACTGCTTATTTGACTTTGGTTGACCAAAGGTCCAAAACAGGTTAAAGACAGGGGGTCAAAATGGGGTATATGGCAGGGGTCACTTTGTATTTTGACAAGGCTTGTTTAGTTTAATATGACAAGGACTTGTTTGCAATTTCTGATTTTTTAAGGACCAATCCTGCCAATTTCCAAACTTGTTTTAAGGGACCAAAATTGACAAGCTTTGAAAGTTTAGGGACCTAACTTGTCATTATTGAAAGTTAAGGGACCTAAGTTGTCATTTTTGAAAGTTAAAGGACCTAAGTTGTAATTTTGTAAATTTAAATCTCAAGGACCAATTTTGACAACTTAGGAATCCCTAGGGACTCAAAATGATATTTTTATTTATTTGGTTTTACCAGGGACTGTTTTTGACAACTTTTGAAACTTGGGGGACTAAAACTGCCAATTATGCAAACTTGATACGTTTTTCACCAGATTTTGATATTTTTGCATTTAAAACACATAAAACACTTATTTGTGATATTTTAATCATTTTGATGCATTTCTGAGTGTTTTCGGATGTTTTTGCAGTTTAATTGGTACAAAAATGATGAGTATTTAGACACTCATCATCACTCTTCCCGCAAAACTCGAAATGGTCATATTTATTCTCAACCATTCAAAAATAACATTTTATATGCCATTTTTGAGGGGGAGAAAATTGTGTGATAAGAAATATGTTGTGAAAATTGCAAATGAATCTGTGTAACTCAGACTTAACCAATGAATTGACGGTACTAAACTGTTTGTAACTCGAAAAGACTTGTCCTGGACGGGTAATAATTTCAAGCTAGTTCGCTAGTAATGTAAACGTGTCTCGCAAAGGACTTGTCCAAGTAGAAAGTACCATTCGAGAAACTCTTGATAGACATGAACTCTGACGGGTATGACAACCTTTCGAGGTTTGTCTACACCTTCAAGGTAGTTATTAGAGCTAGTTGTCACCTAAAAGCTGACAATGTAACTCTTTAACTATGCAACGTAACCGTGTCTCGCGGGGGATTGTCTATCTTCAGTGGATCAATTCAAAAAGTGCGCGCTCTTTCCTCACTGTGCATTTAACCATTAAAACTATTAAGCACATGTGGAGGGGGAGTATTTATGCAAAACATCATCTCTCACTGTGGTTCAAACATATTTTTCATCTAGAAACCCTTTGAGAGATATTTTCACATACAGTGGTTTTAATGGCAAACATAGGTTAGTCATGGAGTTATAAGGTGACTAAGGTTAGGAATAACCGTCCTATGATCCGCCAGAGCCGGAGGGATCTACCCAAGGACACTACCATTAGTTAGTGTTAGAAGTCCTTAGGAATGATTGTAAAAAGGAGAAAATGAGAATCGGAGAAAGAAGGAGTTGAAGAATAAAAAAGAAATGTAAAGTAAAGGGTGAAAAGAAACAGCCCTCCAGATTATTTAACTTAGGGCAGACACCGGGTTCAATTCATATGCTACTGGTTGTCACTTAGTGACACCGGTATTGAAGATTAAAAGTCGTCATGGACCCAGTGACGCATGCACTAAACCTTCTTAGCCACTCAAGTTTTTCTCAACAAAAGCTTGTTTCATTCTCACAGGGAACCCTACGTAAACTATTGGCTTTCTCTTAGAGATCGCTGGTATTGAAGAAGGAGACCCTCTCTCTAGTCTCCGCTCAGGAAAACCAAAACGCACTATTGAGTCTAGAGCTACGAGATTCATCAAAAGATCTCTTAGGAACACTTGACATTTAATCACTTGATGATCAACAAATAAGATCATCAGTGGTTCATATCGAGTCCTTCACAGATCTTAGCAATCTGTCGAGAACATTTATGAGAGGTTCACATCTGTGATCCTCAGTGATTGAATGGAAACTACTACAACTGGGACCGTCTTCAAAGGTAAGTTAGTGACTCCTAGTGTCTACACTTGGAGAGTATTTACAAGAGCTGTCTAACGATTCTAGACACTTCCTGAGCTATACTTGGTGACTACTAGAATAAACAACTAGTAGTTCACTAATTTACAGTTCACAAGGATTCTCTAGAAAACTACTTAGAGCATCGAGATCTGAGTTATCACGCAAAACCAAAAGGACTCGCCTCTGATCTCTCTCCCAGAGGAAGAAGTTATGGTCGCTAGAGATTCTCTTTCGGTTATCAAATGCATCCCAAGGGACACTCTTACTTTGTTCGAAAACAACTCTTTTTGAACTCACCGATTCTTCCAAATCACGTACGCAGTGACCCAGGTACTGCTGAAAATTAGAAG